>JANTQH010000004.1:0-579702 GCA_032988465.1 Onygenales sp. PD_10 | reverse complement strand
GGGGGGGGTTGCGGGGAGGTTTTGGGGGTTTATTTTTGTTTGGGGGGGTTATGGAAAGTAGGTATGGAAAGGGGAGGGAAGGGTTGGAGTGGAGTAGAATGGAATGAATGAATGGATGAATGTGATTAACTATGTTAATTGATGATGATGATGATACTTGGTTCTAGTAGTATAGTTGAGTAGATAAATAAATGGAAGACGGAACAGTTATCGGTATAGTAATGTATATATATATTCTTTTTGGTAAATTGCTGCTATGTATCTACGGAGTATCTACCATATCATCATCATATCATCATATCACCTCTATCTTCTATGTACACCCAACCCAACCCAACCCAATGTAACTATCTAAATACCCAACTCCTCTATCCGGATTCATGAAATCATTTACCCCACTCCAACACCACCCCCCCCCACCCCTACTTACCTATGTACATAGAAAGCACCACTTATCTGTAAATCGCCCGCCTCAGCTATTCATTCATTTTCATTTCCTCACTGATCCCCGCCCTGTTCAACATCTCCATCCCCCTCCCCACCATCCTCACCAAAGGTATCCGGGAAAAACCCCGGCGGCGGCCATATATCCGCAATCGACGGGGGGCGGAGGGGTGTGGGTTCCACACCTTCTTTCCAATTGCTATTCCGCTCGGGGCCATCCGTATCATGCTCGTGCTCATGCTCATGCTCATGGTTCTGATCATTACACAGCACGGCCTCGAATGATTTATCGGTTGGGAAGTCGAAGAGGGGGAGCGGTTCGGTGTGGTTGTGGATGGGCTTGTGGGTGGTTGAGTTGGAAGAGATGGAGCTGCGGTCTGGTGTTGGGAGGTCGTGGAAGATGGAGTCGATGTCGTTGAGGGCTGGGGCGGGGCGGGGGGGTGGAGGGGGAGACGGAGGGGTGGTGGGTCTCTCTGGGTAGTCGTCGAGAGTGGGTGAGGAGGGGGTTGCTTGTGGGTGATTAATGCTGTAAGGGATGGGATGGTGAGGGTGATTATGTGAAGGGCTTGGTAGGAGTTCTGTCGATGGGATTTCTGTGAGGGTTTGTAGATTCATCCATCCGTTGCTGATGTCTGCGGGAGAGGGGACGTAAGGCTCGTCGCTTGGTTGATGGTTTGGTGGGCTGCGGGGTTTCCGGAGGAAGGAGAGGAAGGGTGGAGGGTTTTGGTTGCCCTCGTGGGCAGCGGTTTCGTTCGAGAGTTGGAGAGCTCTTAAAATGTCGTCGAAGTTTCCACTCGGTGGATATGAGGTATCATTTACTGCTGAAGATGCGGACTGCGGGATTTGTGGAAAGGGGTTGTGAACAGGCTTGTTTGTGCGGATTTCTTCAACCAAGGAAGAGAAGATTGGTAAAACTCCTCCAGTCTTGGAGATCAGTTGAGCGATTGACTCCAGCCATGGAGAAGGGAAATTGCAATCTCCTGCTCCGGACAACCGATCCCAGCGCACGACGTGAAGTATTTTTCGAAGTGGGAATTCAAAAATCGGAGGGAGGCAAGATTGGCTAAAGTTCTCTGCATGGGACGTCAATACTGCCAAGCTGATATCCATCACTTCCTGAAGTGGATAAGCAAAAGGTCGTACATAGGATGAAAACCGGGTTGATAGTAGTATTAATATTGCCATATGAGTCAAAACCAGGAAAGACTGATGCGGAAGTAATGAGAGGCTTTCACCAGTAGATACTTTGTCCCTGACGTTAGACAGCTGGCACGGCAGAGGACGCTTTGCTTCCCAGGTCTTGAGGTCATGGAGAAATGTTTCGCATAATACGCCGGCATTTAGATCATGGGCGTCACAATCCCACAGTTTGTTCAACAATTGAGACAGTTCTATCAGCCCGTTAAAGGTGCTACAAGAGCGGAGGGGGCGACCGCCAGGAGGGCCATTCCCCCCTTCATGTAGGGTGCGGAGAAGGAAGACGTCCACCCAGGGATTCCACTCTTCCAGTCCGTCTTCCTCCAATGGCTTGACACCCTGGATGGTAACGGCACGCATGCGGGGATGCCGTTTGAGTCGAACAGAGAGTAGAGTGTCAATCAAAAAGCATCCAAGGAACGTGGCCCCCTTTTTGGAGTGCCTAGATTGATGTTTGTCTCTTGTGTGTGTATCAAGCCCCAAATCAATAGCTAGGGAGGTTGCCTGTCCACAAAGAGCCCATGCAGCGGAAAAGTTCTCAAATCCAATGTTGACGAGGGTTAGAAGTAATAAAGCTTGAACATGCCCTGTCTCAAACTCCCCATTTTCGCCTGGGATCAGGTCTCTGGCTACCATGTAGAACTCTTTTGCTTTCTCCGATGGGTTTTCGAAGCGAGTCATTGGGCTTGAGTTTTTCTCAGGATGTTCGGGAATCTGAGCAGTCGTGTAGCTGAGGATAGCCCACAGAGCGGCGTGAGTACCTGATTCAGCCATTTCCGCCGTCATCCTGAAAGAAGGGTCTGAATATAGATAAGACGCTCGTAAGATCTTATGCTTCGCTAAGATCGGAAACCAGCTGTGGGTATGGGCGAAATACATATCGAGGAGGTGTGAACTTTGAAGAGGAAGTTCTAGGTGGGGCTCCTGTTCTCTAATCAATGTAGGAGGGGAGAGTTTCGTTCGTTTCGCGCCTCCGCTACGAGAAAGCCAGAATGAGTCTGGGCTTTGGGCCGCCGGTTGGCACCTGGACTGCCCCATGCGAGAGTCTGAGAAGCCATCAAGTAAGAAATCGTGCATATCCTGGTCGGGAGCAGAGTCGTCAGACTCGGTGATTTCTTCGCCTTCCCTTATGGACAGGGGGGTATTATTTAGTGCGGGGTTTGATAGCAGATCCTCGATATTCCCATACAACTCGCTCGACTTCCACGTGTCGTGCAATTTTTCCGACGCTGTTTCGTCCCCCCAAAATGACAACAGCTGCTTTCTGCGATGAGAGTCGATTTCCTTTGATCCCAGCAGCCCCAGCACGGCCTCCTCTAGACCTTCGATATTGGATATCGACAAGGCCCAAAGCTTTTCCAGCCCACGAACGTAGCCCTCTGGAAGTCCTCTTTTCTTTGCGACGGGGTCATAGGAGCAGGCATGGGCAGCTTCCTGGCAGGCGGAACATGTTGGGCGTACTCCATCGCAACGATCTTTCTTGCTTCGACATCGATCACAGGCTTTCGATACTCGTTTGCGCTTGTGGGCTGATAAGCGTGGTCCCTGATCCATCAGGTACACTTATGGGGACTGCGCTGCCTCTGAAGATATTGGAGCACTCACTGGCTTGTAAACTTGGAGGTGGTTTAAAAAAAGAACGGGACAAAGGAAAAGCAGCACATGAAAGGAGAGAGATAGGCTTGGGATATCTCAACCAACACGAAAACGAAACAAGATATTTGAAAATCCACAGGACATTTTGGCCTTGTGATTGCCAAACCAGGCTTTAGAATGACTAGAGGCTATACACATCACGACTGGGCGAGAGAAAAGCAAGCGGTACAGCCGGACAAAAGTGCCGTCTCGGAATACCGCAGGTTGATTGTGGCCCCCAAGGAGCACAATGCCAGGTTTGGGCGTCTGGTTCGCCGCGGGGTTCGGCGGGGATCGTGGGGATGGATCGCCGGCTGTGAAAATCGGCTGCTGGCTGCCTCTGTGTTGGCGAAACGGACCAGAACGGCCCATTCAAGCCAGGCTGAGCCAGCCCCTTCATTGCGGCGAGGATTTGTATTCTCTTCGCCAGTAAAAGAACGTAAGAACGGTCAATCCTGTCAATGTGAGCTCGTCGACCTTCCCACGTCGTCCAACCCATTTTTGGGCGTCGTCGACTCGGCCAGTCACGGGGCCGGCAATACGAGGGCTCGTATGCGCGCTAAGCCCGATCGGGAGACCGCGGGAGGTGGTGGCCACGTGACCGCCCCTATATATCCGTCACTTCTCCCGCTCTCAACCCTCTCTCCATCCAACCTTCGCCCTCCATCAGGGGAGGGGTTGGTTCCGTGAGCTCCTACGACAGTGGGCACCCGGTTTTGGTTCTGTTAGCCTATTTATTTTCCATCCTTTGAAATCACCACGCTCTTTCGAAATCATGCCTCCCAAGCCACCGACAAATCCCCCTCTTGAACAGCCCTCCTATGAAAAACAGTCCCCTGGCAAGAAACGACTTGAGGGACGGCTCCCTCGTGCGAACCCGGCCGCCCGCGATGAGTGGCCCCCGCGCGAGAAACGGGCCCGGGTCCTGCAAAACCTCTGACAAATCCCCGCTCCCAAAATACAAATTCTTCCTCGGTAAAACAAGCCTGAGATCATCAGCCAAATGCAGCAATAAAGTACGAACGGAAACAAAACAGGGGGAGGCCAAGGACAGCGGCTTCTTGACCCAGCCCAGTACCAAGGGTCGTTAGTGACGACCGGATTCGCATGGTTTGCGGATATGGTTGACCCGGCTTGTCCTCTGGGCAAGCACCTCGTCCGGATCACACCTCCGGATATGCTCGTCCGCCCGCCCTGCCACCGGCCGGACCTCTGGATCCACCTGTATCTCACCCTGACAAAAATATCTCAATTTGTTTGGTTCTTTCAAGTCTAGTTAACTAGGCGGGGTGTAGAGCCCCAGTGAAAGCCGGAAGAAAAAACCCCCCCGGGAGTGAAACCAAATGAGTGAGGCCAAAACAAATGTGATGGAGCGGAATAGGTAGAGAAGGAGTGATTCCTGTGGCCACTGCCGAGTCATCCGCCCCAGAGGAGGGTGCAGTGTGTCAAAGGGGGAAAAAAGATAATGGCCCCCCTGTACACTCCTCGACAACGTGCAATATGTTCACACCATCGATGAAGACGAAACTGCCATGGTCAAAAATCCGATGATGCGATCACAACCGAACACGATCTCATCCCACCGATTCAAACGACAACGTACGAACTACGAACGAACGACTTAAGGCTGTGATATATGGTGGAATTGAGCGTCATGGAATGGTGATTTTCAGGAAAGGATGAATAAATGGCCGGGCACAGAATGTACAGGGACTTTTGTATATAGTTCCTGATTATCAATGATACCCCATGGCAGCAAATACAAATGCCTTATATTATCGATGATTTCTTATCCGAGTTTATTTTGATTGAATGTCTGGTAGTATTTGCCCAATATAATCCACCCGTACTGCATCGATAAAGATGCTCGTAGAAAGAAAACCAAACCCTCTATGTATGTACATTTCGGGGCGAGCGATGCCAAGCATTCAGGCGCGCTAGGCGATAAGCCGCTTATCGGCCTAGCGTTTTCCCGTAAAGGAACAACATCTCTCCTCTGCTCAACCTCATCTCTCGCCCACGCCTCGCCGCCCGCCATGTCTCCCGTCTTCTAGCCCTCGTCTCTGCATATACACGCGGGCAGCCAGTCCAGGTGCCTCCTCTACAGTCCCTACGATGATGTATATTCCCGACAAACCTCACGACGCCCCAGCCGTCGCCTGGGCAATGGGCCCTTCAACATATGAGCATCGAGCATGTCCCATTCCAGACCCAGCCAGTCTGAAGAAGCGAAAACGAGATATGGACGGCTGGGATGCTCAGAATAATGGCAATGTGGGCATATGGTAAATCCTCTATCCCAGGTTTTCCCCATTCACCAATCCTTGTTTCTGTTGGCCTTTTGCTGACTCCAAATTTTCCTACCCAAAACAGTACCACCGGGCTCATCCCCAGCAACGCCCAATATATCGACGAGAAATTCCGAGATACTCACCCTCATTACCTGAAAGAACTGCCAGCAGGTGCTATGCCTTCGAAGTTCACGCCTTGGTCCTGCCCTGAGCGGGGAACACTGCACTTCCGACCGTGCCTACAACCAATCCCCATGAAGCGGAGACGGCTGATACAGCAACAGTACCAGCACCATCACCAATCTCAGCAATCACAGGAATGGAACGCCCTCCCCGTCAACCTATCTACAGGCCAGAAACAACAACAACAGCAACAACAACACTTTTATTCCGATTTTGGAAACACAATATCAAAGCCCAGCTTACTATCTCCTAAATCCAAATTCAACACCCATATCAACCACCCAACCCCACCCCCCTCACAATCAGACCACCAACCACATAACAACAAACAATCCACATCATCCCGCCCCGCACTCTCCCCCTGCCACATCTGCCACCGCCGCCCAACAACCCGCTCCATCCTCGACGCATACGCCGATTGCAACCTCTGCGGCGAACGGACGTGTTATATCTGTTTACGAGAGTGCATGGCTGCAGACTGCGAGGGTCCTCGCTCCCCCTCGGACCCGGATTCGAGACACGGGAGGAATGCTAGTGAAGGAAATAGTTCAGACTGGCAGGGAGGGAGGACAAGACATGGTTCTGGCCATTGGGATGGGGATACAGGAAGCGGTGGGGGAGCTGGGGCTGGACGGAAGGTATGTTCGTTATGTGCGGTTGAGGGGGTTATGGAGGGGGGTGGGGAGGTTGTTCGGTGCTTGGCTTGTGTGGCTGCGTGGTGATTTGTTGTTTTGGTCTTGGACGGGATGTGAACTGGATAGGTTTGAAGGATGATATCCCAAAGCTGAAGGGTGGAGGAATAGGAATTGTGTTCTTGAATTTGCTCATAAGGGACGGACGAACACAGTTTGGGAATTCTTGGGATGAACGGATGGATGGATGGATGGATGGATGAATACATTTTGGATAGTTTTCCCCCCTCCTTTTATTTTGTCATGGTACATGGCGGACATTTTATTTTAAGTATTGTTTTTTTTTTTTTTTTCAGCAAGCGAGTTTCTTTATATAATACCATTTTTAGTTTTTTGATTTTGATTTTGAGAGTGGATTTTTGTTCTACTCTATGCTTCCTTTTTGGATTGATTTTTCTCTTGCTTAATACCTAAGGGTATGGGAATGGATATGGATATAGAGAGAATGTGGATTATATAGCCTTAAAAAGATTAATTCAAACAGCCCAAGTAAGCTGAAGAAACAAATGTGCTATCAAAAAACCGAGAGAGAAAAAACAAAAACAATTTGCAGGGTGATATGATAGCTACTGTATGTAACTATCAATGATAACAAATAGGAAGAAAAAGGCGAAAAAGAGAAAAAAGGGGACCAAGCCAGTAATTAAGCAAGCAAGCAAGCAATCAAGCATTTCTATGAAGAAACACAGCAACAAAACCCCCCCCCCCCTCTAAAAAAATCCCAACCTACCTCCCAAACCTCATCTCCGCCTTCGCAAACCTCCACAACCCCTTCAGAAACTTCTGATACTCCACCGCCTCGCCGCCCCCCGTAATCAGTCCCCCCTTATCCCCCGTACAGTAAATCTCCGTCAACCGCAGCTGCCACGGTGGATACCCATCCAGCCGCAACAGCGGGCCAAACACCATCAGCAGCTCCGGTTCGGAGCGCGTTACCGCTGCGGATGCCGCGGCGGCGGCGGCGGTGTGTTCGGCGCTGCTGCTGGGGACGGTGGGCGTGGAGGGGACGACGGTGCTGGCGGTTGAGAGGCGGGGGGAGTTTGTGGGTTGGGATTGGGATTGGGATTGGGTGTCGGAGTGGGAGTCGGAGTCGGGGGGTGGGGTGGGTGGGGAGGTGAGCTCGCGGATTTCGGCGTCGATGAGTTTGGTGCTGATGTCTTGTGGGGAGAGTTTGCCGTGTTGGGCCATTTCGGCGAGGGTCTTGGTTAGGTCGACAAGGGTGTCGCGGCCGTCGGTGGCGGAGAGGAGGAGGAGGGTTAGGGATGCCGGGTTGGATTTTGAGGTGGGCGGGGAGAGGGTTGGTGAGTAGGAGGCGTGGTGCGGGGCGAAGATGTGGAGGTTTGGTTGGTGGGAGGGGGGTCCGTAGTAGCTTGATAGTTTGGAGATTATGATTTTGTGGAGGGTTGGGATGTAGGATTTTAGGACGCCTGGGTTTTTGCTGTTAGAAGGGTATGTATAAAGGGGGGTATAGAAGGTCCTTACCTGTCCTCTCATATACGCTCAACATCGGGATTCCCGCACATGAGCTCCAAGCCACCAACTCCGCAACCTCATCCATAATCACATCCAACGCATCCTCGTCCCTCCCCAGCGTCAACACGATGCTCAAATGCTGCGGCAACTGGCTGAGCCCACGCACATCCTTCTGGATCAACTCCGGCGTGCGATGGTGGTAGTATAAAATCGCCAACACCCGGTCGACAATGGCATGGTATCCCTGGCGCAAGCGGATGTAGATGCTGAAGAAGATGTGGATTGTGAAGTAGACCAGGTAGTGCAGTTTATGCTTGATAAATGACCGGATAGGCTTCTTCCTCTGCTTGCCAGAGCCCCGGCTGCGCACCGAGCGGAGGGCACTTGGGTCGGGGAGATAGGGCTTTGCCAGCTGCTCACGCTCGGCGGCAGAGAGCCTGGATGGGTCGACGCGGCTTCTGCGGAGGCGGGGGTCTGTCGGGAGAGCCATGAGGCAGAGAGAGGCCTATATGGCCAGCAGGAGAGTAGTGAAGCTGTATAAAAGGGATTGTTTAGGGGTGGGTTTGCATCCCTTGATATTTTTTTCTCCGAGCTGTAAGACAGACGAATGGGCCCTCTGTCAGAAATGCAGCCCTGGGCTTTATTTATCTCCGCACTAAACAGCTAGTTAGACCAGGCTGGCTCCTCGCAGACCGCGTATTCGTGGAGGCGGAGAGCTGGATGGCGGTGGATTGACGGCTGGCAGAAGTTGGCGTTGACGTCGCGGAGAAAGTCGATGGGGCTGCGGCCATCTGCGTCATCATCCTCGGTGCGATTCGGCGACACATGGGTGGACGAAGGCTTGGCTGGGACAGCACAGCATGGCGGGGAGTGAGGCAGAGTGGTGAGGGTGTTGTATTCGAGTTCTGCTGTATATGGGAATGATACAAGACGCAGAAGAAGTCGAAGCAGTGAAGTATATCTCAGACGGGGTGAGTGGCAGTAGCAGGGCGTGGTGGAAGTAACACCGTAACTATCTCAACCCGATATCAACAATACAATATCAACTACATCAACTACATCAACTATGCGCCAACCCTGCTTTAACTAGCCACCACTCTCCTATACCACTGCTATACCCGGGGCATTGCTACGAATATGCCCCCCGCACTCTTCCCGCCCGCCCCCTAACGATCCAGCACAATGCCAGACACCAGCTCCATAAACTCCCAGAGCGCCCGCCGCTCCATCTTCAACAAGGGCCCCTCCTTCAACCTCGAAACCTTCTCCAACCGCGAATTCATCGTCAAGGACTTCATCGAATCCCTCTCCGACACCGCCATCCCCCCCTCCCAACGACGCTCCGCCGGCGGCCCAGGCCCAAGCAGCAGCCAGCCCTTCGACCCCAAACCCCTGATCCGCACCTTCGAACATGCCCAGCGTCGCATGGTCGAACTGTCCGGCGACCTCGAGCTGCGGGAGAACGAACTGTCCGCCGCCGTGAGGAGGGCAGAGGCCCAGCATGCGCAGAATATAAGCTCGCTGGGTCGCAAGTTGAACCAGACGGTTGAGTCGTTTCAGAAGTTGGATACGTCGCTTAATGCTCCCGGCGGGGGTGGGGGGAATGTTGCCGTTGAGACGGGCAAGAAGCTGGAGGAGCTGGATCGGCAGAGGAGGAGGGCGTTGGATGCCCATTTCTTGATCGAGTGCTGGGATGAAGTTAGTAATCGGGGCGAGATGACCCTGCTGGAGAACCTGAGGCGGTCAGGTAGTGGGGAGGGGAAGGTCAGATCTGCGCATATTGCCAGTCAACTGCTGAGGATAAGCCAGAGGTTGGATCCGGGGAGTTGGAATGAGAATAAGGGAGCCAATGGGGTATATGTGAATGGCTCATCGGGCATGAATGGAGCTTCGAATACCGCGAAAAAGATAAACACGAGGGAGATTATTGAAAAGTTCTCGGAGACCCTGGAAAAGGATCTGCTGAAGCAGTTTGATGACTTCTACCGCAAGGCAAACTTCGATGGCATGCGCGACTGCGCGACAGTCCTGTATGATTTTAATGGCGGTGCCAGCGTCGTTGGACTATTCGTCAACCAACACCAGTTCTTCATTGACCGGAGCCAACTCATTACAGAAGAAGTGGGAGGTGACGCGGAAACATGGGAAAAGTTAGCTGATCCCGATGCTGACCCTCCAGGCGTGGAACCTAGCCTTCAGTCGCTGGTCGACGAGGTCAAGGTAGTGGTTCAGGAGGAGTCTGCAATTATCAAACGGGCCTTTCCATACTACGAGCAGGTCATGGAGAAATTCCTACAGAGAGTGTTCCAGCAATCGATACAACAACGACTGGAAATGGTACTGGATAAAGCGGACAGTGTGTCTTCTTTGGCATTCCTAAGATCTCTCCAGACTGCCCGGAGCTATATCAGCGGTCTCATCGATGATATGAAAGCACATGGTCTGACAGAGTACCCCGAGACAATATCGTCCAAAACGGCACTCATTCTCGACCAGCAGCTGGAGGATCTGTTTGTTCCATATTTTGGAGGATCGTCATACCTCGAGCGGGAAAAGAAGAACCTGGAAGAACTGTACACATCGCTCATGTTCAAGTTCACCACTTTCCATTCTCGCCGCAAGAAGACCACCACAACGTTCATGTCGTCCCTGGCGAAATCTGGCAGCGAACTGCTCAACTCCGCTAAAGATGCATACATCAACAGACTCGACTCCTCCGATTTCACACCTACCCAAAAAAGAATGCTACTACGGGTTGCCGGCTTGAAAGACAACGCGGATTCACAAAAGCAAACCGAAATTGAGCTCACCGAAGAAGACGGCCTCTTGAGCGTTGCATTCACAAAAAGAATGCTGAAATGGTTAGCAGAAGGGGTTGGACGAGATCTGGAACTTAGCGTCAGCAGCGAAGCCCCGAAGGATGTCTCGGTTCTTCTCAACATGCTTCTATCCATGATGGGAGAAGGGTATATCGAAATGTGGCTTGATGCCACCCTTGAGACCGCCTCATCTCAGGAGTCTACAAAAATAGAGCCGGACTTTACATATCTAGCTGGCCTGCGTTCTGCCATCAGCATCACCCACCTCATGATGACATGTATTAATACAGTGCTTATTCCACTAGCTGCTGGAAATATTACTATCAGGCGGGACATGGAGAAGAAGACGAACCTGGCCATGAACAGAATCGAGGATAAGATTAATTCGCTCGAGCAAAAGACCGTTGACGTCACGCTCTCCTGGGTTTCACGACTACTCTCCGGGCAGAAAAAGAACGACTTCCGACCAAAGGAGGCGGCTGCTGATTTTGAAATGCTACAAACTCCAGTAAGTTCTTACACCCCGCACCATCGTTGAAAATACTGACCATAAATCCAGACTTGCTCCTTAATCTACACCTTCCTCACCCGCCTTCACACCACAACCCGCACCTCCCTGCCCCCCAGCGGCTCGAATACCAAAATCTTCCTCACCGAAATCGCCCTAGGCGTCCGCTCCCTCCTCCTCGAACACTTCAAGCGCTTCCCCGTCAACGCCGCCGGCGGCCTCATGGTCACCAAGGACATGACGCGGTACGCGGATATACTGCGGTCATGGGATATCGATGAGGCGGTGAAGGGCGTAGGTGGTGCGTTGGATGTGTTGTTGGAGGTTGGGAGTTTGTTTGTCGTTGGACCTGAGGCGCTGAGGGAGAGGGTTAGGGCGGGGACGACGGGAGGGGGCGGAAGGGCTGGTGGCGCGGGTGGGCCAGGAGGGGGTAGGGGTGCGAGCGGATCTGGGGGTGGAGGGGCCGGTGGTGGTGGTGCGAGCCAGGTTACGGCGGGGGCGGGGTTGAGTGTTCAAGAGGTGAGGGCTTATGTGTTGAAGAGGGAGGATTCGGGGAGTCTGGGGATGCAGAGTGTGTTTAGTGCGTTGTAGGTGTGGTATGGTAGGTATGTATGCAGTGGAAAAGAGGGGTTGTTGATTTTTTGTTGATTCCCAATTCCCTTATTTACTTGACTCCTTTATGATGTTCATTCATGGGTGTGATATTTGGATAGTTACATATCCGGGGGCGTTTTGAACATGGAGATATAGCGCTACTTGCTTGCCAATTTCGATTCTTCAACGTCCCTTTTAGCTATCAGAGATTCCAGATTTCCTCTCCTATGATGTAACTAGGCTACTCGAATCTTGCAATCGTCATCCATACCCATCCATCCAGAAATCCAGAAATCCAGGACACCCTCATAACCGACCAAACCCCCCCCCCTATTCCTCCCTCCCTGAGTATCAAACAATCAACATCAACCATAGCCCCACCCACCCAATATTGAATCCAATCGGAAAATCACGGCTCAAGTCATTTGCATGAATCAATCAATCAGATTAACCCAAATCAAATCAAATCCACGACCAACCTCCAGCCTTGCCCACTTCAGCCCTACCTACATCGCCGGCTAACGAGCTGGGTAGCTAATGCAGTGATTGCCGCCACCTTTGAATTCTCTTACTACTAGTTGTCATACTCAGTCCCTCTTACCTATGACTGGGAGTTTTTTACTATTATTAGCAAAAAAGGTCTCGGCAATAGGCATCCAGCGCGAGTGAAGGGAAGGGGGATATAATATGGCTGAATGTGGGGACTGATACGAGTAAGTTCGTGAGGGACCAGGGCAAAACAGAAAAGAATTGTTTAGTTAGCTAGTTATCTAAACTAAGAAAAAAGAGAAGGCTTGCGTAGGAAGTTGGATCCGGATCAGATCTGGACTCTGGAGCGCCACGATCGTATATACGTTTACTACTAGTTAGTTACCCCGGATTAACTTCGAGGTGGAGTGTAATTGGAGCTTGAAGTAAATAACTCGAGCTTATTATAGGGTGTTCCAAGTTTTCCTGGGAGGCTGTGAGTTGAGTTGAGGTAATGGGATTGGAGTAAGTAAGTAAACGTCCCATATTCGTATCTAGATAATTCCTATGGATACCAATGGAGCTCGATCAACAGTCTCAGCCCTATTTGGGCATTTCTTGACAATGTGATCGTTACAAAATGCCACGAATCATGCATGTCTAGGTATTTGTCGCACGAATGGCATGGCATTATTATTATTATTAAAGTTAATATCTTATCCCCCCGCCCGCCCCTTAAAAATCAGGCCGGGCAGGGTAAAGGTAGCTACTAGCTAGCTATCGAGCTATCGGCTGAACCCCTTTGTCTCGTCCCGGGGATTCGACTCGATTGATGAGTTTTATACGAATTGGGCAAAGTGCATGCGTACATTCAGGAATCCATTCATCGACTCGAGTTCTCCGTCCATTCTACGCATGACGGGGGATTTAGTGATGGATGTGGTTATCTAAATATGGTTGGAGCATCCATCCGAACCGTCGGTATGTATCAATATAACCCCCTTTTCAGGTCGTGCAGGTAGCAATAGCCTGCCCCTTACCGACGTAACCTAGGTCAGAGTAGCTAACTCTAGCGAATGCGCCACGAATCGAATGCTTGGGACAGAGCCGCTTGATCGGCTCCCGCTAACGTGGGACGGGGAGGAATGGGGTACATACGTGCGAATGTAAGTTATATTCTGTGTGTGTACACAAAGCTGCGATATTCCGGCGATCCCGACAGAAAGGAGAAGATTCCTAACTGGCCGCTTCTGGAAGTCGAGCGCGAGGGATCGATCTGGACTGCCAGTGCCAGATGACTTGGTAACCAACTGGCTACACAGCCAGACGAGAGAGAATGTTCGAGATCGACGGGCTTCCACATCAAGCCATCAAGCCTAGACATATCAGATTCCTCAGCCTCATTGTTTGTCCAGTTTGCTTTGTTTTGCAAATAGTGTCTGGCTATTGGCAAGAAACCGGAGGGATATCTCCTTTCATCTCCTCCCATTGAGAATTGGAACTTTCGATCCAGACCATGCCTAAAAATAGTCAGCAAGACGATTCGAATTTTGATTTATGCCATGGCATGCTGTGTCCATAGCACTACCACGTCAACCCCGATTGTTTCTCCAGTTCCAAGGGGGAAATGCCTTGGAATGGATATATCTCAGCAAGCCCAGATCTGCCTCGCGGCTGAACGTATATCTGGCAAACCCGTTTCAACCCTCCTGCGTCACTGACGCGCCTTATACGAAGGGAACCGCTCCTCGATAGGCATATGATATTGGGCTTTAGCATTGGTAGATGCTGCTATTGGAACGCTTCTCGTCGATCAATATGAACAGTACGACGAGTTACTGAGTCCAGACAGTCTTCCCGTGCCTGGTGATGATCAAGAGTGCGTTGGCAGCTCGTATCCGGCGCTGTTCTTGCTGCGACTGCCGTCGTGGCGATGGCCCCTTAATAGATCCCAAGGATATATCAAGGAGGAGGAATATCTGAAGGAGAAAAAGATATTTAAACCCCCTCCTGACCCTCCCCCAGAGACCTGAAAAGAACCCCCAACCATCACCCATCACCATTCAAAAAAGCAAGAAAAACCACAACCCAAACAATCAAACCAAAAACCAAAACCCCAACCCCCAACTCCAAAAATGAAGCTCACCATCGTCAACGTCGTCGTCACCGCCCTCCTCCTCGCCGCCGGCACCGTCGAAGCCGCCTGCTCATGCAAGGAAGGCTTCAAACAGGGCCAGTACTGCGGCTACTGCTACGCCGTCAACAGCGGCATCTCCGACCACGTGTACGAGTGCAACCCGGAGGGAGGCTGCCAGCACTATGGCTTCCGCCAGGATTGCGCTGATGGGAAGTTTGGATGCCCGTTTTAAAAATGCGGGGAGGTTTGTCTTCCTTTAAACCCTCGATTGGGTTTGTTTGCTGGTGTTTGGGAGGTGGGGGTTTTGCTAATGATTGATTGGATAACTAGTTTTCTCTAGGCTGGATAGCTTCGAGAGACGGATGTGAAGAGTGGAAGGGGAGAAGATGGGATTGCTGTTGATAGTGGAGGGGTCTGTGGGGAAGGCGGTTAGCGGATATTTCGCGAGGTATTGGGAAAGATTGGAGATGAACTAGGGAACGGAGGGAGATACAGACGCTCGTTTTTATATACTTCCACTGGTGAATCAGAGATCTTAGCTGCTGTGAGAGGGGTAGTACTAGATAGGAGCCATGGCAGAGACAATCAAGGCAATCTTCTGATTCGTGCATTTCAGTTCCTCTTCGCGGGATTGTAGTCTGGTAACTAGTATTTGTAGTTAGTAAAAACTGATGCATAGATAGCCAGGCCGGGCCGGTTGGGGTCTTTCGTCTGTAGTAGGTTCTTGTTTTTGATAGCACGAAGTCGAAATAAGCTCAACCCCGACCCAAGTTAGTTCGTTAGGGGTCATGGGGGCCATGTCTTGGCATTGTCCCGCCATAACTAGTACTTCAACTTTGGAACTACCCCCTATTTCTCGAAACATATCCCTATCAACATGGCTAAACATTCCCATCATCTCATTTCCTTGCTAAGATAGTCCTTTTCATGTAGTTAGCCGTTTGTATTCGCTTTGAAAGTCTATATAAACTGCCATGTTAACAATAGCGTCTTCCATCTATTTGCCTTCAACGTCTACTCGACAAGGGTGGCGTACTGCATATTTGTGCATGAAGCAAGTAGTTAATGTATGTAGGTATGGATATTCACCAACCGCAATCGTACGTCGTACATAACTATAGAATAGAAAACAACTTCCTCCCTCCCCATCCGTCGGCCAATGTCACCAAGACTCCATCAACAATCAACATAAAGAAGCGAGACGAGAAACACCGCCAACCCAACCATCCATCCAACAGCTCAGTAGTAAAAACAACCAACCCCAGACAAACATCAGACCCTCCCAACATCACAAATACTACTCCACTGAATATCCCTCAACCCCTTGGGCACCGACAACCCCTCCACCGTCCAACTCGCAATCCCCAATTCAAACACCCACGCCAGAATCGTCTTCCCCCAATGCGTCTCCCGGCCCCAAATGGCATCTTCAATCACCGTGCCAAAGCCGTTCATAAGAAAGAATGCATAGATCCGAGCTAGAGCATCAAAGGGCAAGAGTGGTCTCAGACCATATACATGGAAGAGCCCCATGAGGGAGAACGAGGCGATTACACCAACCGCCCTGGAAATTGAATCTGGCACGCCATAGCGTTCCGGGAGGGCTCTGCGGAGAGGATCATAGGCTAGTGATCGACAGGGGCTGGCAAAGGCGCTGTGCCATGTCTCGCTCCAAAAAGTGCCGAGGGAGGTTGCAGTGTATAGGGGCCCGAAAAGAGGAGGGCTATCATGATAGCGGAGCACGAGTTGGAGGAATTCCCAGATTACGTATATTGCCAGAAGGACTTCAAGGGCTTGTACAGCTGGGTACTGTGGGAATAATGTCTGGAGTATTGTGAAAAACGCTCCATGAAGCACCAGATTAACCCGTTCGGAAAATTGAGGCTTCCAGGTCGTGGTTTTGGGGGTTCGGCGGGTGGTTCGACGCTTACGCCCAGTTGGTTCCTTTTCGGGGCTAGGAGCCGGTACGGGTCCGATGCGGACGTGGTTTGGATGAAATGATTCGTATCGCAGCTCAGTAAGGTAGAGAAGAGCTATAATTGGGGCGGATGGTCGGGGGTGAAAGGCGTAAGTCGGAGGGTCATGTCGACGTACAAATAAATCTAAAGATTTCATGAGCCCAATCGCCACTATGTCTCTGTTAGCACACGCAAGCCATCGAATACCCCATCCTGGAAGCAAAAGGGATTTCAAACCCCCGGCTCAAGAAATATTCCTGCTTCGATTTTGAAATATAGATCAAATATCAAATTGAGCAGTGAATAGCCACCCACGCCTGACAAAAATTTCCCAGGTAAATAAGAGGGAAAGGGGGTTTCAGAAGAAAAAAAAAGGCATATCCTCACCAGCGAAATACTGCAAGCTCCTAACCATACTGCAATCCAACACCGTAACAGTGCCACTTATAACAAACCCAACGCTCGCTAGAACGCTCAGGACCGCAAAACTCCTCATCTGGCGCCTGGCGAGGGCGTAGAGAGAAATGTAAAGAACAATAGTAGGCACCAAAAGCGATATAATGCCCACGTATAGATCCGCGCGCACTTGCCTGAGCGCACGCTCCGCCTCAGAAGTAAGGGTGAAATCGAGAAATGATGGACCGGCCATTGCTTCGACGTATATCTGCTGCTGCTGGCTCTAGGGATATCTTGGTTCGCGAAATTGTTGCTGAAGTAGTAGGGAGGGATGGAGGATGCGATGGGGGGGTATTTGAGGTGGAGGCGGGATCGATAGGAAGAAAGGAACCCCCAGGCACAGATCTGATGGTATCAACAATGCAATGGAACATGCAATGCTAACAAAGCAAATGGGAATAAAGAAGGGTATGTTCACAGAGAAGAAGCTCAGCTTCACTGGTCAGATCATGCCATCAACCGCAATGATGCCAGGCCAACAAGGGGATCAAAGGGGAACAGAAGCAATTGCTTGTAGGGGATACAATAAGCAGTGTTAAAGGGGGTATTTCTAACTTGTAGCTGTTTATCTCTGTGTATCCAGGCTGGCAGGAAATGATAAAACAACAAGTAGTTAAGTTAGTGATATTTATCACAGCTAAATATCACAGGCAATCCAGGCGCGCGAAACAAGATACCGAGCTGGCTGGAATTTGCCACAGCATTCTCTCCACAGCATGGGATGCTCTGGCGACTGGGGAAAGAAATCTTCAAGGATGCTCAGCCATCAGGAAATATGAACAGCGCATGGGTGGCTCGCGTGGAAGAAAACAGTGTTGCAGTACTAATTAATCTTTGTTGATGCTTCGGCCGGAGTGATTTCCACATGAAGCCGGATGTGCCGGAGGAAAAAGGACAACATCCTTGTTGGTGGAAGGAACAGGACGGAGCAGGACAATACACAATAAATATTCAATTATTCTAGGCTGGGGCTGGGTGAAAGGAAATACTGCTGCTGACTGCAGAAAGATATGGTATGTTTGAAACCCTGGCCTGCTTTAATTTTAAGGTATTAAGCTTATTTCAACCACTGCGATTATCTACATTAGACGGAACTACGCTGTATTCTCAGAACGAAAATTAGAACGACTTGATCCGCTGAATTACTCCATTGCCCGCTTCTAAATCTATCTCTCTCCGCGGCAAAAACACTCGCATCGGGGGAATTCCTGGAAACAATAAACAAACACAAACGCAGACGACTCCTGTCCAAACAAAATAGAGAATCATTAGATTATCGTCCTCCCACGACATCTCAACCTGGGAATCAGGTAGAATGGGATATGAAAGGAAGACTTTGCAGCCATGTAGATGGATGAAAGGGAATTATCCCCACTACATCTTAGATCGTCGTTGATCTCAACTTCTCGCTCAGATCCTCCAACTCCTTGTCCTCCTTCTTCGCTACCTTCTCTTCCCCAGCCGCCTTTCCC
This sequence comes from Onygenales sp. PD_10, assembly GCA_032988465.1. Classification (NCBI taxonomy): domain Eukaryota; kingdom Fungi; phylum Ascomycota; class Eurotiomycetes; order Onygenales; species Onygenales sp. PD_10. The sequence continues at coordinate 561,375 of JANTQH010000004.1, read as the reverse complement.
GCCCCACCCTCAACCTCGTTAGTCAACTTGAGTTCCTCTGCCTTCTTTACAAGCTCCTCCTCTTCCTCCGCCTCTTCCACTCCCTCTTCCTCTTCCTCCTCCACTTCCTCTTCCGACTCCTCGTCTGAATCCGGCTCAATCAAATCCTCAACACTCACGCCCCACGCATCATCATCCTCACCGTCCGCCCCAGATTGATCTCTGCGTTCCTCTAATAGTTCCTGCAGCGCCAAGAGGCTTTCATCGTCCTCGGGGAACTCGTTGTCATCGAGATAGACCTTTTTCAGCGCAGGGAGCCCGCTCTTCACGGACTCAACAAATCTAGCCAGTGCCTTGGGCCTGATCTCGTTCCCGCCCAGCCTGATCGTTTCGAGCTTGGCGTTCTTACCGGCGCCTAGGGATCTGGAAACATGGGTGACGTGATGTCTAATAACACAATCGCTAGCTCCTAGCTCACGAAGCGATACCAATTGTGGCAGGGTTTTGGCAAAACCGCGGGATCCAAGATCTTCAAAAGTATTGTCTGTGAGATCAAGGACCTCCAAATTAGGTGCATAGCGGAGACCCGAGCAGAACAAAGTGTTGACGCCCTTCTGGTTAATGCTGACTTGGCGCATCTTAAGGACGCGAAGCCCCTTTCCAATCACCTTGAAGGTGGCCGCCCAGGCACCCATACTTCCGGACTCAAGTCTGTTGTTGCCACACTCGATCGTCTCCAGTTCTGGGATTTCATATTTGATCCCCGGGTCGGCGCGGGCCTTGATTTTATTGCCGTGCAGTTCCAGCAGCGCACCTGCAACTTCCTTGCTCGTCTCGGGGTCTATACCGTTGTTGTTCAAGATTAGGTTTCGGAGCGGGACGTGGGATCGGAGGAACTTGAGGAGTGGTGTCTTTGCTTGTGCGCCGGTTGCGTTGCCGGAGAGGTTGATGGTCTGCAGCGTGTGGACTTCTAGGAGGGCGTCGAGGAGGTATGTGAGGGCCGGGGGTATCTCTTTGTTGTCGCGGCCACCGAAAATATCGTGGAGGATGATGGTGTGGAGGCGTTTCTGTTTGCGCAACGCGGGGGCGAGCAGCTTGCAGGCTTCTGGGCTGTACGAGTTGTCTGCAAGGTGGATTTCGGTGTACTGATCATTCTCGAAAAGCTCCTTGACGTGTTCTTCAATAGCCGTGTCCGGTATCCCCTTTCTCTCCGGCTCGACGTTTTCCTTGGGCGTGAGCCTCTTGCTCGTCACCTGGATCGCGAAAACGGGCGATGGAGGCTTCATGGCGGGGTAAACGCGGTGGCGTCTGGATTCGAGAAATCGAAGGATCAAGTAGGGAGGAAGACGTAAATATATCGACTAGAGGATCAACAACAAACAAAAAGAAAGAAACTTCAGTGAGGAAATAGAAGCGTGAGATGGCGGTTGTTTGTTGTGGAGGGGAAATTTTTGTTAAACAAGTCCAGACGCAGCGAAGACCGAGGGGCGGTCGGACAAACAATATTCCGGCCCCGGATAGCTTCGTCGCGAAATCGTCCATATTGATGATAAATCAACCAACCTTCAAGCATTCTTTCGGCTGGTATTCGCTCTGCTTCCTCCAATTCCGTCCCATATACACCCCGTCCATATCGCCATTCGCTACAATTCATATTCAAAATGTCTTCTCCCGCTGTCTCGGCCATTCCCACCAGTAAGTTCCCCAAGCGTCGCTGAGCACCGCATTACCGATTTACCCGCAGCGACTCCCCAAACCAATTGCTAATCAATCGCCTTGAATTTCCCACCCACAGACACCTCTCCCACAACCAATCCCTCCGTCTCCAACTCTTCAGAAAAGCCAAAGGTACTTCCTTTCTCCCCCGCCCATATCCCTACGCCATTCCCCCCCCCCCCCGGCTTCTGATCTCAAAACCAATCATCTAACCAAACAAAAAACGAAACAGCCCTGCTGCGTCTGCAAACCCGAAAAAGCGTCCCGGGACGAGTGCATGCTCTTTTCGAAATCGGACGATCCCGCACTGACGGAATGCCGGCCGCTCGTCGAGCAGTATAAGAGCTGCATGGCGGGGTTTGGGTTTAAGATATAAGATATAATTATGAGCTCCCTTTTTGGGGGTTGTTGTGCTATAGAATAGAGCAGGGGAAGGTCGACGTGCGGTGCGCGTGGTGGATGCAGTTGGGGGTTATGGGCTGCGCTGGGCTGGGCTGGGCTGGGGTGATGTATGATAGGGTTAGACGAACGGGGGAGGTTGTAGGGGGGGATTTATACACATGTGGGTGGGGTATTAGGGCGCGATATTGGCGTTTATTTGGTTGTTGAGTTTTGAAATATAGATGGTTTGTATATTAACGTGTTATAGAAATGAAAGATCCCATCTTCTACTTACTACCTTATGAACATGACGTAATTTTCTATGGGTATCAACGGGGCTCGACAGGGGAGAATTGGTAGCTATGTATGGCCAGGACATGGAATAGTGAAGATGTGGAGAAAAAAGAGAAAGAGATGGGGTATAAAATACATTAGGCCAAGGATTGAGAAGAAAAAAATTGTTAATCTACTGTTGTTTCTTTTCCCCCGTCGCTACCGGCTGGCCTTTTGATGACGAGGTTATTAGCCCACTCTGCAGTACCAGTTTCCAGGTACACCACAGGTATGCAATGCCGAAACCTGATGCCCCGATCAACACGTTAAGCACCACCCATAGATCTGGTTTTCCGGGAGGTGGGGCGACGAATGCCTCCAGAAAATGCCATGAGATCATCGACAGATAGTATAACAAGTGCAGGATCCTTGTGGGCGTGTTTAGGTTGTCGCTGCTACGCGTGGCCTCGGTAGATGCGGGCTGGGTTCGATATAGAGCGACAGAGGTTGGGGGGAGGCCAAGCAGATAGGCCCAGAGCAATGTAAGGACGAAGTATGGAACTCGTAATTCATCCCGGCGCAGAAGGGGGAATAGAGTCCATACACCAAGCATATTTGCCCAGCCAACCCAGGCTCTGGTTTCTTTGCTGAGTCCGCCGTCGCTGCCGAGGAGCAGGGTCATTGGGAGGAGAGGTAGTAGGATGCTTTTCTCGTGGACTTGGAATGAGCAGAGAAAAAAGCCCCATGCGGTGCTTGCGAGGGCTAATGGAAGAAGTGTTGGTCGGGGGTACCGGCCAATGATGACGGATGATGGGAGAATCGAGAGAATGGTAGCCACAAGAGAAGCGCGTTGGAGTATGCTGGTTGGAAAGTGGTGCAGCTTGTAGAATGTGTGAATTGTGCACCATACATTGGCAACTTTGTCCTCGAACAACCCTCGCGCAAATGGGAAGATGCGATGGATTGCTTGGGAAAGCTGAAGTATTGGTGGGAAGAACCAGGAGGATTCGTCGATTTGTAGAGGGAGGGTTTGAAGAAGTGGAGGGCTAGGAAGTGGACGGTTTATACCGCGGTATTTATCGTATAGACCAACAGCCATGAACGGGCCAAAGAGCAACGCAAAGGCAGCTACCGTAATGAAGCTGATGCCGACTAGTCGCCCGATTCTAACCCGTGGTGAAAAGCAGGATCCGAGCATGAAGGCAAATATCGTGGGGGCATAGTATAGAGCCATCTGCTTGAATCCCAAGGCTGATACGAAGAACAAAGAGGCCCATAGCATTCGTCCGGCAAAAATACTTTCCAAGGCCGCAACTACTAGGCCAAGCATGACAGTATTGTATTGAAAATGTCCGTGGTCCACTAAAATAGTGGAGGGTTGCATCAGGATGGCGACGAGTGCGATAGAGGAGGCCCAGATGTGAGTTCCTTGTAGCCGCGAATACCTCCTCAGAAATATGACAACTGCGGGAATGTAGACGAGATATTCGGAGACCACGACGGTTGCCCGCATATAAACCTTCAACAAAGGCCCTTCAATCCCGCGAGACGTGTCTAGCGCAAACCATGATGGATCGATAAGGGAGCCACTGCGGAGAACTAGTCAGGATATGTTTGTTTCAATCAAGGAGTATATATATCGCTTACAACTTGCCCAGCAGCCAGCTATGATAAGCAGTAAGAGGGGGGTAATCCAACCCCCACCATTGTAGGTCGTAGAAGTACCATGACGAGAGGGGGAGGTGAGCGGTAATTTCCATCCAATGTCTCTGCGCTTCGAAGTCACCGTACATCGGAGGGGTATTTTGGCCTATGCAAGCTTCCATCAGTCGCGGGCTCCATTTAACATCCAGACCGCAGCAGTGGACTCACCAGAGTAACCCCAGAGACTCGTCGCCCAGCGAAACAGTCCAACAACCATAAGAATCAGAGGCAGGACCAGCCATTGCGATACGCCTGTGCGGGCGGGCCAGAGGAACGAAACAAGCGGGAATGCGGGAGAAGCGCTGCTGGAGTCTGGGTTGGTAATAAGGTCGAGGTTGGAATGAGGGCTGGTTGACAGCAATTTTCTCTTCTTCCGCGGGCGGTGTGAAGGCGTCGGTGGCGCGGAAGACCCCATTGTATCAGTAGCGAGTGACCATCTGTGAGGCTAGGGGTATGAGATGAGGATATCCGCAGCAATTGCAGAGATCGAGGGGGGAGGTTGGTGTTTTCGCTATCTGTTTCCAGACAGCTGTTGGCCAGTCAGGTTGGGCGGGTCAGATCAAGCTTAAATGGCCGCACTAGTCTCTTCTGGGACTAGGATAAACATGCCCATCACGGAGTTCTGGAGCATTTCAGGGACGAATTGAGTTATCATGGATTGGTTCATTACATGTGCTATGTCTCATATATCTTTACTAAAAGGCTATTCCAACTCGAAACAATCGTAAACTGTCTCCAACGCCTATGGCCGTAGTGAGCGAGTTTGGAATTTTGGTAGTTCAGGAATGGGGTGTCCATTTAACCACTCCGTCGCAGTGCACATTCCATTCCCCAGAAAAGGGTCGGCACCATGTTCCAGCAACAGAGTAACGACTTCTTTTCGACCCAGTCGAACAGCCAGACGTAATGGTGTATCTCCCTTTTCTGTCTTATCAGTGGGATCCGCGCCGTTTTCAAGTAGCAGCTTGATCATTTGCACATTGCAGCGTTCAATGGCAAAATGAAGGCTGCTCCAACCCATATCATCTGTCAGACTTGGGTTCCCTCCAGCATCAATCAATAACTTTGCAAGTTCATACTTGACGCCGCCGTCCTGTGTGGATGTCATGGCGTAATGGAGTGGTGTAAAGCAATATTCATCGGTCTTTGCGTTTGGGTCCATTCCTGATTCCAACAGAGCCTTCATCACAGCTTCACTTTTGCCTTCGGCAGCTTTGTGTAGCGGAGTTGGCCCAAATTCTGTCAGTTTCGAACCGTAACCATGTGACAACAGCAGCTTGAGCACTTCGAGTCTCCCTATGCGGATTGCAGTTTCTATAGCCTCGCCTGAGCAGGCAGAAAGATTTATTCCGCTGGTCAACCACTTCTGCAGAAGAGGCACAGACCCATGGTCAACGGCATGGAGGAAGCCGTGACAATACCCATCGTCTCGAGGAGCAATAAACCGTTTGCTCTGTGGGAGGAAACACGTCTTACACCTGGTATTGTATGCTACGCCATGCGGAACAAAACGCGAGTTTCTTTCAATTGACGGCTTTGAAATGGGCTGCCTCAGACACGCCAGATTTTCGATGTTCTCCTTGCACACAACGGAGCGCCAGAAAGTGGCATGTGCAATCTCGCCGCCAGCATCTGAAGCTACAATGTCGAATTTGTAAGCGCCTTTCTCCTGGCCTTCATAGCGTGCAACCGCAGTTACGGTGACGCCAGGGGGTGTTGGGGCAGAATGTGTGATGGACATTCGAGCGACCACTGAGGTGTCACAGTGGGAGAGAAGGGGTTGGAGGGCATTGGCACTGGCCGCTTCCATGATATCTACTAGAGAAGAGGATGAGAACACTGCAGGCGATATATCGCGGGTGGGGGCGCTGGCAGCAGTGGCAAGGTGCCGGTCTGTGACATCCCAGGCCACGGCATATTCGTGGATGTTGGGGTCTGATTTCGACATGGTGGTTGTAATTGAAGAAGTATCCAGTAGATATTCCCCTTCCCAGGGTTGGACTCGTCTTTTGGGTTGGGACCAGCTCCACTTTTTGGAAACTGCCACGCTAGCCCGTCCCGGCCTAGCGCCAGGCTACCCGAAGGCGGTGAACCTTCCAGCCGCAGAATTCTTTTCGCCGAAATTTTCAAATAAATTATTTCTGCGCCCCCCCCCCGTCCATCTTCTATCCATCTTCTGTCACCCCCTCCACCATCCGTCTTTTCTCCTTTCCCCCATCCCGTCCAGATTCAAGATCCGTGTGGGCTTTGACCTGTGAGCTACAAGAGTTAATCTCTGATCCAGTGGGCATTTCCTGTCGTACACCTGTGGGCTTTTTTGAACACCGAGGGCTTTAGGCTGTTGATTATTGCGTACCTATCTGTGGGATTTCCTTGTGGATTCTATAGACGGCAAAAGCATTGTTGTTGCCTGTCTGTCACCTGTGGGCTTGAAGACTGTCCGTTTGTGGGTTACTGAGTAGTCGAGAAGATTCTTTGCATTCTATCTCGCGTCCCGTTGCTGAATAGTGATTCGATCGCTGTTCGTTGCTGCTTGTTCTACTGAGGGCTTGAATTGTCTGTTACAGTGGGTACTGAGGGTGATCCTGTTGCCGCACACATTTGTCCCAATCCTCGTTTGAGATCATATTCCTACATCGTGAGTGACTGGCCCATTCTCCGTCATCAATATTTTCAAATTCCTAACCACGGCCAGATGAAGATGTCGAAAACCAAGTCGTCCACCAAGGAGAGCAAGGGAGAGGCCAAGGCCGCCTCCAAGGTGAAGAATGGCGCCGTCGCAAAGCCAGCCACCTCCACAAAATCCAAGAGCAAGGATGCTCCTAAGAAGGTTGTGAAGGAAGAGAAGAAGTCCAAGAAGAAGGCCCCCACTCCATCCGAGAGCTCCGAGTCCGAGAGCGAGGATGCCAGTGAGAGCTCCGAATCCTCCAGCAGCGAAAGCGAAACCGAGAGCGAGCCCGAGAAGAAGCCCGCTGCCGCCAAACCTGCTGTCAAGGCCAAGTCCGACTCCGAGTCCGACTCTGACTCCTCCGAATCGTCCGAGTCTGAGGACGAGAAGCCTGCCAAGAACGGCGCGAAAGTGGAGACCAGTGAGAGCGAAGAATCTGAATCCGATAGTGACTCTGATTCTGATTCTGACTCTGACTCCGAAGAAACTCCCGCCGAAACCAAGAAGCCCGCCGCTAAGGCTGAGAAGGTAAGCCGTGACTCCTGTCCCTCAACTACGATTACTTATTAATGTCTTGCAGGAATCTACCACTGAGGACTCCGAGTCCGGTAGCGATGCGGAGTCGTCCGAGGGATCGTCCGATGAGTCGTCGGATGAGTCTGACAAGGAAAGCGCTGAGCCAGAGAAGCCTGCCCCCAAGTCCCAGAAGCGCAAGGCCGAGGACGACGAGGAGGAGGTCGCTGCTCCCAAGAAGACTAAGGTCGAGAGCACTGAGGGCGGTAATCTCTTCGTTGGCAATCTCTCCTGGAACGTCGATGAGGAGTGGCTCCGATCCGAGTTTGAAGGATTCGGTGAGCTCTCTGGAGTGCGCATCGTTACTGATCGCGAGAGTGGCAGATCGAGAGGGTAAGTACTTCTGGTATCCATAAAATAGGCCCTTTTACTGACCTGGGAAACTTGTAGTTTCGGATATGTTGAGTTCGTCAACGCTGAGGATGCCGCCAAGGCCCACGCAGCCAAGAAGGATGCTGACCTTGACGGACGTAAAATCAACCTCGACTTTGCCAACGCTCGTTCCAACGCTGCTGCTCCCAGAGACCGTGCCCAAACCCGCGCTCAGAACTATGGCGACCAGAAGAGCCCCGAGAGCGATACCTTGTTTATTGGAAACATTGCTTTCAGCGCCAATGAGAACATGATCTCCGAGACCTTTGCTGACCACGGATCCATTCTCGGTGTCCGTCTCCCCACCGACCCTGAGTCTGGCCGTCCCAAGGGCTTTGGCTACATCCAGTTCTCCTCCGTCGATGAGGCTCGCGCTGCCTTCGAGGCTCTCAACGGTGCTGACCTCGGTGGCCGCTCCATGCGCCTGGATTACAGCACCCCCCGCCAAAACTCCGGCGGCAGTGGCGGCTTTGGCGGCCGTGGTGGTCGTGGTGGTGGACGCGGTGGACCTCGGGGTGGCCGTGGTGGTGGTGGCCGTGGTGCTCCTCGCGGAGGCCGCGGCGGAAGCACCAACCGTGGCGGATTTAGCGATTACCGTGGCAGCAAGACTACTTTTGATTAAGCAGCTCGCTTCTTCTGTTCCCCAATACCCATCGCGTATCGGTAAGGACCCAGGCTTCGTACATAATAATGGCAACAGGCGCATGGTTTCCTTCTCCCCTAGGTAATGTATGATTAATCCTCTGTTGGTTGAAGTTGTCGGTTGTTTACTCAAAAGTTTGTTGTTTGATATCTCTTGCGAGGCAATTCCTCTGATCTGTTTGTAAACCACGTTTGTTTTTAAAGATAGTTCCAATAATAGTGCTTTCCGGGCCTCATAAGATGAACTCCTGCACACCGCTATCTCCCAAGCCCTAATCAGCTGCCCTAATTTATGCTTCTTTGGGAGCGGGGTAGGCCACGTGACTCTTGGCTCATCTCCGCCATCCAATCAGGAAAGGGCTGTCCATTTGGCTCCTTTCTGACCACGCACTATCATGGCACTAGCCCCACGCACCCCACTTTGGACACCACTACCCCGGATATTGCGACAACCCCCACGTCCTTCGTCGTCATTAACCTCCAGCCTCAACATCCCCAACGTCTCTTCGATCCTCATCCTCACCATCCTCCCTCTCCCATCTGTCCTTGCCCGCGGCTATTCGGCCTTCATAGTGCTGTCGACCAGGTATGACCTCTAATGTCAAACCGGCCGCATCCTGATCTTTTCCTTCTCCTTTCCTTTCTCCTATAACCCCTCTTATCAGCTGAGTGATACCACGGGACTTAAGTAGATCCTCTGCCATCTCGCAACATACGCCGTTTTTGCCTATACTCTATCTCGCGCATAACGATACTCCTGCGTCCCGTGGATATCCTCCTACCGCGGGATACGAAGCCAGTCCGCCACAGATCTCTGAGTTCTTTCCGCCCATGCTCTTCCGCCGCTCTCTTGTCACCGCCCCCGCACGATACTGCGACACGTCCTATCGATAAACACCATTATGCAGCCAAACCACCTCGAACCCCCTGGCCCCGTCCGTGACGCTGTCCAAGAACGGAGACTTCATATTACCAGGGATAACACCGGTGCATCACGGGATCGTGTTATGCGCTCGCAAAACGCGTCTGGTGGACCTCATACCCGGTCAGAAGGTAAGGAGATACTTCTTGTCCATGATAATTGGCAGCAGACGAGGCAGAAGTTAGCTCGATCGAGTATCAAGCATGCATATCGATCTCGTCCTTCTTTGCTTTCCACATAACTCCAACACAGTCCGTTTAATATTGTCCCTACACCATGTACTCATTTAGCTATTACACAGATTCCTGGATAGAAGTCGCCTCCCAACCATCGTCCTCGTCCTTATCCTCGGCTACCACGAACGAAGATATTGTCACGACTGGGCTTCAGATACGACAGCATCGCCAGCGCAGACTTTCAAGGCGCCACGCTGCCTCGCACAACATAAATATCGATTACGCCCGCCGTTCACCCAGTGCCCCAGGGAGTAGTCAAGATGAATACGAGGAAAGTGAAAGCGAGCCAGATCATGTCTTGAGCAGCTCAAATGAAGATATGTCAAGGTCGCGCGGGAATACACTATTTATCCATGGTCATTCTTCCGCTTCCGAAGCTATGCTTTCAAGCGATGAGGATGATAACTCTACCGCTCTTGGACTAAATTCAAACCCACATGTCTTCACTCCGCAACCTAATGCATTTTCGCATCCTCCTACCTCGCAAAATCAACGTTCCCGAGCAACTGACCTTCCTCCTAATCCAACGACAAGGCCACCTCTCGTGAGGACAGGGTCACGAAGAAACTCTCGCTCCAGTCTCCGTTCGGCACGTCATAGTAGACAGCAGCAACATTCTCCATACAATATGATATCACCCTCTTACCAAGCCGATAATGATGCCGCTCTACGTGCAAGTCTCTCTACTCTTCTGTCTTGCGCCGCAGCAGCCCGTGGTCTACCCAAGAACGACACCCAACCCCAGAGAGCAGAAAGGGCCGAGCCATCTGCGTTCCGATTAGTTCCCGAGTCTGTTGCTCTTGGAAACGGCACTGCTCAAGAATGTAACAGGGGTGCCAACGCCGCAGCACAAAGCAAACCCCCGCGCTCATCGTCATCCAAGCGCTCTACGTCTCCAACTACAGGACATAAAACAAGACGAAAAGCCAGCCCCTCGCGAGCGCACTCACCTTCCAAACGATCACGCCGGGTTGACGTGTCCCAGTCTGCTTCTATTGTCAGCCCTACTGTCATGACTTGGGTCATTAGTGCTGGTGTGGTTGTATTGTTCTCCGCCATTAGCTTCTCGGCCGGTTATGTACTCGGACGAGAAGTGGGACATACTGAAGCCGCGCAAGGGCTGGGCGGCAATGGCCTTGGTGGGTTTTTGAATGAAAGCTCAGGTGAAGGTGGTCTGTCCAGTATAAAAGCGGGAGCAGGCTGTGGGAAGGAGGCGGTCAAGGGTGGATTGAGGAGGTTTAGATGGGTTGGAGGCGGTGCAGGATCGAGCATCAGCGCTTAGTTTTCCAACTTGTTAGCTGCCCGCCTGTCCATGTCAGTCGCTGTCTCCCAACATATTTGTTAGTGCATGGGCCTCTGTGTGCCCTACCATCAGTCTTGAAAACTCGACGAAGGCAAACACCCACGGTCTATATATCCCTGTCAACCGTTGATACCAGGGGCTCGAATCGCGAGACCCCAATCTATATTTTGAATTCATCATAGGAAGAGGCCGGTTTGTTCCTACTCCTCCTCATGGACAAAAGGGCCTCTTTCCTTACGAACATTGCATATCTCATCGTTATCGGAGTCTTTGGGTTTTTTTATCTATTTTACTCGAGACGGGTGCAGTGCCATTTATTACGAGCATCTCCCCCCAGTCATTAAATATTTCTTGTGCCGGCGGGTTTTTTTTTTTCAGGTCATCGTTTACGAAATACCTCTTTTGTTTGATTTTCTTTTTGTTGGCTGGTTTGTTTGTTTTGTTTTGTTACTGCAGAAAGTTGACGTCGCATCGCATCAGTATTTACCGACTTACTATGTACCCTGCATGTCCCCGTCATATATCCCAGTTTATTTTTATTTGAATGATATGTTGCTATATGTCAAATCATAATAGTGTTAACGAATTTAAACTACCGTCCCTCCATTTATTACCCCTAGAGAAAATATGATAAAGCGAGGTCCCCTGAGGTAAGGGGAAGGGGTGTACTTACGACGAGGGCTGAGCCCTAAGTGCTGAATTGGGGGATGGCCTCGGCATCAACGACCAACTTGTGTAATACAAGAGTACAGGACTCACAGCGACTCCTATCCAGAGAGATAAATAGAGATTTATCTCAATATTTTCAGAGCTTCCTGCATTGATATATCACTTCTCCACCCATGTCTGTGATCCTTTTACTATTTGATACTATCCTCCGTCGGCCCCAACGTCACCATCCCAAGGTCATTAAGACGAGCTGGTATATGAAAATGTGGTTTTGACGGATACGTCTTCGATATATTCATCATTTACTCCACCTCATCTTAGAACTTTCCGCAAATCTTCACTTCAGGGGGGATGCAAGAACCACTGAGGGTCAACTCATCCAGGATGTCAGGACAAATCATTATGGATATATGGTGCCTGGGATACAGCAATGCCACTATCCCAGCCATATGAATACTCTATCTTCTGTTCATTTCAGGTTGTAAGCATTGAGTTTCACACAGATTGTGAGTGAGGAGGAGATATCTGAAGAATTAATTGCACATTGCTCAGAGAGACAGAGAGGGGAGAAAAGAATTGGGATGTACAGCAGCAGTGGATTCCTGATGGATCTCAAGCACTTTTCTAATGAGTATTGGTGAACAGGAGATGGTATCTAGTTACAATAATGTAGAGCATTGAAACCTTGCAAGTATCATGCATTCAACAATGAGGTGTCCACCGCTAGGATCTTGATCTATCCGATGGAATAATTGCCACTTGAAAGTGGTTTCGCCAGTTAGTTACCCAGAGACTGTTTTCACTAAACCAACATAAATACAGTAGCTAATCTGAAAGAAAATTCAACAATATGTAGTATCTTCTTTGTGGGCGTCTAGTCTAGTTACCACAAGGGACATAACTAATGATTGGAATAAATACACCGGGCTGCCTGCTTCCATCAGCTTCTTTTTGTAGGCAGCCCCAGCCAGCTCACTCCAGGAATAATCTGAGAATGATCTTATTTTATACATCTATATACCTACTAGTACTCTGTCTGAGGGCTTTTTGCCAGATCGCCTATCCTCTGAGATCATGATAAGCCAGATTCACGAGAACTTTTGGGCCTTGGGGAGGTTGACATGGCTTGACTAAATAAATATTAGCCCAGAAAATGTCACGGATGGGAAAAGAAAACGCCAACCGGAATGAAAAACAGAGGGAGGAATCAGATCCAATATTTGAACCAATGGATATTATTACAGACGACAAAAATCCCAATCTCTCGCCGGGCCGGAAACTTCTATGAGGCGTGTACCACAGAAGGACGACTTTTCAAGAATATATATCTCTTGGATTGCTCTACATGAAACCTAACTACGGATTTCCCTCGACGCCGAGAAAACGTTCGTTACTTGGAGTAAATTGCGAAAAACCCTTCTCATCCCTCCAGATATACATATTTAAAACGATTAGTTTTTCTTCACAGGTGTGTGTGGTCAGCATATATTCAGTTTGGTTTTGTTGAATTGCACTGGGTGGAGCAGAGCTTGGGAATAGCTGTCTATGTTGAAGATATTTCTGCTGGTAGTTATGAGGATTATTATTGGAGCGTAAATAACTAACCCGTCACTTGGGAGTTATTGATCACTTTTTTTTTTCTGTTGTGGCATCAAGCTAAGCTTGATATCGATAAATATGTGTCTGAGAAAAAATCCTCTGCAGCAGCTTCTTGAAGCTGTCCATGCTATTTAAAGTGCTAGCTACCGGAATTGAACGGGGCGGGTTACGGTCTCCAGTCCAGGAATATATAAAATAAATTCAAAGCAAATAAATAAATAAATATAAAAATAAATATAAAACAAAAATAAAAACACAAAACCGTCGGTATTCTATTCTATTATACATTGGACAGAACAAAGGAAAAAAAAAATACATTTCCGCCTCTTTAGCCTAGTGGGAAGAAAAGTGGGCGCTTAGTGGAAACAGGGAGATCACGCCTATCGTTGTAGTATGAAGCCATGAAGACCATAGGATGATTGTCCCAGTCCCATCTCCAAAATCCGGTTCCGTTCCCAGCCCGGCCAGCGGAATCGGCAATGAGCAGCGATGGGCTAGTGGTTGTCGTCCTTCCGCGTCCCTATTCATCTAGGAATCCGTATATACACGCTCCTTGCCACAATTCCCAAATCAAGCAATAGAGGCATAGCTCCCAACCCAACCCAGATACCCAGCATGGGGAAACAAACAACCCCCCACCATTCGGTCAATATAGATTTTTACATTCCGCTCAAGAAATTGGCCTCCTGGATGCCCTTCCTCCGGGCGACTCTGGCGCTCTTTGTGATCTCGGAACGGGAATTGATGCTGTCCGTAGCTAGGTGAAGGGGTTCACTGGATTGTGCGACGGCATCTGCGGAAGTGATATCAATGGCTTGCTCGTGCAGTGGGATCTTGCGCGGTTCGGCAGCGGCCTTGGCGGCCATTTTCTTCTCGTGGCGTAGGCGTTGTTTTTTGTTCATGGCTGGTTTTTTGCGTGTTAGCAGTTTGTTGTAAAATTGTGTTCATATTGGAGCGGATGGGGTGGGGTGAATATGTGTATGTATCGCTGCGCAAAAACCGAAAATGGTACATTACGGAGGATACATATTCTAAAACAAGACCTGATAATAAGAACTTACTCGAGACATCCACGCCTCCGTCCCCTTTGCCCTTGGCCTTTGCATCATCAAGCAATCCCCACAACCAATCCGGGTACTCATGGTCTTCTAGCGCAAAAACCTCAGGTTTATTCTTCATATAATTCAGACCCTTCAGTTTCGTGCCAGCCGGAGTGCCACTGAGGATACGCGGTGCGGTGGCAGCTTTGGATGCTGCAGCTGCAGATTCCGCGGTGGGCGCGGCGACGCCTGGGAGACCAATTGATGGCGCGGACTGTGATTGAGCAGCGGCAGCGGGAGTTTCGGCGGCGGGCGTGCTATATTGTCTGAAAATTTGTCTGCGGGGGAGCAAAGCTGCGCATCGTGACGCTTGGAGGGAGGCGGTAGTCTGATGGCGGAAAGGCAGGCGGTGGAGGAGACTCGTTCGACAACTCTGGCAAAGCATTGTGGTGGCGGCTTTTTAAGCGGATAACGGCGAAAAAGAGAAACTGCAAGGCAACAGGGCGCGTAAAGGAATGGCAACAAAAAAGAAAAGTCAAAGGTGCTGCAATTGCGGTGAGGAATGGTCTATCAAGTGAAGCTTGGAGTTCAGCGGATGAGATAAATTTGATGCCAAGACTTGGAGGTCCAGGTCACGTGTCCCAGTCCTTTTCTGAGACTACGCAAGACCTACTTCTGCACCACGAAAAAGGGAGAAGGAATACTCGAGAGGATATAAAGATGACAATAGAAACTTGTTCAACAAAACCAGCAGAAAATGCGGACAGTAAAAAATAAAAAATAAAAAAGCAAGTGACGGTGCTGGGAATCGAACCCAGGCTGGCGCGGCCACAACGCGACGTCTTACCACTCGACCACACCGTCTATTTATAGTGTCTGCCCTGCCTTGAGATACTCTTAGCCAGAATAGCATATTCTGCCCCTATTCGTGCCGCTTTGGCTGGTGACGAACCGACCAATAATATCGCGTTGTTTGTACGCCGCGCCCACGTGACTCCTCTTCGCGGACGAAGGGATCCAACCTCAACGTCCAAGGAACTTGACTATATATATCTCTTCCATCTGACGAACATTAGATGCTGGGCATTCATGGTTACATCCCAAAGCGCTGAATGACCCTGCATGAGATCGCACAATTGCGCATCTCCCCCTTCACTTCCTCCGGTTTGGCCCGTTCAAATGACCTCACGACGGCTTCAGGATGCTGATATAGAGCTCCTATGCAATAGCCTAAATCGCAACGAAAGTGGTATACGGACCAAATGTTGGATGTAACAGTAGGTGACCCCAGGTGACAGTTCACTCCCGGGTTCCCTGGACATGATATCTGTGCGCGTTGTTTTCTCCCCCTCAAGGATAAGACGACGATCATCGGTCTCCCAAAACCTTGACATATGAGTATCCCCGGCGAAGGAAAACCTCCGATAGGTGGACTATCAGGTGGGCGCTTCCCATGTAACCGGGAACATGCTTGCTCGAAATCTGGGGTAGCCAAAGCCGGTCCAGGATGAACGCACTGATCACTCTTCAGGCTATTGTTTATACCATTCACAAACAGCTGGACAATCAACGTATCCGTAAATCGGCAATTGCACGAAGCCGATAATATATTGAACCTTCCAATCGGCTCCCAGGATCAATTAATGAATTGATTAAGCAGTCTTGTTATCAACTACCCCAGCTAGAGCTTGGGTCAATTCATCAGATATCAAAGCCTTCCGTGTGTGGGATTTACCCTTTCCGCCGAATCTTGCTCGAAGTATAAGAGCGCTGGGACACATGTATTTTCCAAATTTATGCGCCTCCTTCCTTTGCTGTGATCATCATCGTTGTCAGAAAATAAATGTTCATGCCAACATCAAGATCGTTCGTCAAGATGCAGTGGGCCCCTCTCGCCGCCGTCGCGCTCCTCGCGCAACATGCCGCCGCTCAGAACATGCTTCGTTTTGCCTGTTCACAACTAGTTGTCGATCGAGTCGACCCCTTGGTCAACCCGGGCGTGGTATACTCCCCCCATCTTCACCAGATCGTCGGAGGGGATTCTTTCAATATTTCTATGCCCACCGAATCACATGATCTCCCAGGCCAATCTACTTGCACATCATGTAGCTTCACTCAAGACAAGTCCAACTACTGGACGGCTGTCATGTTCTTCAAATCAAACAATGGAAGCTATCACCGCGTTCCTCAAATTGGCAATGGTGGCCCACAAGGCCAGCTAGTCAATGATGGTGGTCTAGATGTCTACTACATCCCAAGCGGCCAGACTACGGCATTTGCCCCAGTAGGTATCCCCATCCGCCTATCTACGTTTCCCCTTATTTTCCTAACTTTGCCCATAGGGATTCCGCATGCTTGTTGGAAACGCTGCAAATACAGATCCTTCACAAGTATCCCAGTCAAGCATTTGTCACCGCTGCTGGACGGCCCCAGATGAGAACACGTTTGTTGGGGCGCAACCATGCTCTGGGAGCGACACAGTTGAAATCCCCGCTGATCCATCATGCTACATGATCCGCCAGACTATCATCTTCCCTCAGTGAGAATTACAATTTCGCCCCGTATCGAGCAAGAGTTGCGCTGACATATTATCCAATAGCTGCTGGGATGGTACAAACCTCGACAGTCCAGATCATCAGAGTCACGTTTCCTACGGGGACGGACAAGGTGGAGCCACCGGCGGTGGTGCATGCCCCTCAACGCACCCCGTGAAGCTGCCTCAGGTCATGTATGAGCTCATGTGGGACGTTTCCGAATTCAGAGATCAGAGCATGTGGCCTACGGATGGCAGCTCACCATTTGTCTATAGTATGGATATTGGGTAAGTCGGCACTTAACACAGCACTTGCAGCAAATAGTTCAAGAAAGATGATTACTGACCATTTTTATAGCGGAGCCGCTGCCCATGGCGACTACCTCTTCGGCTGGGAGGGCGACTCACTCCAAAAAGCCATGGACTCGGGATGCAATGGCAACGCCGATTGCCCCGCAGCCGGACTCACAGCCCAACAACCAGATCAGTACAATGCGTGCAAGATCCCACAGCAAGCGCCAGAGACAGTTGACGGATGTAAGTTCCCGAAAAAATAATGAAATGGAGAGAAAGGGGGGGAAATTCCCAACGTGACTAACGAACATCTATTCTAGGGATCCAAGCTCTCCCGTTGGGCGAAGGGCCCTCTTCCTAATCCCCACCATCTGGCCAACAAACCCAATAGAACCAGATCAGGGCCCTCTCGCCATTTTTATAACGCCTAATTGCAGTGGATTTCTTTTCCTCCCCCTAAATGCATGGAAGTTTTCATCTGTCTGTCCATCCAGAATGCCCGCTTGATCGGTTTTGTGGGGTGGTATGTGAGGAAGTTGTATTAAGGGGGAGTGGAAAGGGGAGGGAAGGAGGGGAAGGGAAGGGAAGGGAAATTTGCCAAATCCAACGAAACTCTTTCATCTAGTTTATTCCAACAGCCCTTTTTAAGCTAGCCCCCGCCTAATAACAGAACTAGAGCTTATAGGTGGATAATTCTGGTTTCTATCGTTTGGATTTGCTTCCTTTTCCCCTTTTTCTTTTTCCTTTTTGTTTTGCTTAGCCCTTGACGTTCGTTACATTGCTAGCGTTGTCGTCGTTGTGTATTCTTTGAGTAGGCTGTTGTATTCGTTGTCATAGTCTTATACAGCATCATCATCGTATTTATTCATTGTGGATGGCCTCGGTTCTATTCCTCTCTTGGATCTAGTCTATTTTCTTAAGAGGGGCGTACAGGAAGGAAGTCGTGCAAGGAAGTTGTAAATTATCGCCAAGCGGTTGGCAATACAGTCAGTATAATTTGCCATTTCCTTTGCTACGGCTGGTCAATATAAGAGGTTGAAAATTCCTGGAAAGGTGATGGGCGTATATATCTTCACGTGCCTAATTTCCTGGTAAGCTACTCTGAGACTCGCGCTTCAGGAAGGCAAAACTATGTACATACAATCATATTTTTGTTTCTTCTCTTAATAAACAATCAAGAAAAAGAAGCAAAAGCTCAAGAACTAACACTCCCTCCTATATACAGGTTGTAAATCCTCAACAACCCCCCAGCATTCATCCACCCTTTTCATCCAACCTATAACCTCCCTCACTGCAACCCCCCCACAATTTCAGCAAAATTTGCATTCGCAGCCGCCGCAAAGTCATGTTCCCAATAGTTGCTAACTTCATGAGCAGGGAACGACGACGAAGGCGACGACGGAGCAGACGGTGCCTCTTGACCAGTCGCATAGGCCAGCCGAATACTCCCCGCGGGGTCCAAAGTAGTGCTTTCCCAAGACGTGCATCCCGTGCACAGGGCAGTGTATTGCCAGGTGTTCCCGTCCGAGTGCGTGCCGGTGGTGAAGATTTTGTACGTGGCGCCATCGTACACGTCCGGCATGGTGTGGGATCTGTGGAGGAGATTATTAGTAGGATGTTAAAATATTTTAATGCTGTCTCTGGCACGTACGCGGCATAGCGAGAAGATACAACGGCATTGCCGCCGTTTGCCCAGGAGACGGTCAGTGGGCAGTTAGGCATTCGGCCTCCCCATGCTAGTCCGGCCCATCCGATATCGCTGGGCGCGACGATTTGGATGACGACGTCGTAGGGAGTATTTGCTGGAACGGAACCGGGAACTGCGATGCGGTAAATGACGTCTTCTGTTAATGTGTGCGGCGCCCGATATTCGGAGAAGGTCAGGCCGGTCTCTGGGTCCTGGTATACGGTGGAATCGGCGGCATGTGCTGGTTGTAGCTTTTAGCGAGAGGGTCGGTGGGAAAAAGGGGTTGGTATCATGGTACTCACCAGTGCCCATGAGAGCTGCTGCTGCACATGTAACCATTGGTGTCCAACGCATGTTTCTTGTTCCGTGAAATTCCCTGGGTGGATATCAAGTGGGAATAATGGTCAATTGGGGGCTTTCAGAGACTTCGTATATTGCGTTCGTGTTCGTTCCTAAAGGAAACGGGTAGGCTGTGGTATATGAGTAGGATTGCAACGTAACACCACTTAGAGAACCGTTGACTGGAAATTGGACAAAAAAAAAAAAAGCCACGATGGCCTTCGCCGTCTTGGTACCCTCAAAATGAGACAGGACGCTCATTTCTCGAAACGTCCTTCTCGGGGGTGGGATGCGGCGACGGTGGCCTGCGCATGGTCAACGTGTGTATATCCATTTTAACCGGATATTGTTTCGTTGCCGTCATTGGCAAGGGTAAATCCAGCAACTGGGCATCAATGCTATATTAATTTGGGATGAAAAGATAATACCCGGCAGATCATTGAAAATCTTAGTGTTTGGATAGGTCATCACCATAAACAGGCCGCCAAACACCCCTGTTCCTTTTCTCCGAACAACCATCAGTTGCAGGCAGGGTCCATCCTGTCCCACGGGGTAACCAGGATGGCACAGGAGAATAAAACAAGGGTAATTGCAGGGCCTCATTTAATTCCCTGGCACTCCTGAAAGCCACATACCAAGAGACTGGAACCACTGACATCGGCGCCATACTTTGGGACCAAACAGGCCCCCAAGGGCAGACAATAGAAGAAAAGCGAAAAAAGAGTCCAAGGACAGCCTGGAAAATCCCCCAAAGCAGAGACTTTCTGTAAAGGCGAGGAGCGGGGAAAACAAGTTTGGGTACGAAGATTGACAGGGGAATCCCGAACAACAGGATGACATGTCGTTGATATAGAAGTATAAAAGGGGGGAGACTAAAATGCGGGGAACGTCACTGGTGGGATTTCGCGTTCCGGATCGGCACTCGGGATTCCCCCACAGCCGAATTTCGGGATTGTCCAGCGAAGCTCGGACCGTCAAGCCGGCGACTCTTGGACTCTTGGCCTGTGTGTGCACCGCCACATCCCGACGACAAGTGTTGGCGCTCACCCAAAGATAATGTCCAAAGCACGGGGTCGAAACTGCTTCGAGCTCCGCGACACCGAAAACAAGCTTCTTCGGACCTTATTATACAGTGGGCCATTAGCACATCTTACCTTGTCGGTATCCGCCTTTGTTGGGCTATGTATCACTTCGACCGCAGTCAAAGAGGAACATAGTCCCATGTGCTGCGAATGATCCGCCGAAGTTGGTATTGAAGAGCTGAAGAAGAGCCTTATTCCACTCGAAGAAGGGATAGCTCACCCAGTTATTGGAATGAATATTGCTTGTCAAAGGGATCAAAAGAGGGACCCGTCTCTGAGCGATCCAGCACCCTTTATATACATGACTGATGCGAGAGATCGACCGGCTTCACAATTCGGCATTTACAAAGTCTCCGGCATCCGAGAGATTGGGTGAGCCGTGAGGGCAATTTGTTCCATCCAGCCGCACTTTTCATTCTTGCGATGGGATTAACTCCGGATGAACCTGGGGTAGAGCACAGCAAGTTTGAGGCCCCAATCCAATCAGAGATTGCATGCGGCATTGTTGGTTCTCTTGCTTCTATATGATGGATAGATGATCCTTTCTTACTACCCTTTCCCTGACAGTGGCTGGGAATGTGCCTCCTGAATTGTGCCCCCATGGGTCGAGGAAACAGTTCAATGTAGGCAGAGGAAGTGCAGATATGACAAGCAACCCTGGCCCAGCGTCAAGCCTTCCCCGACTTTCTATTCTGATGTCATGATGGTCCTTGTCGTTGTCCCGCGGGGAGAAAGGTGAAGCAGGTCCCTACCACCCATCCTCCGGATGGGACATATCATGCCCCTTTTCCTTTTCATCATCCAGAGGAGTTCGACCACCATATTGGTGTAGCCAGAATTGGCTGGCCCGTCGGAAGCGGATACAAGCAACGCGCAGTCATTCCGCTGTTGACTGGCCCCATACGCCCTCCCTCTGGTATTCAAGATCGTCACAACGAACTCTTTCGTCCAGTATCGGTGGCCATATCAAACGCTATGGCCCTTCATTTTGCCCACATCTTCAACATTTCTGGTTCCAGAAGTCAAATTTTCTGAGCATACACCATGCCCCCGAGCTGCCCATGAGACTCCCGGGCCTTTCCAACCGTGGACTTGGATTTGAGCATGTGGCAAGGCACCTGATGTTCATCTTGATAAAAGGAGATTCCCTACATATCTCTGATGAGGGACTTCACTACGCGCACAAGTGCTGTGCAAAAGGCCTGAATCAACAACATTCCACCCTAGGCAACGAATGGGTGCCCGGACAACCCGACAACATACATATACTACTATTTTAGGCCTAACGTGGATTAGGTTGGCCTCAACCTTTCCCAGTGTTGTGGAGGGTTTTGTCCACACATCAGTTCATAGGGATAAATCATTCCTCACGGCCTGAGTTGACGGCATTTCTCCCATTCTTGTCTCTGCCTCTGCGTCTTGCATGCCCCAGAGAACTCATCAACTACACTCGCTTCAATTATCATCTCCGCACCAATACTCCCGAGGCCCCATTTTCACGGCAACTCAATGGCTGAGACAGAGTGCCCAGGCACCCCCTCGGATATCCCTGATGACTTGAAAGTCGCCCGTCAAGGGATAGCCAAGTTGCTGAATTCCGAAAGATATAGCGACTGCAAGATAACATGCCAGGGGCAGACCTTCAGTGCACACAAAGCAATTGTGTGTACCAGATCCCCTGTCATTTCCGCAGCAATGGACGGGCAATTTTTGGTATGTCAGCATCAAATATCTGAGGTTTGCCATGCTCATGAAAGGGAACAGGAAGCAACAACTTCAGTCATGGCTCTGGACCAGTTTAATCCTGGGATTGTGAAACGCATGTTGATATACCTGTATACGGAGGAATACGAAGTGTCCCTTGATGACTGGGTATTGGTCGGCACTGGGATTGCCCCAGATACCGATCTTGATTACTGTATGTATGTCTCAATATATAATCGGGCGCGGCCTAATGATAACCAATATCCTTTACAGATGACGACCTTCGCATCCACATTCAAATGCATGCTATCGCAGACTACCTTGAAATCCCAGAATTACGAGAACATTCCCTGGATATGATAGTTGACGTTTTCGATTCCACGTGTCCTGCCCCTAATGAGTTTGTGGCTGCCATGCGGGAGATTTTGGACACTACTCAGCATGCCGAAATACAGGAGGTAATGGTCGATGCGGCTACCGATAAAATTGACGAGCTGATGGGATGCGAGGAGTTCGATGGCCTGGAACTACCCAGTAAAATAACTATGGGCATCTTGCGGAACGTACTAGAGGCAAGACCAAGACCCGAACCGGAAGCTGAAGGGGAAGCGGAAGAAGAATCGAAATCGGAATCGGAAGCGGAATCGGAATCGGAATCGGAAGCGGAATCGGAAGACTAAATATGTCCATACCCAAGGGCTTGATAGGCGTGCGAGAGCTGTGTCTTTTTACCTACCACTCGATTGCGCTCCTATTTATCTTGAGGACCTCATGTGATTTTCGCCTGCTCCAAAAGCATATTGGACTTGAAACTTTTCGGGTCTGTCCGTTGCATCCCAGCAGTCATGTTTTCTTTCTGATTTCTCTCCTCTTGTGAAATGAGTTAACACATGTCTAAGAAATTATCTTAGGAGTTTCTTGTTACTTTCTCTGAATTTGTCTGTTTTTGCCTTTGTGTGTTATTCTTTCCCTTAATCCTTGAGATTAACCTTCTAAAACCTGCCTCCCTTGTCTGTTGGTTTCTATGACCACAGCCCTTATGCTTTCCACCCCGCCCTTCCCTCCCTTGGGTGGCTGCGGCCCATCATCTGAAAATAAGACTATAAGAAACAGTGATGCGCATGTTAAAGATTTGATTTCAGCTCCATACCAACAATTTCCCTGGGAATAGCTGCAATTGCCAAGTAGTTAGGTCCACAGTTTATGGAAAGTAAGCGGTTTATGATCCCAACCTGAAGTGAAACTGAGCGGATACAAAAACAAGTTGATCATCAGGTGTTATTCTCAAGATTCACTGATTATTTGTGTAGCTAGGTTTATTGTCACTGTCCTTGCTAAGAAACCCTCCCCACCCTCTTTTGAACCTTTTATATCTCTCGACACCTCTCTTGCTCGGCCAATCCCAGCAAATTCCGGCTTAAACAGATCCCCTCCACAGTACGCTTCCAGCAATAAGCAGATACCCAGTCCCCCAGCTTCTTGGTCGCACAGCATCCCCATCATGGCTGCTAATCCATACTGGATCAAATCGCTACTGCACTCGGGAAAGTATTCGGATTGCAAAATCGTCTGTCAAGGGGAGGTTTTCAATGTTCACACAACTGTGGTGTGCAGCCAGTCCCCTGTCATCGCAGCCGCGATTGATGGAAACTTCAAGGTACGAGTAGTAATGAGTCTGTTTCAAGCTAAACAACTCCCATTAAACATGAGACCCACAGGAATCGCAGACAAAAACCATGCACCTAGACGATTTCGACCTTGAGACTGTGAGGGAAATGCTCCTGTATCTATACCAGGGAGAACTATATTCTATGACCTCTTTTTACATACGAAAATTAAGCAAAGAAGGTAAATAAAACTATGAGATATTGATGCACCCAGCATACTAATCACCAGTACTGCAATAGAGGTCGATGCCGAGCTGGACGCCAGCACCCGGTTGCATGCTATCGCCGATTATTTAGGGATATGTAGTTTGAAACGGAAATGCATAGACTCAATCACGCGGGCCTTTTCCCAAGAATGGCGCATCGACAAATTCATCACAACAACAAGAACAATGCTCACCACAACCCAGGACGCCTATACCCATCGCCGTTTAGGTTGTATTGCGGCTGAATATGCTGGGGAGCTCATGGAATCCGATGAATTCAAGGCTCTCGATCTCCCACCCGCGTTCACTTTGCAAATGATACAGTCCATACTCCAGAAAAACGAAGCTTCCTCATCGATTCCGACTAAACGAACTCGTCGACAGATTTCCTAGATTCAGCGGCAGACACCGGGCCGGATCAGTACTCCAGACCACTCTATGTTGGGCACCACCCATCTTGAGAATGCGTTGCTATTCTGCCACCAGCATGTTTTTGTTTCTTAGTTTAACGGGTCGATGGCGAATGGCTTTGTGGACGTTCCAATACCTTTCTTTCTTTTCTTCCCCTTTCCTTTCTTTCTGTTGCATCTAGACCTCGAAGGACCGAACCCCTTTTCCTTCCCAAATGGCCCCTTTAAATGTATCGAGAGACTAGTTGTTTACTTTCTGCTTGGCATATGTTTGTTAACCTCTCATGTTTCGCGGGATAAGCTGGTACGATCAGATATTCGTTGTTCCTAGAATTACCACATCAACTTGTTCCTGTGCAATCGTATCCTAACATAAATAACCCTTGCCTCGATCTCCTATTCAGTCCGTCCAGTTTTATACCTCCTGAACAGATAAGACAAATTTAACGGTCTTGAAAGGAGCCAGAAAATCCTCTGCCCAGGTGTTTCAACTATGCAGAGCATGGTAAGATGAAAGGACTTTGGATTTGGGTATTTATTGAGAACGGGAAAAGTTATATTATCTGATTAAGCATATTCACGAGGTATATGGAATTGCCGTGACAAAAGCCCAGCAAGAACAAAACGCCCTTTGAAGGTAATAGGAATGAATAATCTTGAGAATACGGGCTCATGCGGGTTAACCGCGGGGCGAATGGCTTAGCAACTAGGTGGTATATATAACGAGGCTGGTTGGGGAAATCGACAGATGGGGTTTTAGATGCTAGTTGGATGGGTATATTCAGTCATAGGATTATCGTCGTGGACGTGGGTATGTATGCTTCATGTAACGAAATCTCAAGCGGTGATGACGACATTCAGGTCTGAGGCGCATATCCAGGTAAACGTCATGGCTCCTCATGGTTTGGTTCGTCAAGTATATGGGTGGCTTTTCGAGAGGAATGTGGGTCGTTTTCGCAACTTTCGCACCAGTACGGATTATCGTAAATGTGACGCTCTAGATATCTCAATCATTGAGGCCGCTGGACGGCCTCAGAATCCAGCTCCGCCGGACGCACCGCATCATAAGACATGAAACTCATCACATGGTTATCCGGAGACTTCGTCCTTCTCCTATCCGTATTTAGATTGGATCCGAAAGTGACGCCTTCGGGCGATGTTACTGATACTTCAGGCTGGACTTGGCTTATTCCTGGTACATGCGGGTCTCCGGGCGTGGCGCCAGAACCAGGCTTCAAATCTCGAGGTACATTTATCAGATTTCTCTCTGGTTCCGTTGGCAGTTCCGCCCTGCCCGGTCGTGTCATTGTGTCGTCCAGTTCGGGGGTGATGTCTTTACGGGCTGGTACGCTGGCGAGGAGTTCGGAGGGAATTGGGTTACGGGCCCCATCGATGCTCGAATCGGGTGCCTCGCTGAGCGTCCCTAGCTGGATGATTCCGGATTTGCGGTCGTTGGTCAGGTTTACTGAGCCTCTTCCCAATGCTGGGGAGCCTATGCTTGAAACTGAACCTGACCCGAGATCCGGTGATCCCATTAGGGTTGTTGTGTCTGACGCAGCTGCTGAGAGGCGGTATGGCGAAATTGTACCTGAAGTGTCCCGTTTTTCGGCTCCAATCCCGCCGGCTGTTGAGATAAAATCAAAGTCAGATGATTATACGTTTCCCCCGGTAAATATGAGGATAGCCTTAATGTTTCCTACTAACCTTCTAGCTTGCCGGAGTATCCGTTGCCCGACGGATCTGGACTATTCGTTGCACTCTGGCTAGGAGAACCCTTGGGTTCCCTACCAAGAGCCATGCCTATCGCTGCATCCTCTTGCGTAAAAGGAGGTGGTTGTTCTTGCTGATTCTTGCGTCGTTTTCGCCAAAATAAAAATAGTGCAATGAGAATAAGGACGATAGCGAGCACTCCTCCAACGGCACCGCCAATTAATGCGCCATTTGATGATCCGCTAGATGAGGATGCC
Source organism: Onygenales sp. PD_10 (assembly GCA_032988465.1). Classification (NCBI taxonomy): domain Eukaryota; kingdom Fungi; phylum Ascomycota; class Eurotiomycetes; order Onygenales; species Onygenales sp. PD_10. The sequence continues at coordinate 535,409 of JANTQH010000004.1, read as the reverse complement.
CCTGGGAGAGGACTGCCTGCCGCGGTTGAGGTTGGAGAAGCTGCTGGCCCAGCCGTGCCCGACTGCGAAAAGATCGATGATGTAGTGGTAGGTTCTGGAGCGGTAGTCCGCAGAGTGGTCGACGGAGTGGCAGCTGTTGGAGTGTCAATGGTCGACGGAGTGGCAGCTGTTGGAGTGCCAATGGTCGGCCGGGTGGCTGGAGTCTGGTCAGCCGGAGGACTCGCGTACTCATCAGGGCATCCTTCTGGCGTGCATGCGTCGATTTTGCAGCATCCAACAAACCCCCCAGGCGTGCACCTATAAAATGTGCCAGTGCCTGGCTCGCATGTGTTTATCTGACGACGAAAATGAGCAGGCATCGTTGCCTGCGTCAATTGTACACGCCAATGACAATGCGGTTGTGTAGATATCTAAGGTTCCCTCTTCCTAGGGAAGACTCACTCCTAGACGGCGAGTCCAAGATTGCGGGCGCAACAAAAGGGCATAAACGGGTGAAGCCCACAACGGAGGGACCCAGAAGGTTAAAAGCCGAAAAGCGGGCAGAGGACACGTCGAAAGGCGGGAGCTTGCAGTACCTCGACATACCGAAATTCCAGGATGAGTTTGCTTGGCTGGGGACGACCCGCCATTAAATTGAGCATTGTTTAGGACGATCAGGTCAACAAAGACGGTTCAGGGATGGACGTTCCGCTGTTAGACAGTCTAGCTGATATCGGAACTTCCCTGTTCCAGCCCCCAACCCTCATTCTGGTGGGAAATGTAACATGCACACGGAGTAACAGATTTCTTCGTGCAACCGTAGGCATTTTACCGGTTTTAAGTACTACTACTAATCTCTCATTAGTTGTTATGCGGGATTGCATTCAAGCAGGTGCAATATACGGAGTACCTCAACCATTCTCGTAGTCGAGATAGCGAATCGCGTGGAAACGGTGGCTGTAAGGGTGGTGATGCGCCCTTGATGTTGGAACAAAGAATGAGGTTTGGATAGACGGGGGAGACTGGCCTTGGCAGAAGAGGAATATCGGGCGCTAGTCTAGATTTGGGTTAGTGGATACCATGACTCCGCAAGCCCTAATTCATTTGCCCAACCACCTCCATCTGCCGACCAACTTCAGGGGTTCAGATGGATGCAGTGTGATTGTGCTGTCGCGCGGATGCAGCACGCAATAACAGGTGACAGGAATTGCGGCAAGAAATGGTTCTAGATGAATACTCCCGCCAGTCAGCAACATTCAAATACCATCACAATGCTGCCAGTGTCCTCAACTTCAAGCTGAGGAAGAATCGGAATTCCGTCGTTGCAGGTGTACCTCGTTTGCTACCCATTGTGCCTGCGAAAACACGTCGCACATCCTCTTGGGGCTCTTGGACGTTTTCTTCCCCGCCCCAACATGCATGCAATCTAAAAATATGAACACCCAGCCTCCGACACAACGCAACTGCGCGATAACGCAGTTAGCCACCAACAGCTGCCGGGGGTTGGGCCAAATAGTCGATAACAATTGGCCGGATGGCGCCTACGCCCTCCAGGCTCTGCTCCCGCCAACCCCGGCCAGTAGTCACACGCCGCAGATTAAGGGTCCTTGCGGTTTGCTATCGGACTTGGGTCACCATTTCCACTATGAATACAGTGTTTCCCACGCTTACCTAGTAGTTAGAAGCGCATCTGTTTATCCCAGCAACGCGATGCAGGCTGCGTCTACTCCGTACGCCACCGGGACTCTATGGTTTGAATCCGATATATGCATTCTCTCTGCGTGGGCAAAAACCCGAGGGGCATCCAAGAGCCACATGATGCAGGATGAAATGGTGGTTTACCGTCTTCTGGGTCATCTTCTGCATATTTCCACTCCCTTTTTGATGAAACCCTCTGATACCTCTGGCCTCGTGGATTAGAGAATGCTTTGACACGTGGGAGCAGCTGTTGCGTGTAAGAACTGCCTTGCCGCCATTACAGTCCTCGTGGCTTCTGTTGTTGTTTGCTTGTTCCTTTATTCGGACATGGTTGGGCCGAAACATTTATGAGCTCCTATTTTCTTCACATGAATAAATACATTCAAGGAAGCTTAATTTCCCATCGGTGGCTATATAGCATATACCCTTGAAGGATTCTTGTCCTTGCGAGAGTAAGCCTTTTCTGGTCTTGGTGGACTTTCATGCTGCTATCATGTGATTGATTGCCTTTGTGGACTATCTTTGCATCTCTAGAACTTAACCGGGCCCTTGCACTACTACTACGCGTAGCGCTGGACGGACCCATGGAGAGGGTTGTTCACATACTTGCCCGGTTTTTCATCCGCTTCGCTCCCCAGCGCTAGCTTGTTGGTCTTTGCAAGTACTTTGATCGCAAGCAGAATCCTATCAAAAAGGACACTCCCCCTGTTGTCAGGCTTCCGGGGGGTATCGTCGTCAAGTTCGGCCCTACTGCTACCCCAGGCAAAACAGCAACACAGCAACATGCCTACCAGCACCTATGTCCCAAGGTTGTTCGCGTGCCGCGGGTTTATCGTTACTTCCAGTGTCAGGATTCTTCTGAACCAGTGTGGCTCTTTGGTTATCTGTTCATGGAGTACATCCCGGGCAAGACATTAGATGAACTTGATGTTGATGTTTACAAGGACATGACAGAACGCCTTGCCGGCATCGTCAGCCATCTCCATAGCGTGCGAGGCAGAAACGTCCCTGGCCCTGTGGGTGGTGGGGTGCCTCGGGGCAATATCTGGGGCTGCCATGACGCTGAGACTGTATTTGGTTCTGTGGAAGACCTCAATACATGCGTCAACAGACGGATTGCCGTCATCAACAAGTCTGTCGACTTTAGATCGTATCCTCTGGTGCTCTGTCATTTGGACATGTGTCGTCGCAATATTATCCTCATGGAAGACGGCTCTCTTTGTCTTCTAGACTGGGGCTTTGCAGGTTTTCTCCCGCGAATCTACGAGGTCGCCGCCATTGAGTTTTACTTTGATGAATACTCTGAGATGTTTCGTCAAGCTGTGAACGAGACTATTGTGTTGACGGACCAGGAGAAGAAAGACTTGGTTTTAATCCAGAGAGCTCGAGCTGCGAGCATGCGTTACGCGTTGTAAGTAAAACACTCCACTCCTTAACGGCTTTATCTCACATACACGTCTAACACCTGTTTAGCAATTGATACGCCAATACGAGTGAATATCCCCCGGCTAAAGCACCCTCCCGTCAATCCAGAGGTTTCCTCCTCTCTCTCCAGTGACCGGTGGGAACCGAAGCGCGCTACACGAACACTCCTAGGACTATCGGGCTCAATTCGCGTGCTTGGCCCTTGGAGTAATTATACTCAATGTCCTCGTAGGTCTAGCTTACTCTGGTTGGGCTAGCCGGGTCGATATAGCCAGCGTCCTCCATATCTTGGAGCATCGTCTTACTGGTGCGGGTTAGTTAATGCAACTCATTAGTCAAACACTTTTCCTGTGCATATCTGTGGCGTGGAGTTGACTTACACCCAGAAACAACATCCGACTCCACTAGGGGCCAATCGGTCCTTATCTCCGCCCTTTCGCTCAAGGAGATCGATGATTTTTCCAACAGTCAGCCTCTCGGTGGCTCGCGGGTCGGTGTTGTGGGGGGCGGTATTCGACACCTCATACAGACAAAATTTCCGTTCCGGAGTGCCCATTACGGCCGTTGGATTAGCTTTGATCATGTTGAGCTGCACGGAACTTCTCTGTCCTGTGAGGAGATATATGGATGTATGGTTTTCGCTGCGCGTACCAGACTCGAGAATAAACCCAAAGTATGCATGGTTACCCTGATTTCTGTAACAGGGAGGAGAAGGTCATTTGCGTGGAGGGCTCTTGTGGATGACATCGTTTTTATTGATATCCCGGCTACTTGCTGTGAAGGAAGAGGAGGAGGAGCCAACTTCGCTTTTATGACGGCCTTGTGCGAGCGTCCATCAGGCTGAAGCCTTGCGATGAACTCTGCAACTTTCCCAGTTTGGAGGCCCTGGCCCTGCGATTTAATGCAGCCTCGATATCAATTGTCCAATAGTGGTGGTGCTCCAGTGATACCCTGCCAATATTGAATATGGGCCACAGTGCCGTTGCCAAAATGTTGCAGCACTTCGTCTGCCTCGATGGGAAGTTATAATTTCTGTGGGGAAATAAATGACCAGTTACGAAGACTCAGTCTCATTCCATCAAGCCTGCGCACTCCCGTCTGCGATCCGGTATGCGATATGGTATTAAATAAATAAATGCAACCAAGAAGACAGGAATAGCTATGAGGACGCCAGTGTCCGTCAACTCCATACTACCAAGAAACGAAATCGCCCAGTGTTAATATAAACCCACCTGATACCCCCACCCATCAGTCATGGCCACAGTTGAGAGACAACCAGAATGCCAGGCGACAAACTCACTTTCAGAGCTTGTCGACAGTGTATGAGAAATTGATAACAGACGGGAAAAGAAATCAATCAAGGATGAAAAATCACAGTCAGCTAGGTGTGGAAGGGCATCCCAATTCAATTCAATCAATGGGCTGTCTAGAATGGCAAGATGGTGTCAGGAAGGAGAGTGGAAACAATGACCAGGATTCGAATTTGTTCAGCTGCGGCGCAACCTTGGAACCGTTCCATGTGAAGCGCCAAGAGGGAGAGCCAGATGGGCGAGAACTGCGAGGAAAAGCGAGGAAAGCAGGGACGATGGAGGGACGATGGTCAAGTGGCGGGCGGGAAGGGTTTATATAGTCGTGAAAGAGGCGATTAGGATTGAACCAAACCTGTATTAGGCAAACCCCTGAGGTGATACCCTATCTACGGTATACACCTAGCTATGTTCCACACATGTCGCGCAGAGAAAAAGAAAAGAAAAAGAAAGAAGTCGCTTGAGAGCAATCGATGGAAACTGTATCACTTTTGCTCTTCGGTTTGAGTCTCTGGTTTAATTCGATTCACAGGTATAGAGGAGGTTAGTAGGTGCCTTTGCTGTCAATGGGTGCGGATTTTTGCTCCCATTGTAAATCGCCATTGCCATTCCTCAATGAATCTGTATCTCGTACATGTCAGTATAATGAAATTGTATCCTTTGACTCCAGCTAGCTGAGGGTTGTTGATGCGAGGAAGTTGGTTGATGGGAGACCGCTGATGTTAGGTAGGGTTGAGCAGATAGCAACCCTAGAAATATATATTTCTGACCACACCCTAGGACCCAACTGAAATGCCAGTAGTCATCTAGCACAACAACATTACTATTCTCTTTAACCATCTATTCAAACTCTCATGCTGTGAAGGCCGCATTTTATTTGAAATTCTAGCTGAAGTAAGGTAATTAGATACACCTTTTTCCACCCCTCCCTTCCCACGAAATTAAATATTTTTCGCTGACATTTGCGTTACGAGGTCAATCCCCAGCAGGAACAAAAAAAAGGGCCAGGGCCAAATAGCCGTCTACCGATCCAACCTAAGGCATTCCTTTATCGCGAGAGCGCAATGTCGTCAATTCGTAGGATCAACTTCACCGTCTCAGCCGCGAGCTCGATCGCGCTGGTGCTCACGAGCAGTGGCTGCAACACCCTCTCCTCCGCAATGTTGTCCTTGACTCCTCCACTCCGGATGCTTACGCCGGCATTTTGCTCGCCCATGGCGTGGCGGTGACGGAGGTCGGTGACTACCTTGATACTATTTAACCCCGCATTCTCTGCCAGGGTGGTTGGGATGACCTCCATCGCGTCAGCGAACGCCTTCCAGCAAACGGCTTCGGTGCCGGTAAGGGCGCGAGCTTGCTTCGCTAGAGCTTGTGCGATTTCGATTTCGGGCGCACCGCCGCCAGCAATCAAGCCGCGTTTCTTGACGAGGCATCTGATAACGCAGAGGGCGTCGTGGAGAGAGCGCTCCACTTCATCGAGAATGAGGTGGTTGGCGCCGCGGGCGACGATGGACACGGTTTGGTTGGCGGCGGCGGACTTGATGCCTGTCACCTTAGTGTAGCGGGATCCGGCGTATTGGACCTCCTCGATCAGGTCAGCGGTACCGAGTTTGTCTTCGGTGAACGAGTCGATATTGGCGATCGGCTTGCAGCCCAAACTCTTGCACAGGAATTCAACCTCGTCCCGCTCGATCTCCTTGACTGCGAGGATCTTGACGCGGGAAAGGAAGTAGAGGGAGATATCGTTAACAGCATCACGAAGGATGGATTTTTGGATCAGAAGAACATTGCACTTGGTTTTGGCAATCTTCTTTACCATGTTAAGCAAATACATGCGCTCTTCTTTGATGATCTTGTCCATTTGTCGGTAGTCATTGACGACAATTTGGTTTTCCATCTGTGGCTGTTATTAGCGCTATTACCATGATGCAAAGGAAGGAGAGTACGAACATCAGGTTTAGGAGGACTAAGTTGGAACTGGATCAATCCAATTCTGGCCTTCTCCATTCTGACTGGGCCACCTCCGCTCTTCACAACACCCTGGTTTAGGATCAAACCATCCACCATCTCACTGTCCTCGATGGTTCCTCCAACCTTCTTAACAATCCGAATATTTCGAAGATCGACGTTCTCTGCTGTCTTCGGGTCTATCGTCTTGAGCACGGAATCAACGGCGATGGGTCCTAGGAGGTTCGAATATTGGGAGACGATCTTCGATGACAGGGATGTGGACGCGGCTTGAAGGAGGGTTGCTCGGTCTGATAGGGAAATGGGGTGTGACATGTCGTGGAGAATCTGGACTGCAGCAGCAGCAGCTCTCTGGAAAGATTCAGAAATAACGGTGGGATGTAATCCTGCGTAAAATGTCAGCGGTCTGTGCCAGTATCACTCTCAGCCTGACTGTCCCACCTTTAGCAAGTAATCTCTCTGCTGCTCCGAGTAGACTTCCTGCAATAACAACAACGGATGTGGTTCCATCACCGGCCTCAACGTCTTGCGCCGCACTCAAATCCACCAACATCTTTGCGGCTGGGTGCATCACAGCCATATCCTTCAACATTGTATTTCCATCGTTCGTCTATTTTCGGGTCAGATATTAGTACGTGAAGGTGGGGGTTGTAGAGCGTACGATTATGGTCTCTCCTTTTCCAGTTTGAATCTATCACATATATTAGCCTGCTTGCCATTATAACCATGATGAAAATATCCATATTTACCATCTTGTCCATTCCTCTAGGTCCCAGCGACTGTTCAATGTTAGCCCCACGTTCCATACTGCGTCATGGCGTGCAGGTTCAAAATACCGTTCTTATGGCATCAGCAACAGCTAGAAACGCAATTAGCAAGTAGACATAACCATGCTGGCAGATATACGTACCTCTAGCTGCCATGATATTGGCGTTGCGAACGGCCATAGGCTTCTCCTTGTCCTGCGGTGCCTGTTAGCAAAATATGAGCAAAACACGGCGTCTGTGGGGGCACGAACCTTGAAGGAGCCGCCTTGCGTATTGGCCGGGATACCCATAGCAGAAGCCATACTTGCGTCTCTGTGTAGAAGAAGCAATAGAGCGAGAAAAGGGAGTTGGGCGAGGGGGTGTTGGGGAATTGCAAAAACCACGACTCTTTGGAATTTCAGAATGGGATGCTTGGCGATTTGCCGCACTAGCGCGGATGACAGCTCCTGCCGGATTGGGACCTCTGAGCTTCACAACCAACACGCAACAACTCGATCATCAAGACAACTCTCCGCCTCGACCAAGACAACTCCATCCCGCGTCTCCTACGCCATATCCCGCTCTAGCACGCACGACGAAGACAGTGCCTTACTTATCCTACGTGGCCACTTGACGACCGTTCTCTTTCCTGCCTTGCACGACCCTGCTCGCCAGCCGCCATCATGCCCAGCGCCACGGGCCAGAACTGGGAGAAGTACAAGAAGAACTTCGCGGACGACGAGGAGCAAGAGAAGAAGATCACACCTCTGACGGATGAGTGCGTAGTGCCCTCCGTCCTGTGTTGTTACCTCAGTTGGGCTAACCTGCCACAGGGACATCCAAGTACTCAAGACCTATGGCGCGGCCCCATACGCGGCAGCGTTGAAGAAGCTTGAGAAACAGATAAAAGAGAAACAAACAAGTGTGAACGAGAAAATTGGTGTAAAGGTATACGGCTCTGTTACTGATCGTTGAGGCGACGATGAAGCTGACGTACGTCTGTTAGGAATCCGACACTGGACTTGCGCCGCCACATCTCTGGGACGTTGCTGCTGATAGACAGCGGATGCAAGAAGAACAACCACTACAAGTTGCACGCTGCACGAAAATTATCCAGGATGAGAAGGACCAAGAGAAGAGCAAATATGTCATCAACGTCAAGCAGATAGCAAAGTTCGTCGTAAACCTTGGAGAGCGAGTTAGTCCTACGGATATTGAAGAGGGCATGCGAGTTGGGTAAGATATATAACTGGTTACTATCAACGGGCTGCAGACTAATGAACCTTCTAGCGTGGACCGAAATAAATATCAAATTCTCCTTCCTTTGCCCCCCAAGATCGACCCAAGCGTTACGATGATGACGGTCGAAGACAAGCCTGATGTGACATACGGAGATGTTGGAGGGTGTAAGGAACAAATCGAGAAGCTTAGGGAAGTCGTTGAGATGCCGCTGCTTTCACCAGAGCGATTTGTCAGTTTGGGTATCGACCCGCCCAAGGGAGCACTACTCTACGGACCACCTGGTACGGGAAAGACACTCTGCGCTCGAGCCGTGGCCAACAGAACGGACGCAACCTTTATTCGTGTGATTGGCAGTGAGCTTGTTCAGAAGTACGTTGGAGAAGGCGCCAGGATGGTACGAGAACTTTTCGAGATGGCGCGAACAAAGAAGGCTTGTATTATCTTCTTTGACGAAATCGATGCTATTGGTGGCGCCCGGTTCGACGATGGTGCTGGTGGAGACAACGAAGTCCAGAGAACTATGTTGGAGCTGATCACTCAGTTGGATGGCTTCGACTCACGAGGAAATATCAAGGTCATGTTTGCTACCAACAGACCGTCCACTCTGGATCCTGCGTTGATGAGACCGGGCCGAATTGACCGAAAGATTGAGTTCTCGCTGCCGGATCTGGAGGGACGCGCCAATATCCTGCGGATCCACGCGAAGAGCATGTCAGTGGAGCGGGACATCAGATGGGAGCTTATCTCCCGGCTGTGCCCCAACTCGACGGGAGCGGAGCTGCGAAGCGTGGCAACCGAGGCGGGAATGTTTGCCATCCGCGCGCGGAGAAAGGTAGCCACTGAGAAAGACTTCTTGGCGGCGGTGGACAAGGTGATCAAGGGCAATCTGAAGTTCAACTCGACTGCCACATACATGCAGTACAATTAAGCAGATAGCACACACACCGCACTAGATTTGTCTTGGATTGGGCGCTGGTGATTTACTGTACGATGGATGGGTAGGGAATATGATAATACCTAACTAGCCTTTCTTCGTTCTATTCTTCTTCTGTCACTCCATAGATGTAGTATTTAATGGATATCACAAAGCAGTCCACGTGACCCACCGCCGAGTCACGGGCCAACTCGGAACGCTGACTACTAGCCGCGCGCTGATTGGCTGCTCGGCCGCCCAACTGCCTCGGATCTGAGGGACCGCCGCTTACGTAAGGGCCTCCCGCATCGAGCAACTTTCCTCAAGCATCGATCAATCTGAACAATTCCAGCTCGACGTCGTCCCAAGCGCCCTGCGATCCCGCCTCACCCCGCTGCCATTGTCCCAATCCATTGCTTCTTCCACCGTGCCGTGCTGATCTGAGCCATCATGAGCTTCACCGGCCTGCGGAGCCTGGCTCCCGCCACCAAGGTTTGTCCTTCGCCATTTTCCCGTGCGGCCCCTCGGATGGCCGCCCTCATGGCACCTGGACTGACCTGACATCTGTGTAGTTTTCTAGAACTTATCAGAGACGCCTCTTTTCTTCTTCCCGCCCTGCCGGTATGTTGTGCTTCCCTGTTAGCATTGGTGGTGTGGCAATTGACCCGTGGTGAACCGCACAGCTCGGATATTCGCGAACCAGCCTCTCCGTGCGAAAGAAGCCTCCCCATTCGTCTCCAAGAACTATCCTGTCATTGTACGTGGTTACTCTGGATCTGGAAATCTTTTATAGCATGGCGAAGCTTGGCATGTCTGACAATTAGCAGGACCACGAATACGATGCGGTCGTTGTTGGTGCGGGAGGTGCTGGTCTGCGAGCTGCCTTCGGCTTGGCTGAAGCTGGATTCAACACTGCATGTGTCTCTAAGCTTTTCCCTACCCGAAGTCACACCGTAGCTGCCCAGGGAGGTATCAATGCTGCTCTTGGAAAGTACGTTTTTGTTCTGGGTCCACGCCCATTTGACATATAGCAGTGGTTAACTAATCTTGGCTTTCAGTATGCACGAAGACGACTGGAGGTGGCACATGTACGACACTGTCAAGGGATCCGATTGGTTGGGTGACCAGGACGCTATTCATTACATGACGAGAGAAGCCCCCCAGAGTGTTATCGAGCTGGAAGGATATGGTTGTCCGTTTTCGAGAACCGAGGACGGCAGAATCTACCAGCGTGCTTTCGGTGGACAGTCGCAAAAATACGGCAAGGGAGGCCAAGCCTACCGATGCTGTGCTGCCGCTGACAGAACTGGCCACGCCCTTCTTCATACTCTTTACGGTCAATCGCTCCGACACAACACCAACTACTTCATTGAATACTTCGCCATGGATCTGCTGATGGAGGATGGTGAATGCAAGGGTGTCATCGCCTATAACCAGGAGGATGGTACCATCCATCGTTTCCGTGCCCACCACACCGTCCTGGCGACTGGAGGATACGGCCGTGCTTACTTCAGCTGCACATCTGCCCACACCTGTACTGGTGACGGTATGGCCATGGTTGCCCGTGCTGGTCTGCCTAACCAGGATCTGGAATTCGTTCAATTCCATCCTACTGGTATCTACGGCGCTGGTTGTCTCATCACTGAGGGTTCTCGTGGTGAGGGTGGATACTTGTTGAACTCGGAGGGTGAGCGATTCATGGAACGATATGCCCCTACTGCCAAGGATCTTGCCAGTCGAGATGTCGTTTCGCGGTCAATGACTCTTGAAATCCGCGAGGGACGTGGTGTTGGCCCTGAGAAGGACCATATCTACCTCCAACTTAGCCATCTGCCCGCTGAGATTCTCCACGAGAGACTGCCCGGTATCTCGGAAACAGCCTCTATCTTTGCTGGCGTTGATGTCACCAAACAGCCCATTCCCGTTTTGCCCACTGTCCATTATAACATGGGTGGTATCCCAACTCGTTACACTGGTGAAGTCATTACCCTTGACGAGAATGGAAATGACAAGACTGTGCCTGGCCTGTACGCTTGCGGTGAAGCCGCTTGTGTGTCTGTCCATGGTGCTAACCGCCTGGGAGCTAACTCTCTGCTCGATCTTATCGTCTTCGGTCGCGCTGTTTCCCACACCATCCGTGACAAGGCTACACCAGGAACCCCCCACAAGGAGATTAGCGCTGATGCTGGTGCTGAATCGATCGGTGTCCTCGACAAGGTCCGAACCGCGGACGGATCCAAGTCCACCTTCGACATTAGAAATGCTATGCAGAAGACTATGCAGACTGATGTCAGCGTTTTCAGAACACAGGAAAGCTTGGATGAGGGTGTCCGCAAGATCAATGAGGTTGATCAGATGTTTGATGATGTCGCTACCAAGGACCGCAGCATGATCTGGAACTCGGATCTGGTTGAAACCCTGGAGCTGAGAAACTTGCTGACTTGCGCGTAAGTACCACTTCACCTCCGCCATGTCCTATTCATACGGACTGCATTTGAATGTCATGGAAACATGCTGACAAATATGCCATAGTACCCAAACCGCTATTGCGGCTGCCAACCGCAAGGAGTCCCGTGGTGCCCATGCCCGCGAGGATTTCCCAGACCGTGACGATGCCAACTGGATGAAGCACACTCTTACCTACCAGAAGGAGCCTCATGGCAAGGTTGACCTCACTTATCGTGCCGTTACCGACACCACGCTCGACGAGGCCGAGTGCAAGCCTGTCCCACCTTTCAAGCGGACGTATTAGAGCATTATTTTGCTGGCAAATATTTTCATCAATGTATATGTCTGGGGGGTGAGATTGCATGGTCCGGATCGCCCATGGCGTACTGGGAAAATTAACGGGACAGTTTAATTCCCGATCTTGTTTTATTATGTACCACGTCGAGCTTTTCTTTTGTTCTGTTGATATTCATTGCTCCATTTCCTGTTACTTCTTATATATTTTCCCTTACCTTTCTTGTCTATTTTTTAAGCGCTTTCTTTTATCAAACAAAAATTCTTGGTTATCTTCGTTTGAGTCACGCAAACGGCAAACTGTATCATACTCTGACGTAGAAAATAAAAGTAAGACAGGGCTATTGTTATATGAGAGAGTATCGGTGCCAGTAAGTTCTACGAAACCGTGCCTGGTTTGCGGATGCAATCTGACGGGTGGTTATTATGAGCGACATCATATTAATATCTCAGAGGATCCGGAAACATGAATATACCGGTTTGCTATTATTGTGGTACTCATCATAATACCTCCTCCCAATACATAGACCCTCTGAATTCCGGTGATTCATAAACAGATCTCTGCCCCTGGATTCTATCAAAGGATCTATGCCAAGCCCGATTAGCGCGATTAGCGCCAACCCGCGCTTCTGCACAGCGTCATCGCCCACCCCAGAAACGAACACGAACGCTTCGTGCCTCGACTCGTTCAAACCACCTATCCATCCCCTCACCACCTTGTCGTCTAGATATGCTTTGCTATATATATACTGTCACTCACTGATATGTCAGACTGACAATATTCCGAGCACAAACTATCCTTAATTGTCGCCGCAATGGGCGCCGAGAAACATGCCGCTGCCAGCGGTGACGACGAGGAACGACAGCCTCTGACGAGAGGCAGTGCAGATGCGGACTTCCGCGACTCGGTAGACTCGATGGACTCCTCCTCTACCGCCTCGATATCGCTCGCGCTTATCGATAGAATCAATGGTCGTGGCGCTGCACGGAAAGAAGGAGGGGACAGACAATACCGCGACGACGACGACGAGGACCGGTATGATCTGGAAGAGGCAGATTATGCCGCACCCCCTGGCGGCAAGCCGGCGCAGAGACTGACGAAAATAACTTTCTGGACGCTCATGGTGCTCTGTCTTGGTGGCTGGTCGCTTGCTTTCGTCCTCTTTGTGTTCAGGGGGAATGCGCCGGCGGGCAATTCTGGTTCGGTGGTGTCGGAGGATAATATATCGGTTGCGGGACCGTCGGGGAAGAGGATTACGTTGGATGAGGTGTTGGACGGACACTGGAGTCCTAGGAGTCATGATATTTCGTGGATGCCGGGGCCGAATGGGGAGGATGGCCTGCTTCTTGAGAAGGATCCGTATAGCAATGAGGGTTATTTGCGGGTACAGGATATTGTTAGTCGGAAGGATCCGAAGTTAGCTAAGAATCCGGTTGTCTTGATGAGGCAGTCATCGTTCAGCGTGGCGGGGAAGAAGGTCTATCCTGATAAGGTCTGGCCGAGTCCCGATTTGAAGAGCGTGTTGGTTCTGTCTGATGAGCAGAAGAATTGGCGTCATTCGTTTACGGGGATTTATTGGCTGTTTGATGTCGAGACGCAGACTGCGCAGCCGCTTGATCCTGATGCGCCGGATAAGAGGATTCAACTCGCTTCCTGGTCTCCGCGGTCGAATGCCGTTGTGTTTACGAGGGATAACAATATGTTTCTGAGGAATTTGTCTTCGGAGGAGGTGACGCCTATCACAGCTGATGGTGGTGTTGAACTGTTCTACGGCGTGCCGGACTGGGTTTATGAGGAGGAGGTCTTTTCTGGTAACAGCGTGACTTGGTGGGCTGAGGATGGCCAATACATTGCATTCCTTCGCACCAACGAATCGTTAGTACCGGAGTATCCCGTTCAATACTTCTTATCTCGACCTAGCCAGACTGAGCCTGAACCTGGATTGGAAAATTATCCCGAGGTCCGCGATATTAAGTATCCAAAAGCAGGTGCTCCGAACCCTACTGTTGATCTCCAGTTCTATGACGTGGAGAAAGGAGAGGTTTTTTCGGTGGATATTAAGGACGATTTACCTGATGATGACAGGCTCATCATTGAGGTTGTGTGGGCTTCAAATGGGAAGGTTCTTGTTAGAGGAACGAATCGCGAAAGCGATATCCTCCTGATAATCCTGATAGATGTGTCATCAAGAACTGGGCGAATCGTCCGACGGGAAGATATCAACGCCTTGGATGGTGGTTGGGTAGAGCCATCCCAATCTACGCGGTTTATTCCTGCAGATCCCGCCAATGGCCGACCAGAGGATGGCTATATAGACACCGTCATCTACAATGGCCGTGATCAGCTCGCCTATTTTACGCCGCTGGACAACTCTGAGCCCGCCATGCTCACAACGGAAGACTACTGGGAGGTAGTCGATGCACCTTCTGCGGTCGATTTGAAGAAAAACCTCGTTTACTTCCGCGTTGCTGGAAAGGACCCGTGGGAGCGACATTTCTACAGCGTTAAGTTCGACGGTTCATCCCTCCAGCCCATGACAAATGTCACCGAAAGTAGCTATTACGACGCCTCCTTTTCGGATGGCGCTGGATATGCCCTGCTGAAGTATCAAGGCCCGCTTGTACCTTGGGAGAAAGTCGTCAGTACGCCCTCGAACGAAGACCCTTTTGAAGAAATTATCGAAAAGAACGAACATCTGTCCAAAAAGCTCCATCTGTACTCGCTGGAGACGAAGGTTTTCCGAAACGTTACTATCGACGGTGAGACGCTACCTGTCATGGAGCGCCGGCCTCCAAACTTTGACCCGACGAAGAAATACCCCGTCCTCTTCCATCTGTATGGTGGCCCCGGCTCCCAAACAGTCAACAAGAAATTCAGTGTCGATTTCCAGAGCTACGTTGCTTCAACCCTGGGATATATCGTCGTGACTGTAGACGGCCGCGGAACTGGATTTATTGGCCGGAAGGCTCGCTGCGTGATTCGCGGCAATCTTGGCCATTACGAAGCCCGCGATCAGATAGAGACGGCTAAAATATGGGCGAAGAAACCATATGTGGACGAGAATCGCATGGCAATATGGGGCTGGAGTTATGGGGGGTTTATGACACTCAAAACTATCGAACAGGATGGTGGACGCACGTTTAAGTATGGGATGGCAGTGGCGCCTGTGACGGATTGGCGATTTTATGGTATGCACTAATTTTTCGATACGGAGTTCCTGATTATATACTGATCTGGGTCTTTAGATTCCATCTACACTGAACGCTACA
The DNA here is from genome assembly GCA_032988465.1 of Onygenales sp. PD_10. Lineage (NCBI taxonomy): Eukaryota > Fungi > Ascomycota > Eurotiomycetes > Onygenales > Onygenales sp. PD_10. The sequence continues at coordinate 520,119 of JANTQH010000004.1, read as the reverse complement.
TGCACACCCCTCAACATAACAGCGATGGCTACGACCAATCTGCCATTTCCAACACAACGGCCCTGGCCAACAACGTTCGCTTCTTGATCATGCATGGTGTCGCTGACGACAACGTCCACATGCAAAATTCGCTGACGCTACTCGATAAACTCGACCTCGATAACGTCGATAACTACGACGTGCACGTGTTTCCGGATTCAGACCATAGTATTTATTTCCACAATGCGCATAGAATGGTTTATGGGCGTGAGTGTACCACTGCAGCTATATACTATCCCTCGCTTCTGATAACTAACTCAAACCCTTTGGATTATAGGCCTTTCGGATTGGCTTGTCAACGCATTCAACGGTGAATGGCTGAAGACACACAACCCAGTCCCCAATGGTTCTCTCCTTCGACGTGCCGCGTCGTGGATGAATTTGTCGGAATAGACTTTTGACGAAGTCCTGTATTCGTATTATAAATTTGCTATATACCCAAGTTCTTTGCGATGGTCTTTCGGCTTGTACTATGCTAATGGTTTGATTTGTTATATATATCTATCTTCCTTTTCGTTTGGGACTGAGTATGTTGGATCAGTATTTGACTTTTTTCTTGGTGAATGGCGTGGGCGTCGTGGGTGGCTGACGGGTTTCGGGCAGTGAGATGTTGACTCACTTAGATTTCAAATGCACGAAGTGATTCGGGTTGCACGAGGTTTGCGCCACAATCTTGGCCTCGAGGATGTTGCTTACCTCAAAACCTTAAGTCAGGCAACATTATTTTCAACCAGGTGGAACAACAGCCTCATCTTCTAACCATTCATTATATTCGGCGATTGCCATGTCCTCGTACAAGTTCCAAAACTATCGAAAAAGGATAGGCTGGCAAACAACCCTCCGTGCTAAGATACCCAATATATATGACCAGCCTTTTATCAATGCAGTGCGAACTAATACATGATTCCATGTTCGAGAACTCGAGCTTCTAAACGGGGCTGAACGACTTGTTGCTGTGCACTGCGAAGCAAAAAAAGGGAAGACACAGAAGAAAACGCACACATTACACGCAAAAAGAAAGGGGGAAAATGAAATAGACTGAAAGCCAAAAAGAAACATTTTCATGTCAACGACCCCCTTTTCTTCAGAAAATTCCACACATCTGCACAGGCGTCCGCGAGAGACCTTTCCGTCTTCCAGTTCAGCTCCTTTACAGACCTGCTGGCGGCTGCGACACAGGTTCCCACATCTCCTGGGCGCCGGCCAACGGCCTTCCTCGGGATCGTCCTTGAAGATGCAAACTCCATGGCGCTGACTACCTCCATCACCGTATGCCCGTGGCCGGTTCCGAGATTGAAAGTTCGGAAGTTGGCCTGAAGCTTCCCATCAATTGCGGTCGAGAGGGCAGCGATGTGTCCTCTGGCTAGATCTGTGACGTGGATAAAGTCCCGAACGGCGGTTCCGTCGACTGTGTCCCAATCACTTCCGAATATCTTTAGCTCCTGCAATTCACCGGTCATGACCTTGATGACGACCGGTAGGAGATTCGTCGGGATACCTCTTGGGTCTTCCCCAAGTAGGCCTGATGGGTCGCATCCGATGGGGTTGAAGTATCGCAACGCAACAACTGTCCATGTTGGGTCGGAGGCCGCTAAGTCTGCCAGAATGGCTTCGCACATCCATTTAGTGCGCCCGTAAGGGTTTGTGATCCCAACGCAGCCGGGCTCGACGTCGCCTTTGTTGTCGTTTTCATCCCGGAAGTGGATGCAGCATTCTTCTTTCAAGGGAACGCCGGAATTTGCTAGTGTGCCGTACACGGTTGCAGACGACGAGAAGATAAACGTTTTGATATCGAATTCACCGAGGGTCCCAACGAATTCGACCAAACCGCTGACGTTGTTCGAGTAGTACTTCAAAGGGTCTTTTATGCTCTCCTCCACGGACTTGTGAGCAGCGAAGTGGATCACGCCTCCAATTTTTGACCGGGCGGGGCCCCATCTGGATCTGCGCGCGAATCTTTTTAGCAGGGTTCTTAAACGTGCGATATCTCGATAGTCATGCTCGTGTAACTGAAGAACGGGCATTTGCGATCCGTTGTGTTCGTGATGTTCTGTCGCTAGCAGTCGAATCCGATCGAAAACTTCCTGGTAAGAGTTGGTCATATTATCGATTACAAGAACATTATAGCCGGCCTTCAACAGCTCCAGGGTGGTGTGGCTCCCAATGAACCCAAGTCCGCCGGTAATGAGGATGTATTGGTCATGGACGGGTAAACTCTCTAGTACCGTCCTCAGGCTGTCGTCTGAAATGACTGAAGTCTCGGTGGCAGGGGTGTATGAACCTATTGGCGAGGGAGGTTCCGATGAATTGGAATCTGACTGTGAAGAGTCGTCCATCCTTCCATAGGCGATTGGAATCCTCCCAAAGGAGAAAACGAAACGAAGGACAGGAAATATAAGGAATGGGTATGAGGAAGGCGGCCTGAACCCCTCAAAAATTGACATTGGCAAAGGAAGATGCTGGTTATCGAACGAACAATGATGAGACCAGCTCTAAAGCTGCAGACCCAAGATCCAAGCCTTTATATCTGCTGCAAGCACCGCGGCAGATGGGATTAAGTTCGGGTCCGTTGTGACGTGATATTTCGATTTCAATGAGTCCCTTTGATGTGGCCTTTTCAAAAAATTTGCGGCCCAAACTAAAAGATGGGTCTTCCTACTAGCATCATTTCCGCAAAGTGAAGGATAGATGCCAGGCATAGACAGGGAGAGGGGCTGTATGGGCTGTAGATACTTTGTGATCTACTCGGTACTCGACGTAGGGAGTTTTACTCCCACCCGCGCCACAGCCTATATCTGCGCGTGGGGCCCTCCTCTATCCTTCGATTCAATATGTCTCTTTTTTCATTATTACCCGGAGGAGCCTTCCCAGTGGACCTCCAACCCACTACCAGGATTTTCTTTAAGACCCGTGTTGTCGCCAGGCCTCTTGGACTTATGTTATTATTGCCCTTGACCACGTGAGTTAGCAGACCCCAACCGATGTCGAACGAACCATGCAAAGTTCTCTTAGAATTTTCGCCTTTTTCGCCATTTTCGCCATTCTTTCAACCCCCCTCACCTTAGCCCTTATACTGGGGAGACAAGGCGACATGGGTCCGACATCTACAGTGTTCGTGCCTCTCTACATCTATCCAGACCCCGGCGCTTGGGATCCTCTGTATAACGTGTACGTCTTGGCGATTTCTGTTCCTTTCCCAACCCTGCCTCCTGAGACGCGGGATGTGGCAAGGGAGATAAGACAAATACCACATTACTTGCTGGTTTGGGTGTCTAACGCCGTGGGATGCAGTATCCGCGATTACCCCCAGATCAGTTTCACTGTCATTGTCAACCCAGACAGTGGTCCAGGATCCGGTCCCCTCCCTGATGAACAGTACTGCCTGGAGGTGCCCAACCTGACTGCCTTTTCGAATGTCCGTGTCCTGGGATATGTGGCAACGACATATGCGGATCGAGACTTGCAGGAAGTCAAAAGTGATATCGACGTCTATGCGAACTGGCCGGTGGAAGGCGATGATGATGCTCTTGCTGTTCATGGCATCTTCTTCGATGAGACCCCCCAAGAATATTACGACGAAGCGGGTAATTATTTCCAGCAACTCACCGATTATGTGAGAGGCCTATCAGGGTTTGCCCCGCATAATATGGTAGGTGATGCGTTCTACTTAGAGCCTCTATGCTTTTGACTTCTTGTTCTTCGTGGCAAACTGGACTATATTTCCCCCCACTACGCGTATATGACTTGTTTCCCCTCACAAGTTTCCTCGTGTAATAGTTGTTTCTACCTCATCAAACTTTGAATTTGGGGAACTGGATTCCAACTTCGTCATGGTGATGGTTTCAGCTCTCATTGCATGGATTCTCTTGTCTTTCACCAACGAACAGCCCCATATTTACTAATCCTGGTGTTCTTTGTCATGAAAGGTCGTTCACAACCCCGGAGTCCTTCCCGATTCACGCTATCCCCCATTGGCCGACATGACCGTGTTGTTTGAGTCAACTTACGACACCTTCGAGGAGCGCAAAGATGAGGTATTCCAGAACTTTACTGGCCATGATCGAGCGCAAGTATGCTGTGTGATCCACTCCGTTCCCGAAGACGTCACCGGAGAGAAATTAGAAAGCCTTGTCAAAGACGCTCGCACGCTGGCCAACGAAGTCTTTGTGACGCATTTGTCAGAAGATTACTACGCCGACTTTGGCACCCAGTGGGCGGAATTTGTTAACTTGATGGCATCTTGATCGCCAGGGTGACCGGATCAGTCCGTTTTCTTTTGATTAATTACTCACGTCCCCTAAGTCTGCCTTCGTTTGCTGTTTATTTCTTAGCTTTGCGAATTTCCTTGCTTTTGCATATCCCAATATAAAAAACACGTTCTCTACACATGAAACAGTATATAGATTCGGTACGGATAAATCGGCCATTTTTTTCAAGCTTTTCTTTCCTTCTCGGCAACCAAGCTTCTTCAGAAACCCGATCAGTCACTTGCCTGAGAGGGAAAGATTCTTCCATTCGGCCAGTCCTTCGAAACACGATTATTTATGGTGTGGGACGCCATGATCCCCTGACTATTCCGTTTATCCGACTTTTCTAACTGCCGAGCCTGTGGCCGATGGCTATATGGAAACTGAAGTTCTGGGGATCGAGGTTATTTTCTCTATATATTTTTTCTGTCATTGGGAGTTTTAGGAAGATCAATATAATCAAAGGCTACTTCTGGTATCATGGCGTATTGGCTATAGACCCATTTAATTAGTCACACAGAACTTGATGCCTAGAGAGACAAACAAATTCATTCTTCGATTTGCAATCACCCCATCAAACCCCGCCTCCTAGAATTTTCTGGAATGGACCCGTACTACCTATCTAATGCACGTACCTGGGAAGTGCGTTCGGCAGGCCTATGCTTCTTGTTGTGTTGGTATGTTTAGCAAATGAAGTTGCCGGATCGAACCCAACCACGTTAGCCAAGTATATCGGAGGTCGTTTGGACCGAAATGGACAAGGGAATATGTAGACTCGCATATTATGGCTAAAGGGGTGGATATCGTACTGTACTTACGGTAAATACCAGAACGTATTGTATATACAGCATCGTATAGTTATTACTCGTTCTGAGCCGGAACTTACACCAGCGTTAGACCGATATATCGGAAGGCTCCCCGTGGAATGAAGACGATGCGGCCGTAGGCAAACTGTGAGATTTCCAATATATGGTTATGGGATGGTTAATTTTAAGCAAGTGCTTGAGATCATATTCTTGTGACATTTTCGAGAATTTGCATTTCTTTTGGGACTTTTGCTTTTTGAGTACTAGTTATGTGAAGGAAAGAAACGCATCAACGATAGTTACCTTCGAATTAGATCTAGATCCAGACCTCCTCCAGCCACAGTAGTTATTACATCTACACGCTAGTGCCAGAAAAATATTCGCGTGATTATACTTCTACTGCAAAATGTCATTCAAAGAAGAACATGGAGGGTATCTTGCGAGACCCGATTGAACACGGACGCCCACTTTGCAGGACCCGAGACAAAAATTCTATCAGCTCGAAAGCGAGGGCTATGATCTAGTCTCCCATTTTCCTAGATATGCTAGGTACAGTTAGCAGTAGCATTCTCCTCGTTGCAACTAGGTGCTGTTGCTGCATAGACCACTTTGTGCTGCTGCCCCACACCATGCACACTGAATTCCGAAGAAAAGACCAATTGATCAATCTTGTATAAGGGGATGGCGGGTTGGGAGTGTAAGAAGAGTGCTTTGCATATTTGGTCTGTGGAGGGCTAATCGGGGAGGAGTAGGTAGCTGTCAAACGTAAGAAAGCTTCAAGGTTCTCGGATATCTAATTCACCTTCTACGGTTTGAAATTCCTATATCCTTGCACCAAGGATCACGAAGCTTTTAACGTTACATATGCCAGCCGTGGTTTTCCCTGAGGTAGCAGGGAAATGATTGGCATCCCTTCAGCGGAAGTGTGCGGGGTCTGGATGGTTAAAGAGCGCCTTGACATGAGCACGATAGTTGCGGAATAAGTAGTAGTATGCATAACTTAAGCGCTATCCCGAACTAACGTACGTACCAGACATACTGAGCCTAGGTCTGAACACAAATAGAATAATAGGTATTGCTTCCCAGCCAGGAATCATCTATCCTCTTTATTATTTCGGAGACCGGGAGTGAAATACAGAATTGTGCTATGATATCATAAAAAGGGGGTTTGATACAATAATTTTGATACGGCGAAATACAGTAATTCTGCGTTGTAATATTACATAAAAACACCTAGTTCAATACCAGATACTGAAATCTTGATACAGCAATGTTTTGCTTGGATGCAAGGACCAGGAACTGCCCCAGCTCTCTATAGATCAGGTTTCTCATCTTGTAAGCAGTGATTAAACGCAGTGATCGACATATGTTTATTGAGTCTTACGCGTTTGCAGACCGGGTACCGGAAATAAGGACCGATTTCCCCAATCTGTAGCAGCATCAACACCATGGTGCTCGGTAGGTCATCGGACGTTTTCACTGTGTCTTACTTCATTCGAAAGTGATCCACTTGCTTTAGACTCGCGTATGTATGGTACCTCCAGAGTACAATGCGTGTCTGGCATTTAACTGAAGAAGGCAAATTAAAATCCGTACATTCAACTCCGCGCTGTTGTTTCGCCTCTTTTCTTTACTTTCTACTGCGACCATTACCCTACTTCCCTTATGTGGCTCCCACCTGACTCGTGCTGCAAGCCGTTTCGGAGTGCCGACTCTGCCGAGCGGGATGTCAAAGCGCCAATGCCGAGACCGTCGGTGGGGCTCCGGGGGGCTAAACCTTGTTCCTGGGTTGGGATCTAGATTGAGTGGGGCCACGGTGGGGCGGAACAAAGAAGCTTAATTGGACGTATCACCAAACAACGACATGCGTCCCATGCTTGTATACACAAGGAACCCCCGACTCAAAAATATGATACGACTTGCACATTTTGATCAAGGGTTGGATTTATGAAGGTATTAATTCTTTGTTATGATTCCGACGCAGCATTAACACTGAATTTTACGGCCAAAAAGAACCGAACCAAAAAAATAGATTCGCTCGACGCATGCGAACACTGATGGTATCTAGAAGGTAGCAGCTAGGAATATGTTCCGTATTCATATGCCGTCGGTCAAGGATGCGGTTGTATACATGGCGAACACAAAAAGGCTTTTACCTAGAGTTAGTACCTTTGACCTTCCTAACAACAATAGACTCTTTATGCTAGAGGATGGGCCTGTCAGATTTGTATCTATATTTATGGGAGGCTCCTATGTAGTAACGTATCATTAGAGGTCCGAAAACGGCAACTGTGATGCCCCCGCGCGAGGAAACAAAGACAACCCAACGGTTAGTCCGCATCCAGCGCCAATAACAGACAAACAGTCTGCAAATGGCAGTATGTTGGGAACAGCAGCTTTCGAGATGAAGTGTTGGAGTTGGAATTGCAGCGAATTCAGGATTGGGAGTCCCTGTACCTTTTCTCAGGATCGCACTGAGGTGCTGATGTAGACTTCCTATAGCAACCGACACTGTATGAAATTAACTACATTCCAACTGGCCTTAAGTTGAAGTTAATATGCAGTGATTGCGATACCCCGCAGATTTGTTTACCCGTAACAGTAGCAGACCATATTATCTCGCAAGACTCGGTACTCGTTAGGCCTTTTTACCCGGGCTTGAAGAACATATGCCAACCCCATGCGTAACGTTAATCGCTCTCAACGTCTATGCTGGTTAATCTTGAAGAAAATCATCTTTGCCATTGCTCACTCGTAGTATGCAGATCCTTGTGGCTCTGACAGAGCGGACGGGCGACTCTTTTTTCAGCTTTTCTTCACACGCAATTCTGCCCATATAGGAACACCATTAATAATATAATGCTGATATCAATAATCAAACAAGTGTGATTATATAATGAATTGGAATTTTCATCACTTGATCTCTGCTAACTAATTTTCTGGCATCGGAATGCAAAATACATCCATAGGGCCTGTAAATCACGTGAGAATACAGAGACGTACCTGCAATGACCCGTGGACGGGTTGAGCGATCTTTGGCTCGAGCTTTTGATTACTTGTGGCGTTACAGGGCTAGAGTTAAGCTTATTCGAATAAAGTTAACGACTTAAAATATGATCTAAATAGTCTGTGCGTAGGGAGTGGACAGCACGCATATCGAGATGGGGTAAATAGTGGAGAAGATAAGTCAGAATACATGAATATCAGACATCGTTGAGAAATGAAGAAGCTAGTACCCACCAAGGGATTTAACTAAGTATGACTTGCGAGGGATGGAAGTTGTTTAAAGGGACAAATTGTAGCGTAAAGACAAACACCATTTTAGAAGAGAGAACCTAACCCAAAGCTAATACAACGCCCTAGAAGGGGCATATCGAAAATACAACTTGGAAATTGGATGTAACTGAAGGTATAGAAGGGGAATGGGAACGACCATTGGAGCTATGTTCCAAGAAGGGGTTCACCCATAAAGGTCGACGAGAAAACACAAATACCAGAGACACATTTAACAAGTCTGAGCCCAGTCGTCGAGATTAATGTTTTTCATGACAGTCGAGAAGCCGTCAAGGCTCGAGGTTGTGCAGAAATTCTTTGCCACATTTGCTGCAACTTTGCGATTGTTGCTCTCTTCCTCCCCCTTGGGGTACTCGATATGGAATACGGCTTTCTTTGCGTTGATAAATGGTTCGTAGGTGTCGCACTCCGCATATTGAGAACACTGCTCGTTTACGGCGTACTCCACCTTTTTAACAACTTGAGGAATAATGTCGATTCCGTTCTTTAGGCCCATGGATAAGCCGCGGTCATGGGCAGCGTCTGCAAGGAAGGCAATATAGTCAATTGCATCGGCTTTGGACAAATCAAGACCGGTGTCGTTGTCATATCCATCGATGTTGTCGGGGTCAACACCGTCGCACCCTTTTTCTTTGGCCTGATCAAGACGGGATAGCATAATGTTTCGAACGTTATCGGACCTGATATCCAACCACCGTTCGCCCTCCCACCCATCTAGGCCTCTCCCTAAGTCGGAGCCCTGGAATTTACCGATATCATCCCGCCAGTCCTCGTAGCTTCCGGCGGAGAAGTAGCAGATAACTTTTCGGTCGTCTCCCCGTAGGTTGGCAATGCCTTCCTTTTGGTTTTCAAAGAGATCGATGTCGTAGACCGCGACTTGGTGCGTTGATGCCTTTACTTCGTCCACTAGGTTGATCTGCCAGGTGACTCCTGGACTTGGCGTCCATATGTTGCCATTCGACGGGATATCTGAAGGTGAAGCTGTAGACGTAGCTGTAGGTGCCGATGTGGCAGACGAAGCGGTAGGCGTAGCCGTTGTTGAAGGTCCATCATCGCCATCCCCCCACCCCGGATGCCCGCCATGGTGGTGGCCCCATGCAGGACATCCGTCGCTTGCCCGACAAAGTCCAACGCCAAGTCCAATGGCTAAGGCTGCGATGGAGACAAACATGATGAGAGATATGGTGATTTTTTTTCGTTTGGACCACACTGCCCACGGCCAGACACGTCCTCCTTTTAAACCTGTTTCCGGAACAGCCTCATGCCCGGTTGACACCATTCCTTTAAGCTGCCAGGGGTGGGGCCCAAGGAGAGCACAAAGATACTACAGTATACGTCCTGGATTGATGCCGCCAAACTGGGTTGTAGGCGCAGGCGCTAGGAGGCCTCAATGAGGTACCAAGGGATATGCTTGGGACCTGGTGAAACGAGGGCGGCAAACTGGTTCGTGCTTTTTGATAGGTTGGACCCCAGACTTAACGGGATTTATTTTAATATGAAGGACCAAAACCGAAGATGAAACCCGATGTAATAGCTTATCAAACCCCCAAAGTTGAGGATAGCATGGCGCTATCACAGTTGGATTGTGCACGAGAAGACAGATTTTGACGGGATGCTTGCTTGGCGTTGACCCTTTATAATCTAGGAGGGGGGTTATTAACTGTTTTGGGACAAGGAAGATAACAAAATCCCAGTGGCTTACAGCATACCAGAGAGATATCCGAAATATCCGTCGCCGGGTTAAGGGGGAGGAAGCCAAAAAACAATTTGGAGAGAAAAATAAGCACAGCACTTTGGAAAGCAACCTGATATCTCCAACACGTCCACCCTACCATGATTCTGAGCATGTCGGGTAGCAAGCATTAATTTCTTTCCCGATCCCGCCCATCAGCACCATGAATTCCTAGTTCCATAACAGATATCCTCGAATATAAATTTACGGGGGGGGGGTGGGCGGGGGGTGAATGTTGCCTTGATGGTTCATTACTGCGCCATCATACAATGCGCCAGATGCTGCAGTTCAAGGCCTTCCGGATAAAATGGCTGCTTTGATCAGAAGGGTTCTATTGCTGATCGATGGCATGATGAGGGTTAAGTTATTTACCACGAGCTCGCATGCGGAACATCTATTCGAAGCATGATGACCCTGATGATCTGCCATTCCCCGCAAACGAATCATTGAAATGCATATCCATACCAACCTATTCCTGGGTATACTAACAAGGGATATGGTACTGATGCACAGTGCGCTGCCGCACACGTCTCCGCAACTAACAAGCCGGTTCCGGGAAAATGTTCTGGGAAGAATGGAGAAACATTTTATGGCCGCTGAACAAACAGTTGGTCAACTTTTCCCAATATCCAGTCTGTGCTGAGCTGGCCCCAGAATCGTCGGACTTCTCTAAACCATGACTGAAACACGCGAAACGAACCCAGAGCGAGGCATCCGGACGAGATTGGATGCTATTGTTTGTTTCTATCCACCGGATCCGTGATCCTATAATCTCACCAGCCGCCCGAGTGAGCTGGATGTAATCTCAAAACGTCCGTACCGGCAAGTTTTAGTAAGCTAGAGCCTCTCCCATTGACACGGCAATGAATAGTAGTGTTGGCTGTTTCCTGGAGGAAACCTTGGCATAATTTATACCCTGGTCAGCGCTTAGGGATGGGCGATTCGAATATAGTATGATCTCCCTGGGAACTCCTGTCAGTTGGCGGTTATACGGGTAAATTGTGCCCCTGGGCATTATACAACCTCTAGTCTGCACATAAAACCACTATATTTTGGACGATCATCTCAAAAGAAAGAACCTGCGTGGTGCGCGAATGGGGACGTGAGCATACTGGGCCCGCTGAAAACCTCAGATTGGGAACGTGGAGATGTGTGGATCATGGCTATATTCACGGCTTTGAAGTTGAAGGGAATGTTAACGGCCGCATAACGTGGAACGCTTTGATGCAGGATTGGTAAATGAATGCCTATATTTAGTTCCATACTAGTAGTTAACTAAGCTCTGGGGAACGGTATTGCGGGGAAGACAGAATTTTCGCCATGTTACTAGGCTAGTTAGAGAAAACCTTCTTGTTTTAGGGCAGGCCACAGGTCAATCGGAAACACGGCAATCCCTTGGCAAACAGCCACAGCGGATACCCCTTTTTACTTTGTTCCAACGGCTTCTCAAGGGAAGAGTTGAATGCTTCAATGGAATTTTTAAAATGAGAGAAAGACGCCTAATCGGCTATCAATCTAGAAGGCTAAGGGCTGGATATCTCAGTTCTAGCTGGAATTAGCTATTATACCGCGAGGCATAATACCCCCAATGCTCTAGATCTTGGGGGAAATTGAGTTGGAATTCAATAGACCTGGTTGAGGCTGAAGTTGGAGCGTATCTGGTCAAAATTACTGAATGAATAAGGGACCGCAACATAAATAAAAGCCATCGGGAGTGGTAATAGAGCAGAAAACTAAGTACATACACGGGGCGAGGTAGTTATCTATATCTAAGTTTTGAAATTGAAGGGAGATTGAAATAAAATATGGCAGAATGGAGGTCTGGGAGTGTAATTTCCCGGCTACATTTTACCAAGAATCGAAAGAATATGTCCAAGTAAAAGAAAAGAAGGTAAGAAGATGTGAGATGTGTACGAAGGGGAGAAGAAAGGCATAGTATGTAGTGAAGCGGACCAGAAGGTACAGTGTGTGTTTTTCTTCTTTTTGGCTCCGCCCCCGGCGGAATTTGCCCACTGCTCCAGTACCATGCCTTTACGTCTCTACCACGGAATCGGGGCCGCTAGGTTGATCGTGACAGAAGAGCCAGTAAGTGGAACCCATGCTACCAATGGGTCACTTCCAAATTGCTCGGTCGTAAAGCCTTCGACGCTCGCCGGGTCGGTTGGGAAAGTGACAGGAATTGGCGCTTCGCAAGTGTTGTCTGCAGCTTGAACAACGACCCCGGTAATTTGTTGGTCCTCTGATAGCCATACGACGGAATATTCGCACTGATCTCGAGTTGCGCGAGCAATAAAAGTCTCCGCCAGCTATTGCCATAAAATTAGCACAATTTATATAATATGGACATCGGGGAGGTTCATTGGTAGAGAAAACGCACATCTTGCTGTTTAAGACTTAGAATTGGCCAATGCACAAGACGAACGAGCTCCTGGACGACAATTTCAACCCATGCTTGGAAGATTGAAAGTTGAGCAGACATTCCGTTGATCTCTGTTTCTTCAAGGTCTGATTGCCGTAGATTGGCTTGATGAAACATGTATGCAGCATGATGTACCTCTAAAAGCCGCCGAAGGGTTTCAGTCCTTTCTAACGCCAGAAGGTCTTGGAAATCTCCAGCACCAGCAGATGTATCGATCCACTCCTTCGTAGTGCAACTCGGAGTATCACAGTTGTAATAAATTCGGGTTGCCCAGCGAGGAATGACCTGGAAGCCGGCGAAGCCGTCAGTCTCCACTGTTGTGACGTATGGGTGATGGATATTTTGTTGGTTCACGAGCGCGGAGCGGCTGCTATCACCGACACATTGCGTGTAGTTATTATCGGCCCATGCTTGGAGGACGTCGCCATTATGAAGTCCCGTGATGGCTGGGGGGATCAATCCGTTATTGGTGTAACGAGATGCGGATGAAATTCCAACTTTATCCATGAATTGAGTGTTTACCAAAATTTCCTTGAATGCATCGTCATAGGTAGCGTTGTTAAGCTCGTAATGTGTAAACGTATGGGAAATATGGGCGAAGGTATCCAGATTATCAAAGTCCTGGAACCAGTCAAGGAGTGGATCGATGTGGACACAGTCATCAGTCCAGGCGTACTCCGTTGGGGTTTCAGGCCACATATCAATCCCACTGCCAATCGGCTTCTTCCATTCTGGTTCGGTGAGAGGTGGTTCGTCAATGTCAATCATACCAGGAATGCACATAGCGTCGCCCTCTTCTGATGACTCTTGCCCATATTCAATGACACCGTTTCCATTATGTCCGATTTCGACGAAGTAATCACTCCCAGGATTCATTTTACCCCTTATAGTAGGCATCCAAGCAACATGAGCTGTCATATCTTCCGGCCGGATTCGAAACTGGTCTCCTACTGGATCGTAGAGTTCAGTTATGAGAAACATGTCGTCAATTTGAGTGCTTAGGTAGGATCGTCTGTATCCAGCGTGTAGACCACGGGTGATCCAGGTAATCCAGGCATGCTGAAGAAAGCCTGAGGTAGGACTCCAATCGGAAGCCCAGGAAATGAAAAACACCATCTATTAAGGTTAGCATGGAGAGATATACCTGGAAAAGGCTTATCATATCTTACTTGCTGCCTCCCATCATCGAATGCGTTGATGACGGCGGCTACCGTTTCATCTTCAAAGCCTTCAGCGGCTGCGAACTTTGCAATCTGCTTCGTGTTGGTGGTATTTGTAATGGTTGCCGGGGTATGCCATAGCCCCTGCGTGCTCATTGTTGCGTTGACTTTGAGGCCAGCGGTAGGAAAATCGCTGGTATCAGTAAAGGAGATTAACTGTTCCACACCCTCATCGCAGCACCCGCTGGTCGCTTCAACGTTGTACTGCGCATCAGGCCAAACATCATATTGAACCATACGAACGCCGTATTTGATCTGATAGGCATAAAGTTGGTTCCACTGATCGGTGGTGAGAGCACTCTGGAATCCGTTTTCTCCAAAATCGTAGCTGACCTCTGATGCAACTACAATTCCACCAAAATTGCCATGGTCGGACTCTAGTTCGGGTAGATCCGCTCCCTCTTGGGGAACAAGAAGATATGTGAAGGGAATACCATAGGCAACAAGTCCATTGGAAGCTTGCTGGGCCGCTAGTTCGTCGGTAGCAATTATCAGAATGTTGGCTAAAACAGCATTGCTTGGAAGTGGGGTCGGTGTTGGTGCTATTGTAGTTGTTGAAGTTGAAGGGGGAACAATTATGGATGTCGTAGTTGGCTCATCAGTAGGGGTTATTGTAGTCGGCGAGGCGGGAATGGACGTAGTTGAAGGAGGTATAACGGTTGTCGTTGGGATGACCGTGGTTGGCGGGATAAGCGTGGTGGAAGGTGGAAGAACCGTGGAAGTCGGGGCCGGGTCAGTCGGATCTAGCGTGGGCAAAGATATTGTAATGCCCATTCTGTGTAATAGAATTTCTCTGCCTTGGATAGCGTTGTTCCTGGATTATCTCAGGATTAGCCTCTTTGATTTTGGGAGCTCTACTGTATAGGATATTTCAGCCGTAGAATATTGACTGGCAGTGTAGGTCAAACCAACAATGGGAAAGTGAACTTCTATACTCAACAAATTATATGAGGAGTGTTAACTGAGTTTATCGTCGGTAGCGACAGGCTCTGACTCCGGTAAAAAGTTGCGAATGGAGGTAGATAACTGGTCAAAAGTAAGTAACTGCTGAGAATGGGCTTGCATAAACGAATGATCGGATCTAACGACAGTAACTGACAGCCAAAAAGAAATGGATTATGGAGCCAACAGTAGAGAAAAGAATGTAACGATTATAAGAGAATGAAGAAATAAAATATGGAGAGACCAAGAATAGTTTAGAAGACTGCAATCGGAACAAATAAGCTGAAATGGAATGACCTGGTGACGGTATCTAAAACGCCAGTAATTTGTATCTTGGAGAGAAAGGGACTGAACAACAAGTCTTACCTTTGTAACTTGGCCTGCAGAGTGAGTTAGATGATTTTGTCCTCGTAACCTCAAAAGCCTGGAATCGTCAACCCTTGCAGGCAGCGCTTGCAGCCGGAGTGAAAGTTGGTGTACAGTTTATGAAATCATCAGTTCCGCATTTGAGCTTTCGCCTTAGGATACGGGCTCAAGGAAGGGTGTTGTTGATTCTCGAACCACACTCCAGCGCCGAGAAGAAGGACCTGTTGGGCTGAGCTGTAAATCCCAGAGAGAAGCAACAAGAAACACTGCAGCCAGGATGGCCGGTAATATCTTGGCCAGAAAAACATTCTAATAAATGATACAGACAAGTTGGCTGGTGATTGTTGCTTGGTGCATGGATGTTCTCCCCGTGGATTGATTGAGTTTGATATCCGGAGTGGGGCATACGATACCGTAACGCTCGAACAGTAGCGTAATTACACGAGTGAATGTTACGATACGAAATACAGGACCGTACCGTACATCGCCTAACCAAATTTCGCGTTCATGTGACCAACTCTAATTTAACCGCGACTTTTGTTCGCAGCAAGTCGAATCAACGACATCTTCCCAAGGCGCGAACAACCCCCATCACCACACAACATGAGCTGCTTTTTATGTAGCGTTTTATATAACATCTTGGCCGGAAGATGTTTGATGCACATTTCCACATTAATTTTCTTTGATCGACTCGTTGGACTGGAATACCCGCAGGGATAGTGCTAATGCCTGTTCATGTCTGAGCCTTTGCAAAGGGTTAGCCCTCTCAATAAGCATGATAGAACAGGGGTTGGTTTTGCCTTTTCTTTCATGCCGGCGATCGGCATTCCTATGTTTTGCTTTGTTTTTAGCCATAGTGGCTTGGTGGAGCCCGCCTCGGAGGGCATGCCGATGTGGACTGGGGACATGATTTCGTTTTCAGAAGGGAACTGGAACCGGAGTCTTTACCTGTTCTACGATGTTCATTCTGCATGATGGCTGGTGGTTCGGAATACAGTGGAGAAACAATGCCACCCACCTTCGCTCCAGCGGCTCTGGCCCCCCGGTCCTCATCCGGATGCTTCACGTCATTTTGTACCCACTACATTTTCTTCTAGTCTCCTGGACCTGCTGGAAACAGAAGAATACAGTGCAGCTGGAGGCCACTCTACCCTGTTGAACTCGAACGGCTAACAGTTGACTCTGTCTTCACACTATTTATCAACATTCCGCTGCATTGTCTCCCAAAATGTCCCTGTTTTGATTTCCGTCGTATTCGCAGTCGCAATGAATGTTGGAAATGAGACCGGTGGTGATCTCCAGCCAATTTCGTCCTTTTCGCTTCGGTGCTGCCTTTCTAAGTTTCGGTAGAAGGTCATTCCCGCCCTCCGTGGAAGATAGGCCATATCATTCCTTGGGGTATTGGTTGTGACCCACGAATAAACCTCCCTTGCCAATCGAGGCATATTATTTTGGTCGTTCATAAACATGCCAAAACTCCTCGACGTGGGAATCGTTGGATGGGAGCGGATGAGAAACAATTGGTGGCAGTGGGTGAGTTATCATTTGGGACTAAGGTTTGCGCTGTTGAATCTGTATCTTTAACTCATCAAATGTAGGTCCTCATCGGAATTATTTTAGCTACTGTCGCGGCAGGAACTCTCTACATAGTATATTCGGTGGTATCGTTATCAATCGGTTACTATAAGGTAAGCATTAGATTCCATCGTTCTGTAAACCTAAGCTTAGGTGAGGGACCATTGCACCCAGTCACGCCCACCATCCACTGTTGTTCCGCGAAAGATCACAGCCTCTTTGAATCGCCTCTCGGGAAACTCGATACGGCGGGTCGAAGTTAGACCCCAAACGAAAAAACCATCCTCCTTTGGTGTCTATCTCGGAAATTTCAGTAACCCCCCAACGGAAGCCCAATCACAACTCCTGCATCAGTGGGATTTAGTTGTAATAGACCCTACGTGCTCAGGAGCAAAAGCAGCAATCGGGAATGCAAGCGATTGTCGAGCGGTTGGAAGATTGGACATTGGAACCATTGTCTCCAAAAATGATTCTACTCAGATCATTGTCGAAAAATTAGCAAAAGCTTTGATCAAAGCATTCAACGGAACGTCCTTTGTCGGTGTTTTACTCGCGGGATGGGAAGGGAGGTTCACGTCTGTCATTGTGGCCGACATATTTAGGGCCATTAATGCCACTGGCCTTGATGTTTACTTGGAAACCTCTGCACCCGATTTCTTAACGGATCCCAAGGCATTGCAGTCTGAGAATGTGGCCGGGTTAGTGATTCGAAATGCCACGATCTTACGGAATGGAGAAAAGCGAGACTATTTCCAGATGATGAACTTGCAGCCGACCGTTAAAGCTTTTGTTTCGGAATCTTGCCATAGAGATTTTATTGTCTTAGCATGGGAGACAGTGGACGACCTTGAATCCCTAACAAATGCCGTTGTGAGGAGAAGCATTCAATGGTGTGGCTTTTATAGTGCAATTACATGGATTGCCCCAGAGCTGGCTCTGACTGATGCGGAGCTCAGCTCACCCACAATCGAGCCGTTGAGCGCGTTCGGATGGCTTAAAGATGACGATGTTCTTCAGATTCATGGTACTTGGAGGTCCATAACCGAAATTTCGCACTCCCAACTACATACTATCGCCTGGGAGCCGTTGAAAGCGATTTTCCCTCAACTGTGCGGAGTTTTGCAATCGAGGGGTCCGGACCCATTAGACAACAGGACGGCAGACCTTAGACTCGGGGAGCCCCCAGAATGGATATCACAGATTGGATCTACGGAGAACCCTCTATCTATATCTGGCTCTGGTATGGACTACAGTTGTTTAGGCTGCTTCCCTCTCGGTTTTGAGCCTTCGCCCATCGCCTTTGCCGAGGTCCTACAGTCTCAGGGTCGCTTGAAGGGCCTCGGGCTGCTTCACCCATTAGAACCAGGAAAACTACACAATATGGGAAGGATGCTCCAAGATTTTCATGAGAATATTCTCCAATCTAACTGGAATCATGCCCCAGAAGTTATATATGCCGTCAAAGAACTTTCTGCTGCGGCCGTTAATGATGCTATTCGAGTTTACATTGGTCTAGATTCTGGCTTCTGCAAGGACGCAGAAACTCGTTTCTGGGCAGTTTATCAACAAGATTCGGATGGCCTGGATATATACGTGTCAAAAAAGGCCCAGGGGTTGGTTGGGACTGTGCTCCATACGTTTTTGTCCTCCAAAGCCGTTCCGCGCCATGTTTGTTTTGAAATCGAAACCGCCTTTTCTCGTTGGTCGAATGACCTGGTACAGCCTGCAGGCATCCCCAGACGGCTTGTGCAAGATCTGAAATCCCTTACTCCTGAGGAAAAGCTCCTTCTCCTCCAGCATCTTACTTTTACCGATTCAACCCAAGCGCTTCTCGGTAGACTACGCGATTGCCTGACAAATGAACTGCTCGACACACCATCGTTAGAGCAATTAAAGGAGTTGAACACCGTTGGCTATCTGAGCGGGCGCGTTCCGGCCGAGGCAATTGTTCAATCGCGCCTAGTATGGCATCAGGATCAGGGCTGTGTTTATTCGGGACTGAGTGAGGCTCTTGGTCTTTTCTCGCATGTGGATGCGGTGATGTCCGACATATTCAAGCAACGCCGAGAGAATGACCTTCGCACTATATTGAAAGCCATGCGTATCCTCATATTGGGAGATGGTGTGGATGCATATGTGGACTTGTTCGCCCTAGCAATCTTTTGTGCTGTTAGAAAGGCCGCATTCGATGAGGTGTATGCTGAAGTAAAGGACCGAAACCCACTTTTCAATAACCAGTCCGACCAGGCCGCTGCATTTGCCGAATCATTCGCTCTTGGGTCCCGCTGTGAGTCTTACTTCGGCATTCTACCGAGCGTGTTCGGGAAGCTGCTCTCCGATCGGTTTCGCCGGTATTATGATATCCACCAACCGCCTTCATGGATTAACGGTGCACCTGCATTGGCTACTTCCTATGCTGGGGCGCAAATTGATATTGACCCCGATGATGTGGTGAAGCCGATGCCCAACTATCAAAGATTCACATTTCTTAGCGTCTTTGCGATTCCAGCCCTCTTTGATATCGTGCTGTTGACAATAACGGGTCGGGGTCTGTACTTGAGTGCCTACATGTCATTGTCAGACAAAGAAAGTGCCACCACCGCCTTGATGATTTCCCTCATCCTTTCAGGGGCGATAGGTACCTGGATTGCTTGCGGGGGCTCCTACTACCTTGTCTCAATGGCTTTCTCCGCGATGAATATGTTTGTTCTCACTAGATTGATCGCCGGCCTGGGATTCACTATTTTTGGCGGAATAATTGGCTTCATTGGCATGTCAATCGTCAAAGGACCGCGTGCTGGGCTCATATTCTTCCTTTACCTTTTCGCTCTCACGGCATACCTATCCCTTTTTGCGGCAATCGCCAGCTTCACTTTTCCCGGGTCCTCGTTCCTCTCCGGAAGGAAAATTATCATCGTTTGCATACCTTTCCTCTTCATTTCGCCAATAGTTACAGTGTTCGCTAACCACGATATTGTGGTGTACCTGTCCGTCCTTTATGTGTTTATTACGATACTCGGCCTTGGCCTTCGGCGAGTTGGGTCGCAATGGGTTACCAGATTCCTTAGTATTCGGAAAACAGATGACGCAGAAATTAAGAACTGGTATGTCGCCAAGCATGCAAACAACGACGAGAAGGTGTTTGCCAATCTAAGCGATCCTGCTGCTATGAGGATTTCTCGAGAGGCGCTTTATAAGGACGTCCTGAAAGAAACGAAACGGCACTTTTTCAACAAGCCTTGCTCCGATACTCTTGTTCGTGAACTAGCCAATGACTGGGAAGCAACGAACTTCCTTATTGACTGGTATTGTCGCTATTCCGACGTCCAACGGCCCATCCCACTGAGTTCTTCCTGGAACATTCAGACTAAAGTCGCCTTAGATACTCTTCGGAATACCCAAAAGGGTCTTCGGCTCCACAATGCGTTTATACATTGGCGACAGGCAGGTGATGAAGTTGGATGTGGTGTTTTATATTTTGTCGTCGCTCTCTTGGATAAGTGGGTGGAACTGTTGACTGGTGGCCAACTGCTCGGGCTTTCAGCAGCTTTGTCTGATTCTTTACGCATGTCCGTCGGTTTTGGGCTTGCTTACTACCTTATCGGTGCCGTCCTGGTAGACACCAAAGCCCAGCATCTCCACGAAATGGCAAGTAAAACGCTACCATCCGCAGTGAGATCGACTAGCGAAATCAGAGCTTCCCAAAAGGACGAGATCCATGCAAAGCGAGCGATGTACTGGAAAACGCTCCTGAAGTTCCTCTTTTGGCATGTCTGGAGCCTATCGCTGACGGCAAGCCTGGTATGGTTGCTGCAGGACTCTTTAGAGGCGACGATTATGTTCGTTTCCTATGTTGTTGCATACACTGGATTGCTCTGGTACCAATATACCAAAATTTTCGCCGGCCCCCACGCTTTCAAACCGCTGATGCTTGCCGTGTGTGTCGGCTTACCAGTGGGAGTCGTATTGAAAATCGTTAAACCCGCTTTCATCTACACTGGTGTCCTTTCCTTGGCTCTGGCGACCTGGTCAGCAGCCTTCATGACTCTCTGGGAAGCTAAACTTCGAATGCCGAAAAAGGTCAAATCTCCCGTCGACCTGGGGAAAACATTTCACGCCCATACCGCGCCCTGGTCAGACCCTGAGTGGTCCCAGCAAGAGTTACAGACATTTCATGAAAATTTGACGTCAGGCAATTCCGACCAGCATTTTCTAATTGACCCGCATAAGCACCCCAGTGCTGAAATAAAATCCGTCATTCGCTCGTACAAAGAGGCACCACGCATGAAACAAGCTTTCCCCAAAACTCCCCATATGGTTAAGTGGTGTATTGAAGCATGGGAGAAAGGATACTTGACAATCGAATTAGTACCTGCGGGAAGTATTGGACCTGGCATTCGCGCTCTCAGCTGCTCCTCCGAAGATCATTTGAGGATCAGCATCGAAGCCGAACCGGGTTCCAACCAGCGAATCGACATCGAAAGCAATTGTCAGCTCATTGCTGAAACGCTCCTACACTCCGTTGCTGAGGCTCTTTTGCAGATCCCCCATGAGTATGCGTGGCTTTGCGAAGATTTATTCTCCGAAGGCCTTTCGAAAACCATGCTACTTCTTTTAAATAGAGAGTCTGATACCCCTTTAGTCACACGGTGGGCGAGGAGGGAGCTTCTGAAACAGCTCTGTCTTGGATACGAGTGCGATACTCATTGGGATAAACTGCCGAAGGATGTTAGGTCAATTCTACTTTCCCGTTGCTTGGGGAGGCCGTCCCCAATTTTCGAATCCCAGTGGTACTGGCTACAAACTAGGCTATGCCGTTTTGACACCAAGGATCTTGATGTGCACATTGCCAGATGTAATCTTGGGGCCACTACGGCGTTGAATATTCTCGAAAGGGCTCAGTTTGGGCCATCAGAATCGGCGAAATCTAGGGAACCTGAAACAGGGGAGTCAATTCCTCACCTCCCAACCCCATTGTCTCTCGTTAGGAAACCTTTTAGTATTTTGTATCACGGCCTGGGTGGAGTGATAAAATACTTGGTTATTGCTATGGTTGCGGATTCCGAACTTCAAAGGGAGTTTGGCTTCGTCATTTCTCACCGCCCTGCTATTATTCGCGTGCCGGCTGTCTTAATTCTCAACTTCATCTGGACTGTTGCCAAGGTCTCCCAAAATTCCGTGTTGAAATTATTCCTCTTTCATTCCCGCGAGAACGTGAAGCAGCTATGGGAAGAAGCGAAGGAAATGAAAATAAAGGTGAAACACGATCGGGTCATTATTCAAAACCCTAATGGGACGTTGACGGGGTTTAAACACCATGAAACCGACGGCGGATTTAAATTATTCCAATATCGAGGAGTCCATAAATCCGAACCCCAAGGGAAACAGCTGCTAACACACGTTAGTACGTATTCGAAGGAAATGCTTCTTCTTGTCAAAGAGGAGTATAAATGGCAAAATGTCATCAATGAATATCATTACGACTACGATGTCCCATCGGGACGCAAATCTAGACTTACGAAGAAAAGATCACCCAGGTTACCGATTTCGAGAAGGTGCTTGCGAGGCGACAATGCCCAGCAGAGTGTTCAATATAATAGGCGAGGACTTGTCGAGTCCGGTTCGTATATGAAAGATGGCAATCTTGTGAGGTTCAAATATCACTATCGAAAAAATACCCAATTCGGAGATGAGCTACTTCGCGCAGAATTTGTGCTTGCACATATTAACTGTACTGTTTCTTGGTGCGCACCCCCAAAGCATCGCCCGGAGAAGGTTGAACGGTGGATTCCTCACTCAAAAGTCACAGAAGCTACCTTTGTTCAAGGGGCAGATGTTTATGAGAGTAGATGGCTCTATGACCACAAGTTCCATCCTACAATATTCACGACCCTGAATGGTCAAAAAGTGCACCCACCTCCAATGATCGAACATGACTACCTCTCCGTCCTTGCAAAGCCCAAAAACACGAGCTTTGTGTATGATAATCCTCTGTACTTCTGTACCACAGTTCATGCGTCGAGGATCTCCGATTGGCTAGGTCTGAACGTTCAGCGCTTCCCTGTTTCGACATCAGCAGCTAGGTCTATGTTATGGCGAGCATGGAAGGAGAGTGACGGATTCGATGGTGTTGTTTCGCAGTGGATGGACGAGCGACTGCTCCGACAGGAAAAGGTTCTACGTCCTTACTGGAGAAGCCGAAATCGAGGGGATCTTGCAGCAGCTAAAAAATATATCGATCGCCGAGCGGATGCCATAATGGCTAGTGCTGACCTAGCCGATGATATATCCAGTTGGACCCCATTGGCTATTAAAATCAGCGATTTGGTCAACTTCGGTCCTGGCGGAGATGCGGTGGCACACACTCGATCCCGAGAGGTTGGATTCGACACAGCCAAAACCCTCCATGTGTTGGCGGCGGATAATGGAACATGGCCAAATGAGGTAAGTATTCCGTTTTACGGTAGCTAGAAGTTTTATTTTAACCGATATAATCTTTAGGGTGGGGGAGTTTCTGCTTGTCGTCGTGATATGATCAATTCCCTTCGTTCTATCAAATGGCATATGATATGCGAATCGGCCCACGATTTTGGCATCCCAAAACATCAAACAGAACAGAATATTCAATCATTGAAAGTAATCCCTTTATGGGGGTTGGATTTCCTTACCCCTACACACGGACTATTCAAAAATCGACTGGATTCTGAGGTAGACAACTTTGCGACCGCTGCTACAGATCTCGATATCCAAAGAAATTTCATTCCGACGCTGACCGCTTTGGTCAAAGGAGCCCGAGCTGTTACCCTCTCTGAGGCGGACTTGAAGCAAGCTACCCGAGCACTTGTTAATCTAAATACGTATTTTCAAGATTCAAGGCACTGGGGACAAGTCTGGACTAGTGATGTTGTCAAAGGGGTCTGGCGACAGTTATGGCTCACACAAAACATCCCGAATGCCGTCCCTTCAACGGAATGGTTCGACACAGAGCTTCCCACGTTAGGCCATCTAGACACCGCTCTTGAGTTGTGGTTCCGCTACCTTTTCATATTTTCCATTCCCGTTCCGGCGAAAATTCCTAGTGTTTTCCAAGCCTCGCATCATAGCGTCAGCGCCTCATATGGGATCGTATGTAAAATCAAGCGGAAATGCACCCTGCAAATCTGGGATCACGCGATTAGTTGGCGTGAAACAAACCTCGTCTTGTCGTCTGCCCTATGCAAATTGCCCCCGTTCGTCCGTAACTCGCTTTTGGGGCTTTTGCGACTTACATCCGTATTGATTCTTCATCACGCGGATATAATCCTTCCATGCGCGGATTTTTTTAATCCAGAATGGGAGGTTGAGATCGGAACCTGCCAGGGCACGATTGAGCATCGGAACAGCTTTAAACGAAAAGTCGACCCGGTTGTTAATGGGATTACTGACATGCAGAAATTCACCCCCGTCGAAGAAATCAAAACTGAGCGGCCCACGGTGACTATGCTTTCGCATGTTTGGTATGCTAAGGATATTAAAACGGCGCTACTGGCTGCGGATATCATTATTAATGAATGGGGCTTTGATGACTATCATCTTGACATATACGGCGCCTTGGACAAGGCACCAACTTATTCAACGGAATGTCAAGAAATTATTGCATCCAAGGGCTTGCGTGGCAAGGCCACCCTTAGAGGAACGGCAGATCCAGTAAAGGTTCTGGAAAATACCTGGCTCTTCCTCAACTCTTCACTCTCAGAAGGATTGCCCCTGGCGCTCGGAGAAGCTGCACTCACAGGTGCCCCTGTCGTCTGCACTGACGTTGGAGCATCTCTTCGCGTATTAAGTGACCCGGACGACTTCTCGAGGTTCAGTGCCGTTGTTGCGCCTAATGATGCCAGGGCACTAGCACGCGCGCAGATAAGCCTTCTTGCCCTTCTGGGAGAATGGAGCAAATATGCTGACGACACCCGGCCTGCTCCCGTCCTCCCAACCTCTCCCACTCCGGATGATGTCGCACTTATCACCCGCCGTATGTACGAGAAAACTGAACAGCGGAGGAAACTCGGCCTTATGACTAGGGCAATCGTGCAAAAATCTTTTAGCGGAGATCGTTACCTTCGGGAGCATGAACAGATGCTGTGGATTGGCAAATCGCGCAAGATAATGGCAAATCGTGAGGAAGGACTGACGGACCTAACAGACGTCGCTGCTGCCGTGGAAGTTATACCTCCAGTTGTTGATGAAGAAGTTATCACTATTCCCTGCTCCGCCATATACTCGTGGCGTTCGACAGCAGCTACCGGAGTATCGAATTTGGGCGGTCTCTACGGCCTTCCTGGCGATATCCCCGCTGATCAGAACCCAACTCCGTCCAGCATGTCCATCCTCAGCGGAGTATCAACCGAGGCAGAGTCGACAATTCAACTCCCGCCGCCTATCCGCAGGTCTCTTCCTGTTTTTGCCCCACGTTCGTCCCGCCACCACTCCGGGCTTTCTAATTATCTCGCGGCCTCTAGTCGGCAAACACAGGCCAGGTCACCGTATCATCGTTATCCTCGTGGACGCAATATCTCACCTTCTGGTCATAGTGGTCCTCGCGGCTTGTGGAGAGAAGACCTTCGCCAGTATCGAAATTCGGACATTAGTTTGGCGCTGAGAGACGGAATTTCGGAAACACGAACATACAATGGGAATCCGTCATTCCGCTCCCGAGTCCCCGAGGCAATGAGCTAGTGAAGTGGACGTCGCCCTGGGCCTGACCTGATTCTATACTTATACCTTTCCTTTAACGATACCATTTTCTGATATTTTGGATAGAAGGTATATTTTCTTGCATTTGTCATAAATTATAATTACTTTCCCGCTTCTAGATGCCAAATGAATCGGTATTTTGGGTTTTCTTTTACGTCGTCTGCATCAGCGTTTGAATTCTACCTATATAATTTCTTGGGGGGTGGGGGTTATATTCAGAGCATTTTGTGGCTATCGGAGTATATTGTTTTCCGGGTCAAATTGCTACTACAACCACTGTCACATTCTAGATAGATACTCATACTCTGTCTTTGCCTCTTGTTTTTCTTGATGAAAGCGACGGCAGTTCTCGAGAGTCATACTTTGGGTAATTTTGGAACATATTTAATTTTTATACATGGATAATATACATCTTCTTTTTGGGATATTTTCGATTGACAATCAAACATCGACGAAGAAACTAACACCAAAATTGAGATATGAATTGAAATTTGGTTCGTGGGGAATGGCCAATGACGACGCCTGATTTTCCGTGGGAATATGATCACGACATTCAACATTCAACCCCATTCATTCCCCGCGCAATCCACGCCTGTGTGGTGGAGGGATAACGCGCCAGACGATGGAGTCCAACGAGACAGGGGAAGGAAAGGAGAAAGAAAACTTGCGGCAGGATCAATGCATTCTCCCGCGCCAAGCCATGCTATGTTTCATGCCGCGCGTGTGTGTGGAATGACTTCGAAAAAACGATTCAGCAAATAGTTACGTCAAGAACCACCATCACTACTCATGGAATGGGATATCGAATGCTGAATGGGTCTGTGTAGGCCCCTTCTGGTTCCATATCACTGATCCTTTTGAGATTTCTCCTTGCATCCAGACAGAGACCGGACATTGTTGCTCTTTCTCGCGGCTGAAACATCCAGCCAAGCAGCGAGTTAGTTACCCACCCACCAAGCTCATAGTTAGTTACCCCGCCATCCTGTTACGAGAAAACGGCTGCTCAGCTGAGGAGTGAATAATCTTCCCCTTTCTTTTTTGGCGGCGGGCTCATTGGAAGGGATTTCATTCACCGACATTGAACGCCGAAATCACAGAGAGATCAAAATATTGAATAATTCAGCCTTTTTCTTTGGATTAGTTCCCTAGCCTGTTCAACAAAAACCGCCACGACCAGCATTTCGTTCTATCGGGAGAAGTTCGTTATCGCATCTGTATCTGCAGCCTGCAACCTGCAACCACGTCCGTGTCTACGACTGCATCCCGCATCCGCGTCATGTCGTCACCAGCACCACCGGTTCAATCTCCAGCGGCAGTGGCAGCAGCAGAGCCAGTTGTGGACTTTCCAGTACCACCTGCCAAAATTCCGAGCCTCACACCCCAGATCAAAGCGCATCTCAAACGTATCTTCGAATCCTTGGAATTGGCCAGCAACAAAGAAGCTACCGCACGTTTCTTCGAAAGTGTCCAGCATGACAGCCCCGAAAACCAACCAGGCGTCAGCGCCCTTGAAGATTTTGTTTCTTACATGTCTTCTGCATATGCTCGTGAACCGGCCAAATCCCAGGATTTATCACTACCCGTGACCAATTACTTCATCAGCTCGAGTCACAATACCTATCTCACAGGGAATCAACTCTACAGCGAGTCGAGTACCAAGGTTTATAAAAATGTAAGTGGATATTAGCTCCTATCGAATTTTATAGCCGATTTTATGGTGTCTGCTATGGTACCTGGGCATTATATTTTTGTCTTTTAATGCGACTTCACGCTTGGCGAATATTTCGTGAAACCCCAGTTACCTGTCAGATTGCAGTCGGAAAAGCCAAGAAAGCAACCTTGACGGCCCGAATATGCATCTGTCCGTGAGCGCGTGGGATATACACGGCCCTGTTAAGTAACTGGTGTGGACATAAATTGACAGCTCGTGACCTCTTTTTGGACACGAATGATATGTCTAATATCGTTATTGAATAGGGTGTTATAATAACGATAGGAAGTGCATATACTAATGTTTTTGGATGGATAGGTCCTGCTCAGAGGAGGCAGATGTCTTGAGATCGACGTGTGGGATGGCGAACCTGACTCCGATAGTAGCTCGTCCGAATCAGAGGACGAAGATGGCGACCATAAAAAATCCCAGGCGAAGAATAAAATGCGCCGCATGGACAGCAAGCGTAGCCGATTTAACCTCTCATCCTTATCAGAACGCTTGGACCGGCTTTCCAACAAGGGCGGATCGACAGCGCAGCCGCAAGCGGCGAGCCCGGAAGCTCCCGCCGTTAGTACCGCCGCAGCTACTACTGCAGCCGTGGCTACAGCTGCGGTAGCATCGAACATCCCACTGAAACTTGAGCCTCGCGTCTTGCATGGGTACACCCTGACGAAAGAAGTAACATTTCGTGATGTATGCAATGCAATTCGAGACTCTGCATTTGTTGCCAGTGACCTGCCTGTCATTGTTAGCCTTGAAGTCCATGCGTGTCTCGAGCAGCAACAGGTAATGGTAGACATTATGACAGAATCATGGAAAGGCATGTTATTGGAAATCCCACCCGACCTCGAAGCCAAACTTGAGAAGGGCGAAATCACACAGTTGCCAAGTCCACAGGATCTACGAAGAAAGATCTTGATCAAAGTGAAGTGGGCGCCGCCACAGGCCGGACCGGTTCCAACAAAAACCGAAGGAAGCGCCGGAGATGCCCTTATGCTTCAAAAAACGAACTCCGGGCCCGTGGCTGAGGATGGCACCGAGGTTGTTGGTGATACAGCCAAACCTGCGGATCCTGCTGCCAAAAAGAAGCCTTCGAAGATTTTGCATTCATTAAGCCGGCTTGGCATCTACACGCGGGGGTATTCATTTAGTAAATTTTCGCAGAAAGGTACGTTACCGATTGTCAATGTCCCCGAATCAACGCCGATCTTGAGGAGAGAGAACGGACGAACAAATGAGAAAACAAGAAACGAGAAGGTCATCTCGGGCATATCAAAGCGTGAAG
Organism: Onygenales sp. PD_10; assembly: GCA_032988465.1. Lineage (NCBI taxonomy): Eukaryota > Fungi > Ascomycota > Eurotiomycetes > Onygenales > Onygenales sp. PD_10. The sequence continues at coordinate 491,750 of JANTQH010000004.1, read as the reverse complement.
AAACTTACTTATCGTGATGCGTGCAGAGGCAAGCCACCCAACCCACATATTCTCCCTCTCGGAAGCAGCTGTGAAAGACGCCCATGAAAACGAAAGAAAGGCTCTTTTCGAGCACAATAGAGAATTCATGATGCGCACCTATCCTTCCGGCCTGCGCATCAACTCTTCGAACCTAGATCCCTCGTTCCATTGGAGGCAAGGAATCCAGATTGTTGCACTAAACTGGCAGAACTGTGATAAAGGCATGATGTTGAACGAAGGGATGTTTGCTGGGCATGAGGGTTGGATACTCAAACCCGAGGCTTATCGAGGAAAAGCATGGAAGGCGAAACAAGTTGCAGCGGGGAAAGTTAACGAAAATGATGTCACAGCGATTCCAAAGCGGCGCACATTAAACCTAACTATTGAAGTGTACGCGGGGCAAAACTTACCCCTTCCACATGGGGACGATCATGCGAGGGGTTTCCGCCCGTACGTCGCCTGTCAATTGCATGTTGAACGGCCGAAAGACAGTATCTATGCCACCGAAAAAGACAAAGACAGCAGCGAAAATCCAAAATACAAACAGAAAACCAAATCAGCTGTTGGTGCAGCCCCGGATTTTGGGGGTCAGGTATTACGGTTCCCAAGTGCCCCGGTTACATGGGAGGAGTTAAGTTTTCTTCGGTAAGCCAATTTTCGTTACTCCGCCCTAGCCCCTTTTCCCCTGCCTCTCCACTCTCTTTCCATTGCCCCATATCAATCAATATATTTTTCCGTGGCTATCCAAGCTCGTTCCGTCCATCCCAGGCGATACGAGTAGTGCCACGTCAGAGTAGCATTTGAGAAAGTATATTATCCATTTTTTTTCTTGGAGAAGAAGGATGGGCCGCTGAAAGCAAAAGTTTTGGCCGATGAGTGCAACATTGAGACAGCAATGACGGCCCACTCTGTTGCTTTATTCCCATCCTCGTCGACGGAGTAATGATGCATACTCCATATATTGCCCCTCTTTCAATGTTTGCCCCGCGTAATCTAACGCTAATTACTTAAATTCTTCACAGGATCAAGGTCAAGGACGATGAGATTGGCAGAGATGACTTGGCGGGGTGGGCGTGCATCAGGCTTGATCGTTTACGCCAAGGTTTCCGATTCATCCGGCTGTTTGACACCAAGGGGAGGGAGTCGCCGGGCGTTCTGCTTGTCAAAATCTCGAAGCAGATCACCTAGACAGACAGGCTTTATCAGTTGTTCCATGGGAACATTGACATCATTGGCACGTCTCCCCGCCGCCATGTTTCATGCCTACTTCAAGTTCTCTTTGACCACATCCTCTGGAACAAAGCTTTGTATATCTCAAAGCGAGATATCCGTCCTTATTTCTCCATCTCGGCTTTTTTCACCCTCTTTTTTCTTGTTCATCAAGCCCCCCAATTCCTCTAACAAGCCGCGTGGAATTCGAGCCTAAAATCTCCGTTAGCTCCATCTGATGCATGAGTTTAGACAATCTGATAAGAATATTTTAAGTTTTTATGTGGAGATTCTCAAGCGATGCGGTCCCTCCATTCCGAGGTAGTTACCCCTCATCAATAGCATATCGTCACCGCCATTGACGGCTCACTCCCACACTTCGAGAATCTAGCCGTGGGCCCACCGCCGGTTAATTAATCTCCGCCCTTGTGCCGTCACGATAGGTTCGCAGTAGACTCGAACTTGGCCCTGGATGTCTGACGCTGATAATAATAATAATATCCAACCCGAAGAAGTGGTATTTGGCCGAAGGGTGGGGACGTTGGTCGTGCTTGCATACGGAGTACATCGTGTAGAGATTCCTTGTAGATATCCCCAATGCCGAATCCGGTCAATCAGAACCGAGAGCAAATAGAATTTACGGACTTCAACCCGTTCACAGGACACCAATGCATGAGTTATTATGCATAGGTATATGCAAGGTGTTTGTGATAGATCCATTTTTCATCGTTTCCTCCCTGCCCTCATTGGTTGGCTCCATAATCTAGATGCCATCCCAAAAATCTTAATTGAGACGATGAACCTCTTTTCTACTCTCTCTTTTTTTTTTTTGTTCGTTTGAGGAGTCATATTAACTATTCCTTTGGAATCCAACGTGCCTTTCAGACATCGGGGCTCGGAACTGGCTCTATTCGATACCCCTTGTTGACACGACCAATAAACTGCAAGGTCATCGTCAGGGAGAACCTCCGATGTCTCTCAATATTACCCCGGGTATCAAGCTTGGCGTGGGTAGCGCACACCGCCTCCGATTAAGAAAGGTACTAATAGTATGACATGCTTGTCTGGGTGGGGCATGTAAGAGACGTTAATTGATAGTCGGAAGTTGGGCGCGGAGTTAAAGTTTCTCAATTGGTGAAGGTTGATGCCCCAGCCGTGTTCGAAATGATCAGCTCCAAATAACATAGTCAGTTAAAACGAAAAACAGGGTGAATCAAACAGTCAATTCCCCGTGTCAACCTAGTAGCAAACAAAGTGAAGAGCAATATTGTTCCCAATGGTATTGTCGTTCGACTCGGAAGATAGCATTCCCCCAATCTCGCCCCTCCATCAATTGAATCGAAGGAGCGGTTGGCCCAAATGGTCTGTGGAGAACAATTTACGACCATGATTTTGTTGGTGGAAATGCAAGCTGCATTTCCGGCGTTCAAAAGGTTCTTTGACGGGATCCCCCTTCATTAACTTTAATCCCATATCTCGATCCACGTCCCGGTAGCAGGGCAGACCCATAGTCGAACCAGATGCAATGTAGAAAGGTCAGTCTGATGACGGATTATCTCGGCCAATAGAGTTGCAATTCGTAATTTAATGCTGCCAGATGGATCTAAACGTCCGTGGGAGACTGGGTTGTTTATTCATGTCAGGATGGAACTCCACCAGCATTGAGACGTACTATCACCACAGTACTTTGTGTCCAGAGGGGGTGGGGGGGTTATCGAACCAGGAGTCAAAGTATTGACTAGGACCGATCTAAATAAGGAGCACGTCATCCTATCCGTCATATCCCCAGCAAGTTGGCACATAATAAGAAATGCCCATATCCACAAAACTAGCCAGGGAGGTACCGTTTGTGGGTCAGCGCATCCTTTGTCAAATAAGGTCTACCTCCTGGAGCGATAGTTTTCCATACATGTGGAAGATATCCATCCAAACCTCACTCCAAAGGTACGTGAGCAAACAGATAACGAAACATCTGCGCCATGCCATCGTCTTAGTGGCACCGCACCCCCATGATCTCCACACGGACCAGGTTAAGTTTAGAATAAACTTGAAATCCACACAGGCATCGGGCAGATTTGAACCAAACTAGGGTAGGGCCCAATTACGACGGCTTGCCTGTCTCCAGAGAAGTATATGGTCCATGTATTGAGTGGGACCTGCAATATCGAAGTCGTCATATCATATCTTTACTGCATTGACGAATTATTTGCTGATCCTTGGGTCCTCAATTCTCCAGGAGATCCGGAGTGCAACCGAAGTTCATTCGCAATCTGTCCATGTGACTCTTTTCCACCAAGAGAGTCAATGATGGGGACCATGCTAGCTCCCAGAAGAAATGTTTAAAGATATTAAACCGAAATGTGGATTAGAGATGTGGGATCCACTGCAGAACAGTTTATGGAACTCAAACAGATAAGAAGGCGAGAGATTCCGGTCCAGTTCGAATGGATGCTGCTGGAAAACAATAAGCCCAAGGGGGAAAACACCAGACTGCAACTTTCAAGAAGCACTTTGGAGTATCCAGTGTTGGTGAGTGCAATCAATCTATCTCGGTTGGTGTACATACAGGTCATATCTAACAAAATTGTTAGCAACACAAAGCATATCAACATCCAACATCTAAATCTCTACATACCTGTCCCCGATAATAACGGCCAGTCCAAACTGCCTAAGAATGTTCTTCAGACTTCTCAGCCCGGCGACCTCCTCGTCCTGGTCAAATGGATTAGACCTGGTCAATCAAATGTCACCGGTAATGATAAATCTTCTTGCTAAAATTAATCTTGTTATAGTGGCTGACATTCCCACGCCAGATGCCTGGTGTCCAGTGTCCGGCGTGTAAGGAAAAGGGCAAGGAAGTTTGGGTTATTCCTGGGAAGCATTGCTCTGAGTGTGGCAAGGAATGTTGACAGGTTTTCCGGTGAGAAAAAATGCCCATCAGAAGAATGAAGGAGTTACTTGGGCTGATAATCTTGCAGTTTATCACAGTATGAAATGTGGGCACTGGCTCTGTCCCAAGGCGGAATCTGAGCAAGCCCGGCTCCGACATAGGCTACACTCAGCCATATTTCAGGGATTTTGGGGTGTTCTTGGTCCATGCTCAAGGGAAATGGACAATCGTTAAGAGCAGAGGGACGGGTAAATTCCCTGCTGAGACGATTCAAGAATCAGAACTCAGTGGGAAATGGTCTTTCGGTTGGAACTTGGCTGGTTAGCCACTATTTATCAAGATGCAGAGGCTGAAGGGCCGAAATCGGTGGACATAGGATTGTTAATGGAAGACGCAAAATAAGGGAGGGTAAAGTACGTGATCGTTCGGTTTAATATAGCATTAACGAGTAGAAGATCTCTGGACCGCAATGCATTCTTGCCACACTTGACAATAGCTGGTAATTCAAATTCCTAAATAAGGAAGAGGTCAAATGCCTAGTACCAGATGAATTGAAACAAAGACCAAGGAATCAAAACGACGTGGGCTAAGAGATAATTCCGACCGCTGCTTCTGAGCCCGCAATGCTTTCCACAGGGCTAAATATTCGAGGCCGGAGGCGAGGTTGCTAGCACACCTAAAAAGCGCCATAATTCCCGAAGCAGTCAGTAGTGTGATCGCCAACAACGAATGTGACAGCAAAAGCGGCTGACCTCTGGCTCTGGGTCGGATAGTGCAAAAATTGGCTTCGCAGGGGTGTCGAGCGGCATGCGGCAGGGATGCTCAATGCCAAAGCAACAATCTCCTAGCACCTTATGCCACGTTTTCTTATGTGCATTTTATGGTATAGCAATGGATGACACAACCTGCAAATTAACGCCTGAGAACGAGGACTCGGGGGAGGGGGAGGTTGCGAGTGTTGAATACATACTAGCTGTCAAAGATTAGTTAAGCTGGACAGATAATCCCGGTTTTGGACAGCAGCGAGCTTTCGATGTTCCGAATGGAGGTCAAATTTCGTTCTTTGTAGATCATGGGGAAGGCATGCGGTGTCCCTTGGGGGAAATCGTGGATAGAAGAGGTACTCTGGTTACTTTCGGATACTAGAAAAAGAAACACCCGCTGGAGGACATAGGGCTAGGCCGCGCCTAGCCGATAGAAGGGGGTAAAATTTCGGCACTCGATCACAGACATGGAATAAACTCCCTGGAAATATATGGTGATGTTGACGTGACACATAGGGGGAAGATCAGGCCAGGTTACGTTTTATTAGTATTGTTTACACGATCAACATTTGATGTAGAAGGGTGTATGCCTGTGAATCTGTTGTTCTTGATTTGCAGCCTATCGAAGAGGGTTAATGGTCTTGCTCAGATGAGAGTTGAATCTGCCAATACTAACAATCTCTGATAAGTACAAATGGTCCATCAGGTACTCGGATCGGATAAAGCTTAGCAAGAGTCGATATCAGGTAGTGACGCCTCGCTGACATACTGGCACTCGAGGAGCCTAAGAAATGTACACCATGATGCTTCATCCCAGGCATTCATTTCTGGCTGCAACTGCGAACGATTGGTTTTCCGAGATATAAGGTCCGCATAGCATTCCAGCTGTTTCACAGCATCCCGCATATTCTGCATTTGCTCGCGACCTTTCTGCTTCGTCATATCCTCCAAGAAGAGCATGGCTGTCCTAGTCAACCCCTTGTCTGATTCAACGAGTCTGTGAGGAGCGTCGAATATGCTGTTGGCTGTCAAGGAGATCAAGCTCGAATTATGAGCACATAGCGTTATGCTGTTTAATATTGAATCTAGTCAGTTTTCACATCATATATATTGCGCGGGGAATTACCCACAGGGTGAAAAATGTATCTTTCAGGCTGACAGTTGCGTGCAGCCTCATATACTCGCGGCATTCATCGACAAGCGTCTGCCAGCCCTGCGGCACTGGTGCATGCGAAACGGCTTGCCCCGCAACGACCTTCCCCCCGTAATCCTGCCAGCGTCCGATCCATTTGGAGTAATGAAACGAGTCCCATGTGCTGGCGAAGCTAATCAGGGCACGGCATGATAGGCGTGTAGAGTAAAGGATACACATGTGTCTTGACAGCCCATATGCATCGGTTTGTAGTAATGTCGCAGTGTGGAACTCAGACGGAATTTGAGAGGTCCAGCAGTCCAGCATGGAGGAGATGAGTGCGACATCTCTAGCTCTGTCCTCAGAAGTAGAGTTCTGCGAAGATGCCGAGTAAACACATTCGTAAACCTTGCCTTGAATTCTCGCCAGCTCCACGCGAGCTCGAAAGAAGTTCAACTTGGCATGGCCACCAGCTGCGAAGACAAACCCGGTCAGATCATCCTTGGCCTCAAAAGGCGGCAAATCCAGGTCGATATCGCTGTCAAGCTGGATTGGGGCCTGCCTTGCAAATAAGCTAATATCGCGATCGAGAATGTATGCTATCCAAAAGACGCGGTTTCGCTGCAAGGCTGCACCCAGACTTAGATGCTGAGAACGCTTCCTGGTATGGAATCCAAGCTTGTGGGCCAGACGTAGAGCGGTAGCAATCAGAATCAGGGCCGGACTTAAATCATCTGCTGTCCAAAATAATATGACCAGACCAAGAAGCACCTGAACATTGACCAAGTCTGTGTCGCGCATGATGACCTCCGTCAGAACCGATTGGGCGTTGTTCAGATAGGTGGCAGGATTGCCTATAGGGGTCAATTCCCCTGGGCGGCTAATATGATGGGCGAGTGCAAGAACGACATTAATCAATGCCCAAATGACGGGGTCCTTCGAGTGCGGATTCTGGTACCAGCTCCTCACTGTCTCCATCAGCGTCCCTGGGCAAAACAGTGGCAGGACTGCATTGAAAGTGGCAAGGTAATGCTCAAAAAATGGCAGAACGTCCTGATACGGGGGTAGCTCAAGGAATGGCAAGTTTAAGACGTTCTGATTCTGTCCAGCATCCTCACTGACGGTCTGGGGCAGTGAAGCGGCGGCATCTTGCTCGGAACTCGAGAGACTTTGCACCCTTTCCAGTCTCTCAACCTTTTCCAAAACTGTGCGGAGTTGACCCTCCAGGATGTCGATGCGAGACTGCAAGGCACCCTCTCTCAGCTGCCGTTGAGCAGCGGTCTGTTTCCGGGACGGCGTTTTTCGACTGGCGGCCTTGTAGGTGCAATCGGCCTCGTACACCACACAGGCAGAGCAGCGGGGTGCTTGGCCGTCACATTTGATTTTCTTGTGGTAGCAGAGATCGCAGGCCTTAGTCGGCGTCAATATATCACGTTGATATGCGTGGTGGGCGTCTCGGACGGGTGTGTCACCTTTCTTTGTGGCTGAGGTTGGCGTCCCTCCATATTGGAATTCGATTTCTGACTCCAGCCGCGTGGATACTATGTTCGCACCACAGCAGATTTCTTGACAGCGGAATATTTTACAGCTGGTGAATAGCACGAGAAAGCCGTTACTAAAGGTATGCGCTCCAGGGCGGTTCCACGGAGGCTCCGGCGACAGATCGTTAGTAATCCCACGCCCGCTAGTCTCGCATGGCTCGGCCGGCTTTTGGATCTATCTCACTCCTGAATATCTGAAGCTTCCGTGGAAGAAAAGAGAAACAAATGCACTTTGCCGTCTTGGTCATCTACTCCGTATCTGTTGTGTGGGTATGGGAGGGCAATGGTATATAGCTGGTATGCCGCTGCCCTCCCATCCTTCCACACAGCTCTGCCAGAGTACCACTATCGACTTTCTATATTTTCCTTCCCACGGGTTCACCGGCTTCAAGTCGAGCAATCCTCGAAACCGAGTCTCAGGCAGCAAACCCCCTGAGATTTTTCAGTTCTCTCTTTGATATTCGGCAGCAACAATCCCCATTTCTAAAATGTCAACACTGGCCGACAACGAGTCCCCCAATCAATTATATGGACGACGGGATGCAGCAAGCCGAAATGGTGCGGACCATGTTGGTCGAGATGTCGACAAAGAGGAGAGGGCCGAACAGGAACTGCCTGAGGGGCCCGAATCTACAACCGATTCGGAGAACAAGGGGAGGACAATCCGCGGTTTCCGCTGGCTCATAATCTGCATCTCCATCTATCTTACGTGCGCTCTTTACGGCCTCGATACGACGATTGCAGCAGACATTCAGGGGCCTGTGGTTGAAGCCTTCGGCCATGTTGAGCAGCTTGCTTGGGTTGGGGCAGGATTCCCGCTGGGTTCCGTGTGCGTCATTCTCTTACTCGGTGTCCTGTTTAACACCTTCAATATGAAGTGGACCTTTGTCACGACTGTGGTGCTCTTTGAGGCCGGCTCCGCTCTTTGTGGTGCTGCTCCAACTATGAACGCCCTAATTATCGGTCGTGTCATCGCCGGCGCTGGAGGCAGTGGCATCTACCTTGGCTCACTGCACTATTTTGCTGTCATGACCGACGAGAGGGAACGAGGTTTTTATATGTCCCTAATTGGCGCGTTTTGGGGACTCGGAGCAGTTTTAGGACCCATCATCGGTGGTGCCTTTGCCGTGTCCGCCGCAACATGGCGATGGGCCTTCTATATCAACCTAGTTATTGGCGCTCTCTCGGCTCCAGCCATCCTCGTTTACCTTCCGTCCATTCATCCGATACAAGGTGTCAGCAAACGATACCGGCTGGCCACCATTGACTTCGTCGGCTTCTTCCTCAGTGCCGGTATCTGGGTTAGCTTCCTCTTGGCCTTTACAATGGCTGGGGGCCAATGGCCATGGAATAATGGACGTACCATCGCCACGTTTATTATATTCGGTGTGATCCTAGTTGCCTTTGTCTTACAGCAATATTTCGCCGTCTTCACCACCCCGGCCCAGCGTATCTTCCCCGGTCATCTGCTTCGCGACCGTACGCAGGTTCTCCTGTATATAGTGACAGCAGCAGGCATTACCGCATTATTCGTTACTCTCTACTACATCCCCATATATTTCCAGTTCGTCAACGACGATGAACCCCTAATGGCGGCTGTACGCTTACTCCCCTTTGTCGTCGTTAGTGTCACAGTAAACCTCGTCTCTGGATCCTTCCTCCACCTCATCAAAATGTATAAGGTACTCTACCTTATAGCTGGTGTCTTCTTGGTAGCCGGCGGCGGTCCACTCGTGGTTTTCCTCAATCCCAATTCGACAACTGCCACCATCTACGGTTTGACGGTGCTCGTTGCTGTTGGCGCTGGTCTATCTATGGTGACCTCCTTTACGGTCGCCTCGCTCACTCTGAAGCCCGAGGATAGGGGCGCCGGAATCAGCATGCAAAACGTTGCCCAGATCGGCGGGCAGGTCATCGCGCTCGCCCTCGCGGGGCAAATCTACCAGTCGACGGCCATCAGAAACCTGTCGGGAGCCCTAGCTGATAATGGCTTCTCAGATGCGGATATTAGGAGCGCGGTGGCGGGCGCACGGAGCGCCTTGTTTGAGAAGCTGAATGGGGAGCTGCGGGACAAAGCAATTGTCGCCGTTATCGAAGCAATGCAGATGACATTTGTGCTGGTACCTGTTGCCGGAGGCGTCGTGCTGTCCGCTTCATTGTTCATGAAGTGGGAGAAACTGTTCGGAACGACGAGTTGAGTATCTTAGCCCTTGGAAAATCAGTAGCGGCACAGAGATTCAATAACATGGGAATATTAGAAAGGGACTTTCAGGGGGAATAATCAAAAGCCATTTTAGAAAATCAAGTTCATCATCTGTGCGGAATCAAAGCAATACATGCAACAGGATATGTACTCACTGCACGCGGACCTTGGGCCTTGAAACTGCCTGGGCGTCGGCTTCGGGTATTTTAACACACGCCGCCAACCACAGACGACCGTTCACTGATCTTGTCTTCAAAATCCCACATAGTACCATCAGTGCACCTGAGCCTGAGGCCGTCGAAGAGCTTGTCAATCCATCGTCTAATTATCTTACCCATGGCGGGACAACTAAGTATTCGAAAGTATCTAAAAGGGGAACAGACTGATATGGAGGAGAGAATGGAGAGAATGGCTGACCGTTGTCCTTTGAGGTTGTTGATAAACAATGAGACCTCACCACCCGGCAGGATGATAACTAGGTAACTCCTGGCTTAAATAGCTCTTGGAGAATCGTAACGGCACAGGGATATACTGTTTTAACTACTACATAAGACTAAACAGTGAATATCATATATGTCCGTAAGTTAGTTCTTCCTCATTCCTGCTTTTCATTCACCCTTGGCTTTCCCCAGAATTTCTTCTTCCAATTCACATATCCTCTTCAGCATGACAGGCAGGGCCTCCAAACGGTTGTCCTCGTTACAGCCTCAGCAGCCACAGGCCGCATGGAGATCCTGTGAGAATCCAACTAGACCAAAAAGGATCAATCCTTAAGGTAAGGATGGTTCTAAGTATGTTTTATAGACCCCAAACCGACCGCCCGACAGCTCTTCACCACCATCAGTCGTGCGATCATGGAGGCTACTGAAAGTCAAGAGCTGATAGTGGAGGACATTGATCCCAGTGACGGATTTAATAGTGCCTCCTCTCTTGATGAGACTGGAGAGGTCGAGCGAGTTAATCCTAGGTAAGTTGTTGACCATAATCTTTATTTGTATAGGATTCTGCTAATATTCTGCAGGGTGCATTATAATTCAAAGACCCGAAGAATGAGAATTCTTATCATGCCCACCCAGATGCACATTCCCTACCAACCATAGTCGTGGAGAGTGGTTGGTCTGAGAGTTGGCCATGTCTACGGGATGATATGCAACTGTGGTTAGAAGGCGGTGCGCCAAATGTACGGCTCGTCATAATCCTGAGATTCTCGGTGGTTCATGATGCCTTTGGTAAATTTGTACTCGCGTTTGAGCCAACAGTAAGTGCCTGGCAACTAGTAGAGTTCTGACGATACTAATTCCTATCAGGACAATGAAAATGAGTACAAAATTGTTACTATTGGACGCTATTATCCAACCGTCTTAAATCGACATTTACCGGCGTCGAATCCCAAGGGTGATCGTTTGGTTTCCTTTAAGCGACATAACGACATGCCCCTTCCCAGTCCGATTCTCCTACAGACTCATACTGCATTGGCAAGGATCTTACATGCTTCTGGGATGGGTGAGCATATACAAGAAATCATACAAGACCGAGATGGGCTAGGTTGTTTAGCAGGGGACGGAAGCACGGATATCGGTACAATGCTTTCTCTATCATGGTTGAAGTTGGTCAGTTAGTTGCTATAACGCCGGTACGTCTAATGGGTAAAGCGGAAATCCAGCCTTGTCAAAAAATTAGCGCGTGTGATCTGCTTGACATACGGTGAATGAACTTACCGTTTATTTCCCTTATCTTTGTTTTCTAATAGATACGCATCTTTCTCCTCGGGAGTCATGGCGTCCCACGTCTGCGCCCGGACACTATAGGAGTAAGTTGTATGAGCAATTTTCTTATCATGGCGTCTTTCTTTAAATAGCGAGAGAAGAATGAAGAAAGAGGTGCATACTTGTTTCGCCAGACGTAGTATAATTTCGCCAGAATAAAGAGGATAATGTTGTATGCGGAGAGTGCAATGAGGACGGTATTTCCAACACGATAGAAGGGCTTGTCGTCCTCTCGATATATCTAGTACATAAATAATAGATTAGGACTCCAAAGATCTCCGAACTTGGGAGGAAACGTGTGCTGGTTTTATAAGGCAATCACTTACATTACTACCGATAATACTGCTCGCCTGCACGCACATATTATAAAAAGCTGAAGCAACCGTCCTCGTTCTAACCGAACCAGCATTTCTCGAGGTGATGGCAACCATTATTGCGTGTGTGTACGGACTTGCAACTAGCAACGTCGTGAGAGCCCATCGTGACCAGGGACTCGCATTCGAAGGCAGAAATTTTAGGGCAATGCACATCACAAGGTTCCACACCTCAGCAACTACGCCTAACAGGAGGCGTTGGTTAATTCTTTCAGAGACCCGTGTCCAGAATAACAGTTGTATAATAAAAAGGACGTAGGCTGGGATAGTGAGGAGGTTAGTCTGGAATGTGTCGAATCCAACAGACTTTAACTGCAAGGTAAGGTAGGTGGTTGCAGGATGCGGCGGGATCAGCCACGTTAGCCCTAGTAGATAGATTGGCCACATGTCATAATCAGAGAAGCTTCGGAAAAGTTCCATGGGACCCAGTCCCTGCCGATTGTGCATGTCTCCTTTGCTAGGGTCATCACGTATCACCCTATTTACCATGATCTTCTCCTCTCGTTCAGAAAACCAGCCGTTTTTGCCGCGAAAGAATCCTTTAGTTTGGGTGGGAGAGGGTGGCATGTAGCCCGCGGCGAATATTCCAATAAGCCCAGTTATCATGCCTTCAAAAGCGAACAAATATTTCCAGCCAGGCTGTCCTCCATGTCCACGTAGGCGAAGGAAGCCAAATGCTAGAAAAGCTCCGACGATAGAGGTCCCCTGGTAAGACACCCAAAAGTAGCTTAGACGTACTGGCAGTTCCTTTGATTTGTACCAGTAGGAAAGGAAAAGAATGGTATCAGGGATACTTGGGAGAGTCAGAAAAAGTCACAAAGGATTACTAGGTTCGCTGTTACCCCTAGCAGGCCAAAATAAAAGAGGTACTCACAAGCCACCCTCGAAAGCTCCCAATAGGGCGCGGGTAACAAAAAAGCCAGTCTTTCCAGTCATGAATGCCTGACAGCTGGCAACCAAACTCCATGACACCATTTGTATCGGGATCCATCTCTCGGGCCCAAGTTTCTTTGATATAAGCTGGGATGGTAGCTCCGCGAATAGAAAGCAAAGGTAGAAAATAGTTTGGCCGGTATTGTAATCGTTCGTATTGATATTGAGGTCCTCGAGGAGATTATCCGAAAGGGCTTGGACAAGGTTACCCCGATCCAGCTGCAGGGCAAAAAAGGTTATGCAGGCAAACGAGCAAACCCTGAGATCGATCTGTGGAGTTAGGTTAGCACTGGCCAACGGTAGGACCCGACTATCGCAAGGTACCTTTCGAAGAACCGCCTTTTCCTCTGCTTCTTCCCACTCAAACTCAGGGTCCCAGCGATGGAGGCCCTCATATTCTGGCATGGGTTTATAATGAAGGGCCTCGCTGATAGTGGCAAATGTGCTTTCCACTGCGGCAGGAAGACTTTCGTTGCTTTCATTTTCAATAGCGTGTGCGTCGAATACCTTCTTGTCCGTATTGTCGTTCAGATTCAAGCGCTCCGCGGAGGTGCTTCTTCCAGAGTCATCCCTCCTAGCACCTTGGCTTGGGACATGCATGCTTCCAAACGTATGGGAGAAAGAGGAGGCACCTGATTCGTACCTAGAGGGATGCCTGCTTTCAGAATGAACGTCCAGGGAACTAAGCAGTGATATAAGAATTGCTCAAATGACGGGATCCGACGAAAATAGTCGAGACAGACTCATAAGTAGGGAACGAGAAGCAGCCAACGACCGTGGAGAGTAGCATCCTGATTTGCAGGAGATAAGAAACTACAGGCAGTTGAGCAACAGCGCTTCTGGAGATGCCTCCTCCCGTGCTAGAGCACACATCCAACCCCGTCATAAAAAGGTACATTGGCGACAAACCATTTTTGTACCAGGATCGAAGTACCGTTCACACGGGTTTGCCAACAGTTTTGCTGAGTGATGATAGGATCTTGCAGAATCACGCAAGATATATGGCTTCCTGCGTGCGAACATTAGCATGTCAAGCAGGAACATGATTATAACCGGGCCCTTCGCTTACGTCAGCTATGCTCTACATTAAGCGTAGTACGGACCCTCATATATGAGGGTCCACCACCTCAATGAAAACCGCCATCTCAACGCGAAAATCTTCAAATTTTTATTATTCCACCTTTGAAATTCAATAACCACCCAACACAATGACTTCTACATATATTACAATAGAGAATTGAATCTTAGAAGCTCTGGCTTCAATACCTGACCATGAAAAACCAAATTTATCTGCTTTGGCAAAGGAATATGGCATTCCTTACTCCCATCTGTGAAATTGATACATTAGCTGCACCTCCCAATTGCAATGATCACCAGCAAACTGTTTATTATCTTTTGGCCAGGAAAAATTGCTCTGTCAATATATAGAGACCCTAGATAAAATCAGCCTACCTCCCACATGCTTGATGATCAGTGGTGCTGCCCAGTTCCTTGTTGATGAAAGCCACCCAGATCCAACCCTGCCCCTGGAGCTGGGGGAATATTGGGTTAAAAGATTCCTATAATGCCACCCCAAATTCAATATATGAAGGCAAAAAATGATTGATATAGCAAGGAAACAGGCCCATGAACCTCCATTTATATTGGATTGGTTCAATCAATTCCAGGCAACCATGGAGAAGTATGGGATTCAACTCAGTAATATGTATAACTTCAATGAAATGGGCTTCTGTATAGGCATTAGGTGAGATCAGTGGATTGTGATGCAAGATCACTGCAAGAAGGTCTATGTTGGAAGTTCAAATAATAGAGAAAGCCTCACTATCATTGAAGGAATCTCTATAGATGGCTTTATAATTCCTCCTCTATTTATCCTCACTGTGAAGCTGCTATAGGAGTGCTGGACCAATAAAATCAATGATAAAGATAAAGTAATGTTTGCTACATCTGATACAGATTATAATAATGATATGATCTCTTATCAATGGATTCAACACTTCCATAAGTCAACTATTACTCATACCAAAGGATCCCACCATCTGTTGCTTCTAGATGGATTCAATTCCCACTGCACCTATAAATTTATGAAGTATTGTGAGGATAAAAACATTATTCCATTCTATCTCATCCCACATATGAGTCATCTACTACAGCCATTGGATGTAGGTGTTTTTCAGGCATTTAAACATCATCATTTACAGGCCATTGAGGAGTCAACTAGATGTGAATGCATTAAGTTCATGAAGGTTGAATTCCTCCATGCAATCATCTCTATACAGAAGGCAACATTCAAGATTGGAATAATTAAATGTGGATGGGAACTCACTGGCCTGGTTCCATTCAATCTGTCCATTGTCCTTAATAAATTATGTGAATATGAGACAACCCTCATGGATGAAGACTTTGATGTTTCCAATCACACCCACCTGAGCAGCCCTGACCTATGGGATATCCTATCAACCACCTGTCAATTCTTGCAATTTGACAACAGATTTTACAGTATGAAGTCTAACTATGACTACTACAATCCAGATGATGTCTTTGAGGGCCTTAACAAGCTTGTTAAGGGCAGTATTGCACTTGCAGGCACTATTACTCTTCTACAGGATGAGCTTTCTAAGACTACAGCTGCTACAGCTGCCTGTGAATGCTGCTGGAATAGTTCATGGAGGGTAGTCCATAAAGGAGGAGTCATATCTGCATCCAATATACACAGTATGATGAGAACCAAGCATCAGATTGAGGCTGCAGAAGCATTGGAAAAATTGTGACTGAAATAGAAGAAGGTTATGAAGGAACTTAAGGTATATTGTAGGGATCATGGGATTAATGTAAATGCTACCAAATTTACTAGGAGATCATAGAATGAGATAGTCTAGGCTATAATCAACTTGTATCTTTCAATTCTATCTCTGTTGGTTGGTAAATTAATTAAATGTAGTAGCTATTTAAAAATTTAATGTTGAGATAGCAGTTTTCATTGAGGTGGCAGACCCTCATATATGAGGGTCCATACTACACTTAATGTAGAGCATAGCTGATGTAAGTGAAGGGCCTGGTTATATTATTACTAGTAGTCTGTTAGGTCCTTGAAGGTATGAGGAGCCAAATCTTTCCTGTGTCTCATCACTAATTCAGAGTACATTCCTCAGTTGATTGTAGTTCCATGACATGCATGAAGAATCAAAATGTATGGCTTGACTCTAATTGAACAAAACAACTTGAAGCTATGCCTCAGAACCAACTGATGATGGGACCCATTTCATTGCTGAGTATCTGCTCTGTGATCCACAAGAATGCATGCAGACATCACACAAAGATAGCTAAACTGATGTTATGAATAGTAGATGCAATTTTGATGTGGATGAGGGAATGAAGTGCTATCTTGATCCCTGTATATATCTGTATATGGTGTGATTTGAGAGGGAATTCCTTATGGCTGAGGAGGATGTTGTGATCTGGAGTTCTTACATAATCATAGCCACATGATATACCTGCCAATTAAGGCTTGGCAATTGCTTGGCCTTTTATATTTTAATGATTTCTGGTCTTCAGCTGTTCAGTTTATCAATAAATATCAATTATATCATCCTCACAAGCCTCAATTGCTCACTTACACTTACTTATGATTCTTGTGCAACATACTGTTTAGTCCCTCAGGCCTTTACAGCTGTCAAATCCACAGGAGCACATGACCTGTATAGATCCACATGACCTGCATATATGACTACTGGCAGTAATGCACATGATTCATAGAAGTGAATGAACCCCTTTATATAGAGAATAAAGAGTAGTTGAATGAGTAGGTGAATGGCTGTGTAGAGTATTACTATAACCTAGTATAATTATAAATTACCTGCTAGGTAGTCATCTCATCCTCTACAACACCTCTACAGCAGTGCTACAGGTATCACACCTTTATAATTACATGCCCCAGTTCACTGCTATCAATCTTCTGCCAGATGAAATGCCCAGAATGCCTGAATGTAAGTATACAGAGCCCCAAAAATGAATGAAAATGGTTCAGAAGTGAAGAACTACAGCTGACAATAAATAGAAGAAGTCTCTATCCCTGCCCCTATCCCTACTGATGATGATGAACTGACTGTAGCTGAAGAGGCAGACTAGCAGTCTGTCACATACAGCAATAAGGCCTGCAAGAAGATTAATAAGCTGCTGGAAACAGCCCTGACTGTGCTGAACAAAAGTGTGGAACTAAACTGGGTTTAGCTTATAAACCTTGCAGTAATTATAGCACAGGGGAAGGGCATCCCAAATAAACCTGCATGCACCAGCTGCTAAGAGGGGCATGAGCTATTTGTCAGTTGTGTATTCATTAATGGATACTTCAAGGAAGTATGTTATAACTGTCATTATAACTTACTAGGCAAACATTGCACTCTGCAGCCAGGTGAGTAATGAAAAGTCCCTATGAGCAGGTATTAGTACTGTTGTGTTTCTAACATACAAACTGTAATAGACTATAATCCCAGTGAATGTGCATGCATGGCCAGCCCTATCCTGCCAGGCCCCCCTCCCCCAGCTCCAACTGGGCCATCCACCAAAGGTGGGAAAAAAATAGGTGGCAAACAGGCTGCAAGTAGTGAGCCAAGCAGTGCAAGTAGTGAAGTACCCAAGTGAGTCAGATTTACAGAGGGGTTGGGTGCAGACAATGATGATGATGTGGTGGGGCTACAGGGAGAGCTGAAGCTGAAGATGATGTGCCTACAGATAGAGGTATTCAAGTTGTAGTAGGAGTAAGATGAGGTGGTGTAGCTGCTATAGATAGTAGATCTCAGCCAGTAGTCTGCCAGCCAGGTCATTGCAGCTCTCATAAATAAATTGAACAATGAATAGGGGGTGGCATGGCCAATCCAGGTGGGTGGGTGGGTGGGTAGGTGAGCTAGTGAGCTATTTTTTTCCCTTTCTCCTTTTAAAATTCAATAGTTAGCAGTTAGTGTGAATGCCCAGTTCTTTATGTGTCCAAAATGATCCAATTAAATGCCTAAAAATGGCCCAAGTGAGACAGCTAATGAAAGATTTAAACACTAATAAAAGTAAAAAACAAAAAGGCAAAAATGAAGGGAGTCAGTCAAGGAAACATAAGACCTCTGAATACACCTCATTCATTATCTTATCACCCCCATCCTCATTAAGCAGAATAGTAAGCCTGCTGATGTCTGTAGTCTAAGAGAGTACAACATACAACTAGTCATACAAGAAAATGGGGTTTATAAGATCTATACCAACAGTTGAAAGAGACTGCCCCTAGGACTTGTTGACTATTATAATGAAACATGGATGAATCAGAAACTAATGGTAGGTCATGCCAAGTAAGCACTCAGGGGGGTTAGCATGTAGATTGATCTGTGACAGAACATGAATAGAACCCTTATATATGTCAGCTATGACTCTGACCTTCAGCAGGTAGGGTATTATCCATTTAATGACCATATGTGTATCATTGCAGAGGCCCTCTAATGGCTGGAAGTTATACAGTAGCATGACAGGTATGCTGACCTTCAGCCATAATATAGACAGTAGCAGGGTAGAGTAATGAATTGTGACTAGGTACTTATGAGTGTACTCCTCTCTGCTATTATCAACATCATCTATATACACTAGATTTACTGTGTAGAATGTCTGGGTGTCACCCAGCATCACATTTATGACCCTTTAGTTTATTTTGAGCATGTCACTGTTACATACAGTTAGTATAGCACAGCTCTTGAAATAATCAGGGCAGAATATAGCTGTAGAGAGTTCAGTGATAAGAAATACCCTCTTGTAGAGGCTGCCCAGGTTAGCAACCCAGTAAATATAGAGCAGAAGCTCTATAGAATTAATACAGTCCAGATTGTATAACATTTACCCTAGTCACTACATGAATATTGCATTGTCACCCTCACCCTGTAGCCTCATATTCACAGTTAAATGTAGCATACTGAGCTGCCATCAGAGGAGAGAGTGCTACAGATAGGCTATAACAACCTGAGAACAGCTACCTTGTGGTATAACAGGCAACATCTATGTGAAGTCACCATCAAAGACAAAAGAAACACCCCCAAACAGGCAGTCATCTAAATGTAAGTTCCTAAGCAGTCTATTAACAACCTCCATATAATAGTAATGCTGCATGGGGGCCTTATCCCAGATGATCAAGTCAACATTCTGTAAAAGACAACCTAGTTTGCTGCAGACTGTCACTCTAGACATAGAGGCAGCATCCAATTCAATTAGAATGGTAAAATGTGAGTAAGCAGTTCTACTATATGGTAGTAAAACAGTAGTGATGCTAGAAGACACTATACAGAGCACAGTCTTACTGTCTACATGCAGTCAGTTATAGAGGGCCTGGTAGAGGAACATTTTGTCAATGCTGCCCAGACCCTGTATGAAGTAGTGAGAAAGCTGTTGAGTTATCTCACCCAGGATGATATCATACATATGTAGCTGGCCAGAGTTCAACTGCTTCTGCAGGGCATCTACAGTGACTATCTCCTTAATAACATCATAGTTCTGCTTCTTATACAGCAGTCAGTTACTAATGAGAATATCCCAGATAGGACTGCATGCAGGCAGATCAAAGTCTGCAAGTATCTTATCAAACTCACTCAGTAGCTGCTGAAGGAGACACAAACCATAGTCATAAAGTAGCTCAGTGTCAGGGATATCAGTACAGACCAGATCCATCTAGTGCAGTCAATATGGGAGATTATCACAGAGAGTATGTTGAAAACATAGCTAGAGTACAGGGGGGTCAGAGACATCTCTATAAACTAAAGTAGTAATAAACAACATCTGCATCTAATGGGCAGTTATGAAGGTGATAGCAAACTCAAACATAAAATTCCACTTGTTATCATCATTTAGGAGACTCAAGGCCAAGCAGGCCACATGAAATGTAGGATGATATATACTATAGATCATCCTAAGTGCCTTAAAGCTATGTGAACCCTGCACAACAGTGAGAAGCAGTTGCAAGTAAAAGACCTCACTATTATACAGACTAAAGTGCAGTAAATAGCCTATAAACTGACTCCTAATTCATTCCTTCCACCTCTTGTTATAGCTATTCCAAATGAAATGATGGGGCATCTCTGAATAGAGGTACTACTAAGTCTCTATATTTAAATAGTTATACTCAAAGAACACCATGAATTTTAAATGGCTGTTACCCATATACTGAGCAACCTCATCATGGTTATCTCATTAGGCCTCAGTGAAGTAGACCATCTATTGGTTCAGTAGGTGTATAGGCAACATCTCTACAGATAGAAACTCCTGGTGCATGCAAAGAGTCAGTATACACCAGATGGCCTCAGTCAGACCAATATAATGCCTGTGGAGCTGCAGGTCAACCTTGTTGTTGCACCTGACAATCTATAGGGTAGTGCAGTCTGGGCCTTTATATATATATTTGTTTATATACTTGATGGCCTTAATAGTTGTACAAACCTCTACATTGATGTGAGCCTTGTATGTATGGAGGAGATAGGGGTTATAGGGAACCACCCATCAGTTGTTAATTATGACCTCCTAGCCATTAATCTGATATTTGAAGGCTGTTGACAGATCTTCCTGCTACCTGTACAGAGGGTAGCCATCCTCCTCAATGATCATAATATGCTGGAAAACCTTTGAAAATCATTTAGTGCACTTACTATTCTACCAGCAGGGGCTTGAGTTGCCCAAACCACACAGTCTGTAAATCATATGCCTATGGACCAAATCACCCAGTCCATCTATATCCTCCACAGGGCTTAGCAGCTTAGTGGATATAATCTCATTAATCATATCCAGCTGCATGAACCATTCACTGTCCTTAAGCCAGACCAACAGGTGCATGTGAGGTAGTTCATATTTCTAATATTTAATTGTTCATACCCTAGTCAGCATCTCATCAAATAGTGTCCCTTCTCTAAGAGTATGTAGGAAATGAATGATCTTCATTGTAAAAACATGTATAATCAAATCTGGGTGATTCATAGTAGTCTGACCAAGGAGTAGCTCATGGGTGATTTCCTCCCAGCTGAGGTTGGTGGTGAATGTGATGAAAAGGCTGGAATGGCTATAATTAGCAATAATTGCCATGAAGTCCTGGAACAGCTTATGCATATGATGTTCACTGCCTATATGTATTGCAGGCAGTATAACACAGTGACCAAGGTGCTCACAGTCAGTATTACCCACCTATATAGTGTCATGCAGGCTGTTATACTGATCCACATGAAGCTCAGCCTGATAGGTGCAGACCTAGTTAAGCCATTACTCATCAACATTGATGTAAGCATCAACTAAATACTACTGGAAAAGACATCTAGATTAAAATAATAAATTGTCCATACCATCCCATTAAAAAAGATTATAGACATGCTAATCATACAGACTCAGACTACTACCATCACAGCCATCTACATCATCTACAGCACCATTTAGTTCCTCATCAACTACCCCCCTCTCAGCATCAATGACTATCCAGAGCATGTCAACATGCCAGCTGGGCTCACCCCACAGAAAAAGCAAAATGTAATGCAAAGGAAGATATAATAAACTGCAGGTGTTAATCTGAGTAAGCCTCAGGATTACCTCTAGCTGCTGCAGTATCAAATAAATGATATGAGGGTATATACAGGTATCAGTAGGGGTGTCCTGTATGACAATGGTGACCTCAGATGCCATCAGAAGATTCTCATGGCAACAGTCATTACCTGCCTTCAGCTGCATAACAGGGTTTATATCAATACACATGGTGGGGTTGTCCTGCAGGATCTCCCAGGCAGACCAGTACAGGTGAATAAAAGGGTTAACCTTATATATGAGCAAAATGAACCATTAGCAATCAACTCAGCAGGGGCATAAATAGTTAAAAAGATGAAAAACCAACTGCAACCAATGCATTATAGATATAATTAAACACTTTGGGATGTATAGCAGAGTCCACACCATTTATAATACCCATACTGAACTATAAGTTATAGATTTAGTTCTACATAAAACATGCATCCTCCTCAGCCTTCAGCTCTAATAGCCCCTGCAGGTGGCAGAGCTCATCCTGTATTTAAAAAGAGATAGAGCCACCTGCAGGTAGATCATTTAGATGTGGGTCCTATTTATATTTAATGAATATAAATGCCAGAGCCAAATTGTAGTTGCATATATGATTTTAGAAGTGTCTCACATCTGCTGAATCACCATTATACAGCTCATATAACTTCAGGGGGGGTTCCCTGGCAGGGGGTAAATTGACCTTACCACCCACACAGCAGGTGGAGAACATAGGGTAGGCCTTTGATGAACCACTTACATACTCATCCATCTAATACTTGGCACTACAGGTGGAGCAGAGAATGTCCATGCAACCAAAATCTAAAGGCTGTAGGCAATGTGGGTAGGAATGAAAGGCTTGTGGAGGCAGACAGTGACTATGAGTAGGTGGCTGCAGTGGGGGGAGGGTGGCCAGACAGGGGTCAGAGATGGGGTCAGGGGTAGGTGTATGTAGTAGAGCTTGAGAAATGGGTGCAGGGTCCAGAATGTGCTCAGGGGGGTTAAGAGTAACTAGCACAGCAGCTGCCAGACACCTATATTTAGCCTCACAGTCATGTTCACAGTTATGGAGGTGGTAGTCAGCACAGTTTTTAAACAAACACTGGCTAGATGCAGGGCAGAACAGGTGGGACAGGCAGTCCTGATGGCATGTATCACAATGTGAGACCTCTAGCTGCAGGTTGGCAATAGAAGCTGTCACATCAGCTAATGGCTGCCACTGATGGTGATGCAGCTCATGGCATGTAGAGCATGTAGTGTACAATGTATCCAAATGAGGCTGTTTAAATGCATCTTGAGGGCAGTAAACATTACAGCCTGAGCAGTGTTGCATCTTGGAACTATTGAAGACATAGAGAATAACTGTAAGAGAATGTAGGTAGAGAATGTAGGGTATAATTTAAAAGAATGGATGAATTGAAAACAACATATGTATATGTAGAGAAAAGAAAAGGGGGTGGAAGGCAGCTCTGAGATGCATATGGAGCTAAATTGGGCCAGAACAACTATAATGCAGGATGCTACAGGCTGTTTTTTGATGGGGTGCACATGACAGTGCATTTTATGGGAATTTTCCCATGTTTCTATAATTAAAGAGAGAGAAGAGAGATTACAAATTCAAGATAGAACGGACGGACTAGAAAGCGAATCAATCCCGCAAATCAACCTATCCTCGCGCCTAACATCACCTTGGTCGATTAGACAGAACATTTTATTTAGCCTTCTCCCTCCCCACGAAACCTTCACTGACCGGAACGAATACCCCAAATGACACACTTCATCTGCTCAGCGCCTCCAGTTTGGCTTCGTTGAAATCACTGCGATTTCCTCCAATCATGCCCGCATGGATCAGAGCGTTCTGCGTATTCACTGCGAACTAATGAATTCTATACAACTCTGAGTACAGTCTTCAGCCCTCAAGTTTTTATGCCCATGGCGAGTCACCGCTTCTAGATCTGAAAGATTCAAGTTATGCAGCACGCGACAAATGGTATGCAAAAACATCAAAGACGCAGTGGGCACTGCACTCCTCTGTCTCACCCCCAGTCATAGCGCCATTTATGGCCCTGGCCCGTTGTCAGCCTGCGAACTATGCTATGGAATGGTTCAATCCATGCCCATCTTTTTAGATTCAAACATTGTCCCCCTTGCCGGGAGTGGCTCTGGCAACCGCGCTCTGTGCGCCGGAAACTGCGGCATCAGCATCATCGCAACCTTCTCATAATCCCCCTATTTCCCGCCCCAGATATCAAGCCAAAACTCACTAAAATGGCAGTATCCGTCATCGTCGCTACTGCTAAAGAGCCAGGCATGCTGCTTCTTACTGGAACTTTCCTGAGTGGGTATTTTCTTTGATTCAGCTGGGCAATGCTGAAATATCCAATGGGATTGAAGCCGCAGTGGTGTCTACACAGCTGTGGAGAGCCATCAGTAGCCGGCGGATATACACAGTATCCCTACAGCATGCGGGGTGAAACGTGGGGTATGCCATTTGCGTTATCAAATGTGGACCGTTGCCTGCAGCCCTCTAAAAAAACGTCACGCTGATTGTTGGGGTGACGTTCGGAGGCTTTGGTTGGACTCCGCGTTTATGGCTATATTTATTTGGTTGAATCTGCCTTAATTGAGACATTTCCCATTGAAACCCGGTGTCAGGGAAACATCGACATGGATCCGATATAATACAAGGCAAGATGGGTTCAAGTATTGCCGCGCTGCGCGAGCTACGAGCAACTGAGTTCCCTAGAAGGACCAACGGCTTATAATATCTCCAGGGCTCAAGCATCCCTCTATGAAAGGCAAATTTATTTCCGGTGACTCTTTTTCAGTCCAACCCCTGTTGTATCTTGGCTTGAGATTCGGGGGTCTGGAAGTCGGTTGGATTTCGTCTACGATTCAAGGATAGCTAAGCTTTCCAAATCCCTTCGGGGGGCTTGGTTATGAGACGTTTGATGGATAAATGATCAAACGGGGATCTTTGGCATACACCCTATGGCGTAGGCCCGTGCATCGCATCCCCTCTAAGTGCCACTGGTTTCGTGAACAGGCCCATACAAGCCTTTTTGCACGACAACGGTCTGGATTATTTTCCTCTGCGCTGTCGTCTCCTTCCTAGCCAACGGATCCACCGTACAAATAGACAGACTAATCAGATGGAAGCCTTCGAATAGCTCGGAGTAAGCTAGTAATGGGTTATACATGTGTTTGTGAACACCGGGCCCCGCCAGGTGTAGTTTCTATATAGCTACTAGATGAGATTCAGCCGTCCACCCGTCATAACTCCATAAAGACGGGAAGACCCAGTAATTCGAGAATCACTTCGGGCATTTGGTAAGAACTCCACTTATCTAAAACTGACCATCAGCTAAATCCCTCGCGAACTTGAGGTCAACACTACGCTCTATCACGCAATTGTGGAGGAATTACCTGTTTTCGCCGGCCGATCGCGTCATCCAGCACTAGGGTATCAACAACGACGAACCCGACGAGGAATACCAGGGAGCAGAGTGAGACTTGCGGCAACCACGGCAATACTGTCGCATTACTAGGAGCTAAATATGTAGTGAGGGGTTGATTGTCGAGCCGGAGAGGGGTAAGAAGGGGTTCTCCCGAGTCTTATATAAAAACGCCCCCTAGGGACATCGGTGACAGGATCACCGCAAAACATACTATTCTGTCAATTGCTAAAAGTCCTCTATCTACCCTATCACACTATAATTGTTCATCATGGCGCCCTCACTGGTTGAAACAGAAACCTCCGAAGTCCGCTCCCTCAAAGTCACCGCCAACACTCTGAACTACAAACATGTTGCCGACGTAGGCCCAAGATTCTACAACGACGAGCGCGAAGTAAAAGGAACAGATCGTTCTCCTCCAGCAACATATCCCAATTACTTGCCCGTGTGGAATAACGAAACGTCCAAGTGAGTCCTGTCGTAGTCCATGGCGAGGCCGAATTAGGGCTATTCCGCTCCTCCCCTGCTTACATAACGATTTGATATCAGATACCCCCCCCTTGAGCCTTTCGAGCACTACGACCACGGCAAGGATGCGGACTCAACATTCCCTGATCTATTTCCTGAGGGTGCTGGCAAGGTGTCTGAACTCACCCCGACCATCGGCTCAGAAGTACATGGCATTCAACTCAGCAAATTGAGCGAGAAGGGCAAGGACCAACTCGCCCTCTTCGTTGCGCAGCGGAAGGTCGTCGGTAAGCTTCTCAGATACATGCCAGAAGAAGTCAACGAGAACAGAATACTAACGTAGTAAAACTCCAGCTTTCCGAGACCAAGACTTTGCCTCCCTGCCCATCCAGGAGGCTCTAGACTTTGGCGCCTACTTCGGCCGCCATCACATCCACCCGGCCTCCGGTGCGCCAAAGGGGTATCCCGAAATCCACCTTGTCCACCGTGGCGCCGAAGACACAACCGGACGAGACTACCTTCAAAACCGCACCAATTCCATCACTTGGCATTCGGATGTGACATACGAGAAACAGCCCCCTGGCACCACATTCCTCTACCTCCTCGACGGCCCGACGAGCGGAGGCGATACGCTATTCGCCAACCAGGCCCAGGCATATAATCGTCTATCCCCCGAGTTCCAGAAGAGACTTCATGGATTGAAGGCGCTTCATTCCGGTATGTTCCTCGGCCCTTGTCCATTTTCGCAGCACCGTTGCCTTGCCGGCATGAACATCATCCTCCTAGAACTTCCCCTGCTAACCTGAACACATCTAGGCATTGAACAAGCCGAAAGCGCCATCAAACGAGGCGGCATCAACCGCCGCGAACCCGTCACAAACGTGCACCCACTCGTCCGAACCCATCCGGTAGGTTAAGTCCTGTCTCCCAAACCACTCCCCATCAAACCCACTAACACCACCAACCAGGTCACTGGCGAAAAAGCACTCTACGTCAATCCCCAATGTAAGTATCCCTTCCTTATCCACTATCAGGCAGAAGATATGTAAAGAGAGCCACAATCTAACAACACGCCACAGTCACCCGCCACATCATCGGCTACAAGCAAGAGGAATCCGACATGCTTCTCAAATTCCTCTACGACCACATCGCGCTATCGCAGGACATCCAGGCCCGTGTGAAATGGGCGCCGGGAACGGTTGTTGTGTGGGATGTACGTCTTTGCCTTTGTCCTTTCATCTTCTCTTCCTTACCCCTCCTCCGCCTTCGTTTCGGGACTGTTTTCTAACCAAACACCTAGAACCGCGTAACCGCCCACTCCGCCCTGTTCGACTGGGAGGATGGCCAGAGACGTCATTTGGCTCGTATCACGCCACAGGCTGAACCGCCCTATGAAACACCATTTGAATAGATGGGGAATTAAATGACGAGGGAAGGGGGGATGTATTTGTTCAAATACTGGTGTAAATTTTTTTTTTATATACTCCATACAGGGAAGGAAAATAGGGGCAGGTAGTAGTCAGCATGGATGGCATAGTTTTATGAATAATTGAAATGAACAAAATTGATAACATAACAATTTGCTTGTGATCGATTGGGACTATAGTGCAGCGCAATTGACGCTGGATTATATTGGAACATTCAAGCATATGATCCATAGATTGTATCGTCGTTAATGAAGGTAGGATAAATAGCGGAAATGGAAGCCAAGCCGCTAGGTAAACGAAGAAAAGCCAACAAACGAAGGTTTAAGCGCCGTAAGCGGTGATAAATCCAACCGGACAAAATAGATCCATGGGCTGATGAGGATAAAACCACAATGTATTTCCCCAATAATATACAGTAGCCCATCAAGATCCCTAGCTTCAGGTATCAGGGTCCTATTCTCTCGATGGTGACGATGCCCGCGTGGCAACTGGAGTATTTGGTGGAGCTTTCGTCCCTTCTGGAATGCCATTCAGGCCAGCTATTCGTCGTCCACGACGGGAGCGTGTGAAAGGAGGGAAACGGACGGGTGTCGGGCGCCGTGGGGGGTCGGGAGTAGCTGGTTGGTCGGAATCGGATCTTTCATAGCCCAGGGAGCCTTCTGTAGCTGAGGTCGCTGGTAGGTCATCGAGAGTTAGGCGTGCGGTTCTGCGGGATCCATTGCTATTCGTGTTGTGCCCGTTAGAAGCACCAGTGCCACGACCCTTCACAGGGAACAGCGGATAAAGGCACATGGTGCAGCGCAATTGATATAACAGCTTGCCAGAAAATAGTCTAGTAAGAGAAAAATAACGGGCAAAAATCTAGAAATAGACCCGGACCATCACAGAGGTTCCAATTTGATGATGATGATGGCAGAGGAGGACGAGATTAGATCGGATGCGGAGGTATCCAATGGAGACGACGGACGAGAATCCAGAAATAGAGCGTGCACCCCAGCACAGAGGTTTCTATTTGGTGATGATAGCAGAGGAGGACACGATGATATAGGACAGGGGGTGATTATGGCGAGGGGAATGAGAAGAAAAAAGGGTGGGAGACACTCGTCAGCGAAACCGCTTAGGAGGGCGCCGGAACCGTGGCGGAAAGGCAGTGACGACGACGACATGATCTCAAACGCAGTTTCGAATCTTCCGAAACCTTCAGTGCCATTGTACCGCACAGGACGGATTGTCTTCCCGTGACATGCATGCGAGCAATACCACTCATGTCGCTAGTAATAGGCGTTAGGTGCAAGTATATTCGGGACTTTCTTGCGAGTAGTTTCATCCGTTATGAAACTTTATAGCCGCCTCAACCCAGCTCCTCGTATCGAGAGAGCAAACCAACCTGCCACTCCGCAAACCGGCGGGCTGGGCCGGGCAGCATTGTATTGCTCCTCTCTAGTGCCAGCTTCATGCTGTCATAGATACTCTCCGGCAAGCTTAGTTCTTCTAACGCGGCTAGAGATGGCAGACCCCGTTCGGGGTTGAGCATCGCTTGGGTATCCGGAACGGCCTGGTAGAATACCTTCATAGCCCGCTGAGCCGTGACAGCACCATCTCCATCACCAGGAGACCGAGTAGACGATGAGCTGGAATAGCGCATATCCGGGTTGAACACCCACAGCTGTTTATTCCTCCGAGTCAGCGGATCGTGATTGCCCATTTGTATATAAAGTCAAAAAGGGGCCTCGGCACTGGCAAAAATAAACTCAAGCACACTCACCAGCATCCCCGAGTTTCGGCGCTCGCTGTCTGCGCTTCGGTACTCTGCGCTGTGGACCACGAACCTCCTTGCCCCTATCCTCTCGACCAGTTCTAACAGATGGGCTCCAACAACCATATCGACTGGGTACGTCTCCCATAGATCATCGTCAGGGTCAGCTCCTTCCTTGGGCTTGCGCAGCACAGATACGTCCGTCTTGTACAGCCTCAGCCCGTGAAGAGACGTGTGCTCTTCTCCAACAGGATTCCCACAGCCTGAGCAAGATATTCTTGCAGCGGGTTGCGCATTGGGTGCGCTATTTTGTTGCCCTCCATTATCAACCTTCCCCGCGTTAGGGGAAGACGACGATAGGTCCTGTTGTGGTCTCCTTGTCAGCGAAACGTTCTTCGAATCAATGCCTAGTGCATCGCCGGGGCCGTGTGACAGTTGACAGCAAACAAAATGGGATAGGCACACGCAAAATGAAAATATTAACGTCTAGACGGCTGCGAAGAAAGTGCGAGATCACCCTCATCGTGTTGATTGGAAGTCGTAAGTTCAGCTCCGTCCTCCCTCCTCGACAGCAACACCAGCGACAACAATAAGGAGCACATACCAAACCTAGAGACTTGAACGCATGAAACAAACCGAGAACAGAGATGGTACGAATAAAATAAAAAGTGGGCAAGCCACGAAACACAAAACCGGCAAGCTATTACGCATTCCCATCGCTGAACCCCCAAATCCATTCCCACCAACATTAGCGACGCTAATAATATATGTGTACGCTAGATTATACCCCACGGACCCCCAATCTCGGAGAGAATACTCCCTGACCCCTCTACGTTTTCCGGAATCACCCTGAAAACAGCGGGTGGATAGAGAAGAAGTATCCTAAAGCGTCGGAGCGAAACAACCTCCGGACATGTAAGTCCTCATGTCTTCGAAAAAGCTCCTCTTGTCACTTGATTCTTGTGGGGAATTTACAAGAAGCGCCAAGCACCCCCTTAAAGCGAAGGGAGCAAGGGGGATCATCAGAAAGTAGTGGGATAATAACAACCATGGAAGAGGGTCAAAGTCCATTCATCAACATACAGTATGGAAACGAGGATTCTGCCCTTCTCGAACAAAGTTGGAATAGCCCACTTCTTCCCTGTCTCCCCTTGAGCCTATCACCAGGAATATCTGATTTGCTTCTTGGTGCAAGTATTAAGTGAGAGGAGTTGCCGAATTCCTTGCGGAAATATTCAGACGGGTTGCCTTCGAATATGGAATTGATGTTGGGCAGTTGTATCGGAAACAAGATCGTGGGAAAATGGATCCTATTACGGGACTCATATTGCAATCTAGTCTCCTTCTTGTCTGCCCGGAGTGGATGGGATGGATATGATACAAACACGTCAAACCGACAGCAAACCAGAACTCGCGTGCCATATCAAACATGAGTATGCTGAACACGGTTCATTTCCAACAGACAAGAGTTGAGCAGGGAATATCGGGATAGAAGGGGAAAAAAAGGCAGGAATCGAAGGGATGGGCAGGGAATAAGAGGAAAGGCTCTTGACTTACCGATTTCTTCAGCCCCTGAGAATCCTCGTCTGCCAGAACGAAAGACAAGACGTCAACAAGTACCGTTCCCGGCTCGCACTCGACCTGGTTGGCCGCACCATATCCTTTGACCAACTCATTCTCATCATGGATATGAGATTCTGGGCTATTTGCATTATTCTCATGGTCATCCGCATGCGCATCTGGCTTATGGCAATGCCATAGGTCCATCATCTCAGCCCAATCAGCACTTGGCAGATCCTTCCATACGATCTCCCTTTGTTCCCCCGGGCCGAACAGTACGTTCTTGCATTGCCGACACCTGACTCTGGTCTCAGCACACATGTCCTTGGCGGTCCACGGGACCTGCACATCATGCTGGCCACCACCATTCAAGGCCCTAGCAGTTTCCCCCCCGTTGTCAACGGGAAATCGGAACAAAAGTATATTGTTTCTTTCGTCAAGTTTTGTAGGAATGGGCTGCTGAGCAAGGGTCGCATGGGCAGACTCGGAAATACGTCCCGGGAGGTTCAGAGTCTGTGTTCCGCCAGGACCGGAGAGAGTGACGGTGCGGCGGGAATCCGATAGGGAGAGGGAGTAGGGGCACGTAATTGGGCTCGGAGAAGGGATCGGGGTTGGAGTTTTTTGGTCTGTAGAAGAGGTAAGGGGCAACGATACGTGGAGCGTGATCTGACGAATGTTGGGCAACAACTCAGCGTGAAGATGTGGTACTGGTGAGGTTGGGGATGTCATGTTCGTCGTCATAATTGGATTCAATGCGGAATCGGGCGGGTGAGAAGGCTACAAGTCAATTCAGGGTCAATATAGCCTTCAATTCAGTTGTCTCGGCTCTAGCAATGCGATACCGTTAATATAGAGCACAATTGGTTGGCAGACGGGCTTCATTCCGGCTCAGTTGCAGGTTCTTCACATCAACAGACGTGTAAACAAACTCCGCTCGGGAGAGTGGCGGGCTTTGGGGGTTTGCTTACGTGATCTCACTAGTGCAAGCAAACAGTGCAAACAGCTAAGATCCAGCATGACGTCAGCGCTTTCCAGTTCGATTCAATAAGGAGTTGATCAAACAAAAAAGATAGCTGGTACATATGTTCATTAGGGACTATATTCATCAGTGGTGAATTACAAATTGATATCAAAACACGCACAGATCGCCCAGGATAGAATAATACAGAGAATAAAATAGCAGCCTTTTGCCCCCCTAAATGAAACAGTGAGAAAGAAGAGATGCACAAATCCCTCCAACCAAAAGGACAAGCAAGTAAAGCAATTCGAGACTCCCCCTATCAACATATCCTCCAGTCATCAAATTGGCACCCCCCCCCCCCCCCCAACCCTTCATCCAACAACCCCAACAGAAAAAAGAACACCCTACTCAAACCCCCCAAACCCCTTAAACTCATCAACCAACTTCACCGCAGCCTTGATATAATACCCCTCCTCATCCCCCCACGTCCTCCCGGCCTCCTTCAGTGCCCTCACCCCCTTGATAAAATGCACAGACTCGGCCCCATGCCCATGCAACGCCTGCCCATCCACCCACTCCCACCCCCTCCCCTTGACATCATACTCCTTAATCGCATCCGGGTCAATCTTCGGCCGCAGCTGCGCGACGTATACCGCCACGGTAATCAGCCACCACTGCCGGAGCAGCGAGAGGTGGTGTTTTCGCGGGACGAAGGGGAGCAGGATGCGCACCGCGTGGCTGGTTGTGAGGAGGTGGAGGAGGAAGAAGTCGTGCAGTTCCGTGTCGGAGGCGACGAAGATGGCGGCTGCGGCTTCCTGGGCGGCTTCAAATTGCTTCTTCGGGTCTGGGGTTGTGGACCAGGCGCGCCAGTGCTCGAGGATTTCTTCTTCGTGGTGTTCGAAGAGGGTGTCGATGTTGTCGGCGCCCGGGTGCTGGAAGAGGTTGTCGAAGCGCTTGTCCGTGTGGATTTTGTGGAGGATTTCGAGGGGGGAGGGGCTGGTGTAGGTTGCTGTAACGGAGTGGTAGGCGGGGTCGTCGAGGTATTTGTGTAGTGAGTTGTAGCTGGTTGCGGCCATGGCGAGGGATTCGATGGCGACTTCGCGGCTGGACATTTCGACGGCGTAGCCGAGATGGATTAGGGGGTGGCCGACTGGATTACTTATTGTTGGCTTTGGACATAAAGTGATGTGTTTGGGTATGGGATGGACTTACGGCCGGATACTAGACAATTTACTAGTGGGTGTTTGCCGGAGTACAGGTAATTTTCGACCACTCTCTTCCAGTCATAGCTGTGGTGGACAAGTTCATCTTCGAAGAAATCTACGAAGGCTCTCTGATACCTGTAGCATGTCAGCCATGCTTACTATCCTAATGGCAACAGTAATCTAGTGGCATGATCTTACTCCTTCTTCCCCAAATGATCTCTCCAATCATCCAGTGAAATCTCGCCGGGTGAATCGACCCATGGCTCCAACTCCTTTGCCTCAACCTCATACAGCCGGTTCAGATGGTCCGCATCTCCACCAAGTAGATATCCGGAGGACAGGAACTGGCAATAACCGTTAGCGATATATTCACTAATACATTCATATTCTTCTCTGATCAGATGAAAAAAGTAATCTCACATGCGGCATATGATTATGAAACCTCAAATCATTATACAGAATCGAATAATTCGCATGATTCAGTTTTAACAAATGTTTGAGCGCGCGGCCCGGTTTGGACTGTTCGGTTTCGATGTCGTGGATCTCGACGGGCTCCAGGTCAATTGCGCCTTCTGGTGGGCCCGTGAAGATGTTGCTGAATGATGGGAGGGAGAATTGGGAGAATTGGGAGAACATTTTCGTAGCTTGGGTTGAGCGGTGCTCTTGGTTTTGCTTTGCTATTCGTCGCCTCTTCCTTGGATTTTTGGTCTGTTTTGTTTTTGGCGGCTTATTACCGCTAGATCGAATAGAATAAGTAGGTAGGTATGTTTGAAGCTGGCTGTCGTCGAAGTGATATAATTTTTGTTGAGGCGGGCGATAGATAGTAGATCGAGGTTTAGATGGCGCTGGTGCAACTACTCCCGGGTTTGCAGCTGTGGCGATTGACACAGCATCAAGCCAACATCGTAGCTAACTAAGAGCTATATTCTACCCAATAAATATCCAGAAATTAACAAGACAAGTTCAAGAGCTTTTATCCACAAGCATCAAAAAAGTTGGACTGGAGGTGTCACCAATGACGAAGGCGATGTTGACGTTGATGTTGGGTGGTTGAAGCTCGGCTTCCCGGATTGTTGGGTCCGAGATCATGTGATTCCACTCCGAGCTCAACCGCCCCCTCATGATGAGAAAAGGGTTAAAAAGGGGCTAAAAGAAGCTGCCCGATAAAATCGGCAATACATCAGTAGTAGGTCCATGTAATTGTCCAACGACTATATAAGGTACACAGGAAGACAACATCAAATAAAGCAACAAAAACGCCGGTATATATAGACAAAACAGCAATACATATGCATATAAAAAGGTCCACCACCTTTATCCATAAGCAGCAGAGGGTAATGAAACTAAGAACATCACGTCCGTGCCAGATGATCCGTCCGAATCACATACTCATCCTCCTCTTCCTCACCATCCCCGACCGGCCCATCAACCACCTTGCCCTTCCAGCTCTTCACAGCCACGCCATTCGTGCTCTTCTCGTTCTCATCATTCACAAACTCATCCTCCCCCGCTTCATCCGACTCCGAATACCCACCAACGGGCTGAACTGCTGCGCCTTTCCCCTTGGCGCTATTCGTACTAGCTTTCCCCTTTCCCTTACCCGCCCCGGCTGCGCCAGCCGCTTTCTTGCTCCGCTGTGGAGATGTTGAGTGGCCGGGTTTACGGGGCGTGTTTGTTATGTTTCCCAGGGCATTTGGGTGGGTTTCTTCGAGGGGTTCACCGGGCTTGATTCCATTGATGGCTTCGCCTATGGTTCTTGAAGTGCGGGCGTGTGCGGCCGGGCTGTCTTCTGCGATGGGTTTTGTAGGCTTAGCGGCATCATCCACCGTTTCAAAGGTGCGGCGGACGCGTTCAAAGTGCTCGAGTTCTTTCGCACTGTAGGAAGAATAACGGTTAGCATGTTGTTTGATGATATAGATAAATGGAGGTTTG
Organism: Onygenales sp. PD_10; assembly: GCA_032988465.1. NCBI lineage: Eukaryota > Fungi > Ascomycota > Eurotiomycetes > Onygenales > Onygenales sp. PD_10. Next base: position 457,606 of record JANTQH010000004.1, on the reverse strand, counting down.
GGTTCGCATACCTAACACTGGCCACAAGCTCGTTCTTGGCAGAGATGAAATCTTCTTCTGTCACCATGACCGCAACATCCTCTGGGCTCGCAAGATGATCAAAGAAATAAGCCGTGGTTACCGGTCCATCAGGTAACGCCTTGATCTTGTCATCCACCGCCGTAGCCTGCCGCGTAATAGCCTTGAGCATAGCATCCGAGCACAAAGCGTACAAGTCCGCACCAGTGTAAGTAAATGGCAACTGTTCAGCGACCCGCCGCAGTGAAAGATCCGGATCCAGGTTGAATTTTCGCGTAAGAGCTTCCAGGATAGTAACCTGCTTGTCATGCGTATCTGACACACCAAGGTAAAGCATCTTATCGAATCGGCCAGGTCGAAGCAGCGCTGCATCCAAGAGATCAGGACGATTAGTAGCACCGATTACGAAAACACCACCGCCGTTTTCATCCCCACCGCTCATTCCGTCAAGCTCGGCAAGGAGCTGACTGACAATACGGTCCATAACACCGCCGCTATCGCCTTGGTTGCCACGCTTAGGGGCGACGGAGTCCAACTCGTCAAAGAACACAACGCAAGGTCTTGCATCGCGGGCCCGCTGGAAGACTCGTCGGACGTTGGCTTCGGACTCTCCGATATACATGTTAAGCAATTCCGGACCCTTGACGGAGAAGAAGTTGAGAGAGAATTCCGTGGCAATGGCTTTGGCGAGGAGGGTTTTTCCGGTTCCAGGGGGGCCATAGAACAAGATACCACTTCGCTTTTTCATACCCTTGGCGAAGAGCTCGGGTCGTTCGAGAGGAAGTTGAATAGTTTCCATGACAGCATCCTTAACGTTCGTGAGGCCACCGACATCATCCCAGCCAACGTTAGGAATCTTTGGTGCGCCAATGGCATCTGCGAAGTTCTTCCTAGCAGCATCTACAGCAGCGTCGAAATCCTGCTTCGTTACGCATCGCGCTGCATCTCCGCCAGCAGCCTGGACGTCTCTCACGCTGACTCGGGAGTTCTCGTCAGGGGTCTTAGCATTTTCCGCCAACTTTTCGAGACGAAGAGCCTTGGCAGCCACCGCGCGCTCAACAACATCCACCAAATCACCCGCAACGAGCGCGGCAGTTTTCACGGCGACTGATGCAAGGTCAACGTCCGGTGAGGTTTTCACGCCCTGGTCAGCAACGACATTTCGCAAGATTCCTTCTCTTTCCTTTTCCTCAGGGGCAGTCATTTCAAGTTCGTGAGAGAAGAGGCTTCGAATACCCTCGGGGACCTTTTCAACGTCGGTTGTTGTCGCAATAATCACCCTAGAATCAGCAACAATCTCCTTCATTGCCGTGACCATTCTATCCGCGGTCAAAACATCGATGTGCTGAATGAGGAGTGCAGTGCAGTTTGCTCCACAGGTAAAGGCGCGATCCGCTCTTGCCTTGAGGTAAGCCTCCGTCTTCACATCTCCCCCATTTGCCCCCCCTTCCGCGAGAATATCATAGGCATCAATGGCAAATGTATGAAGTCCGACCTCTTCACAAGCCCGAGTGGCAACCGTAGCTTTACCAATGTTTCGCTGTGTAGAAGTGAGAAGTATGACAACCGGTTTCATGCCAAGCTGAATGGCTCTAGGGCTGGTCGCGGCAGAAATCAACTCGCGGAGTCGTTTTTGTACAGAAGGGACGAATATTTTCGGGGCTTCCGTTACAAATCCACGGGGTTTGCCTATTTCTGTGTGAGCCTTTGGAAGCGTTTTGACGCCCAGCCAATATTCCCAGCCATTATTAAGAGTTCCAGGTACGGTGCTTATTTCGCTACCGGCCTGGGCCATCCTTGTCGAGGAGGTATCGATGACAGCCACTCCACCCCATCGTTCATTCTCAGAGGCATCCTCTAGATCCTCTGCTGGAGCAGACACAACCTGGCTTACGCGGAACCACGCAACCCCAACCTTTTTCAACGCATTCGGGGACTTTGGTTCCGCATCTGGAGAAAAGCCAAGCTGGGATGTTATGTCATCATCGTCCGCGCCAGCATCTGGACCCTTGGTGGAAGAGAAAATAGTTTTTCCAAGGCCCTCATCGACACTGATGCCGACTAGGTCGCCACTTTTCACGAGTCGCTGTTTCGACTCAAAGTGCCGTTTCAGTCCGGCAAAAAGCGCCGGTTGAAGAGTCCTGTCCATAGACAAGGGGGTGGAGATTTTCAAAAGGGTAACCTCCTTGGCCACGGGAGGGGTCATGGGCGAGCTGGCTTTCGGTTGCACGATTCCAGTTCTGGAGGGACCACGTTGGGGGGCATGGACCAGTATTGGGGAGAGTTTGAGATATTTGGGGTTGTCCAGGTTGTTTAGTAAAATAGGAGGGAGAAGGACGGTGGGAGTCAGTCCGTGGGAAGGCATCTGTGATAAACTAGGTCGCCGGCTAGACGACTTGTTCATTGAATACCGAGGTTTTGGGGATGCCAGTCCGGGAAGTCCGTAGACTTTTACGGCTCTCCAATCCGCACTCTCGGCAAGGCTATTCGTTAGTCCATTTAGGCTATCGAATTTCAAAGACGAGAGCATGTTCAGCTGCGGCTCCTCAGCGGCCTCAATTCTCACCCAGTCGCCGGAAAAGCAGCCGATTTTGGCAAGGGTATGAATGTCAACGTAAACAAATGAATCGGAGTCGTCATTGTCTCGAGGTTTGGGATGCAGGATTTCATTGGGTATTCTCTCCAGAAGGCCTTCCGCTCGGAATGTTTTCCCCCCACCCCTAGCTGCGGTTGCAGTTCCACTTGTGTAGTTCGACCGAACAGAGCCTGGGGTATGTACACCAAGTCCTTTGCCGCCAGCCCTTGGGGTCGCAGATGTCATTGCAGACATAACTCCAGAAGGTTGCTGTGGAAGTTCGGGGGCAGCTAGAGAAATCATGTCATCCAAAGAATCGTCAGAAGCGTCATCATCGCTCTGGCTTCTGGCTGATGCTTCCGTATCTGACTCGTCAGGTGGTGATGCGCTTTCCATGTCCGTATTGCTCAACTTCTCTTCTGCGGCAGAATAAAACTGTTCGTTCGAAGTATCGTCTGCTTCGTCTTCTATCACCTGATTCAACAAAGCCCGCCCAGGGGATGGTAGACCCTTGGCAATCCGAGACTGCTGTTGGGGTTTCGTTTGGACGAGCACAATCTTTGTATTTGGCTTAACCAGCCCTTGAGCGACAGGTTCGCAGAAGGAAATCTTAGCGGGAGGAGGGGGCGCATATGTAATAGGATGAGAAGGTAGCGGAAGAGGGAGCAAATCTCCGGAGTGTAGTATTCTTTGCGAAGAGATTGCCTCGCGGATTATTCCTATTAGACGCTCCTCGCGTTCGGCGGCTGACTGTTTCGCGCCTTTTGTAGATTTGGCCGGTAAGGGAGCGGGTCCCCGTCCCTTTGTCCATAATCCATTAACCCCCTGAGACCTTGGGCTAAATCCTCCTCCGAATTTATTTTGGATTTCGTCGACGTTGCTCAGCAAGTGGCGCTCCACGGTCACGTAGATAGTATCCAGATAAAATGGAACCACATCAATGACATGTATTTCAATCGGCCGCTGGGTCGAGGCGGAACTGCGGGTCGGATCAAGAGACTCGAGAGCTTGAACAAAGGACTGTATTGAGGGAGTAGAGGCCGGGAAATGGATAGTGGACTGGGATATCGGGGAGGACTGGGATTTGCCGGTCGATTGGAGCCGTACAGGAATAAAAGTCCAAGATAGATCCTCTACGGACAGCTTATGGGCGGACCACGGCGAAACAGCAATATACCGTACTTCCTGGCTCTCCGCGAGGGCTACAGTGCCGCAAACACCGCAAGTCAATATTAGATGTACACAATCACCACGCGCAAAGAATCTCCGGCTAGGACGGCCGTGATGCAGAGATCAATCAGCACATACCTTCAATGCTTACCCCCGGAAACAGATCGGCCACCAAGTCATCGGATAGCACACCCACGTCTCCCCGCAGATGGTGGTCAAGCACCAAGCGAGCTGACACAGGGTCTTTGCCGTGCAGCCGTCGTCGAAGGCCGTCTCTCCGCCGGCGACGCTTGGGGTTCTCCACGCCGTTCGTCGCGCGCGGTGCGGCGTGTATGGCACCGCTGCCTTCGTCCTTCACCATGGTCCGGGAAACGATGTGCGCGACTCAGAAGCACGCGGCAGCAGACACGGAGAGAAAACTGTACAGGACAACATGCAGCAGGAAAACAAGATCCACACGGAGGGCAGGGCGGCAGCGTGTGCAGCGGGTAGAAGACAGCGAGCTGTGTCTTGTGAAGTCGGCTGGAGAAGAGCCGCACTGCACGGCGGGAGTTCTGCCGCTCCGGTTGCCGAGGTTCGGCGCAGACTGTCCGTGCGCCCAACGTCACCCTCCGCGACACTGGGAGATTTATTTGTCTACTTAACGCCGAACAGCGCCAGCCAGCAACGAGATCCAACAACACGCGCGAGGGAGACGGAGGACGGACAGTTGCACGGCCAGAGGGCGCTGGGACCTCGACGATGCGCCAGAATTCGAATACCGTCCGTCCCCGCTGCTGTCCTTCGTATTCGACCCCAGACTTTACCCCGAGCACCAGCCGTCCAATCCGCCTATCACGACGTCTACTCCGCATCAGACAGACTCTCGGGTCCGTCTACTGCTCAATGCCATGCAATATGCCAGGGGGGTGGTCTAACAGCCACCCAGAGGGCCAAAACCCTGTGGCTTGAAGCGCACAGCACCCCCGCAGAGAATACAAACCACATAATGCTCGCCTCGTGTCTATATACGCTGTTCGCCACGAATATATAGATGTCCAGTCTGGCCCTTTCCAGCATTATTAACAGGCATATAGATCCTTAGTTATCCCCCATGCTGCATGGCACGTACGCCCAGTCTTTCTTGAAGACGTCTGAAGTCACATTTCACATGTCCGCCAAGTTCAAACCCTATCTCACTAATGGACTGTGGCTCAAAATCAATGTAGGCTCAACCAACCAGCTACAGGCAATTACAGACAGACTTCATCCGGGATTTGCGCGGGTTCACCGTGTGAACATGTCATCAGAAGATTCAGAACTATCGGGTATATATTTCTCCCTGAAAGTTAAAGTGTCCATGTTCTGGAAGCAGATGCGCACCCAGAAAAACGAGCAACATACTGCGGTGCAACTCTGACCAGGGGTATCCGTACAACCACTTAACCCGCTATCGCACTCTACGAAGCATCATTCCCCTGCTCAGACGCAGGCATGTACCGCTCAAACCACCCCAAAAGCCGCGCGCAATAATCAATATATGCCGGAAATTTACGCACCCGATGCCCCTCCCCTGGATATATCGCACATGCAGACTCCACCCCTTTATCAACTAACGCCCGATGATACTGCAAAGCCTGCGTTGGCGGGGTGCACGTATCATTCTGGCCCGCAATCTGCAAAACAGGAGTCTGATACTTCCCTGCAAGCATCAACGGGCTGCGTTTCTGATACTCCCCACCAATATCGTAAGGATCCGCACCTATCATTATCCGGTCACAGCTGGGGATGTCGGAGGTGCCATGAAGAGATACCCAGTCTGAGATCGGCGATACTGCCACGGCGGCAGCGAATCGGTCCGTCTTAGTAATGATCCAGTTCGTCATGAATCCGCCATAGCTTCCGCCCGTAACACCGAGACGGGATCGGTCTGCGACGCCGGTTTCGACGAGGTGGTCGATTCCGCTCAGGAGGTCTTGGCAGTCCATCCCCCCCATGTCGATGTATACCTGCTTGACGAAATCTTGACCCCGGCCCGTGGAGCCTCGCGGGTTTGGGCAGAAGACTGCATAACCATTCGCAGTTAGGAAGGCCGCAATGTCGATATCTGGCCAGTTGTTCCTGAATGAGGAGACAGGACCGCCGTGGACGTGCATTATGAGCGGGTATGGGGCATTTCCCTGCTTGGGCAGACGGAGGAGGCCTTGGATTTCGGTGCCGTCTGTAGATTTCCAGCTTATTGCACTACCTTCGCCCAGCGTGGAGTTGAGCCATGTCTTACCGTTATCAATGAAGGTGTGGAGGGTCGTCTCGTTCCTGTCCGGGAAATCTATCCTAGAAATGCGAGGATATTGCTTCCAGCTCCCCGTGATAATGATAAATCCGCCATTGAGCAACGGTGTTGCCCCGTAGCTTGCTCCATCGGTGATCCAGGGTTTAGTGACTTCTTCAGTCGGCAGGACATCAACAAACCCAACGACCGTTTGTAGACCCTTTAATCCCGTGTAGAATAACCTGCTTTCCTCCACAAATTCCAAACTCGTAACATCCACACCCCCCAACTGTATCTGCTCAACCTTCCCACTCTCAACCTCAACCACAATCACATCCCCAACAACTCCCCCACGACTACTACTCCTCCCCTGGATAAACGCAACATATGCCCCAGTATAAAAAGAGACAAGGCCCCCAACCTGACACGGCGACGGGGGCGTATATAGCACCTGCTCCCCCTCAAGATCCAAACCCATAATAGAAACCCGACTAAAATACCACCCGGACTCACCCCCCTCATCCGACAGGATGACAACCACCCGATCCCCCCTCCACCACGCCGCCTCCCACACATTCCTCCTCCCCGCCCCAACAACCCTCATCCCCCCCTCCCTACCAACCTCATAAACCCGCAACCACCACACAGTCCCACCAGGAACCGCACCCTCCACCACCGGCGCCCACCCCGGCACCTCACCACCACATCTTGAACCAACCACATCCTCCGCCACACCCACAAGCAACATGCTACTATCCGCCGACCACCTGGCATACTCAACCGACCCCGCGCCCTCCTCCCTCTGGAACGCGACCAGCTCATCAAACCGCGGCCCTGTCATCGCATGCAGCTGAAACCCTCCCGCCGCGCCCCGATTCGATCGGAAGGACAAATACCTCCCATCCGGCGAGAACGCGGGATCGAGATCCTGATACTGATACTGATAGGACTCCGCGAGCTCTTCCTCTCCTGCTTCTGCGCTGACGATACGCAGCGGCAGCGGCGAATTACCACCGCGCGGGGCTGTGTCTGTGGCTGTGTCTTCCATGTCCATGTCGAGAATACAAATCCGCGACTCCGGCCTGCCGTGCAGTTTCCGCCATGTCTGGCCGGTGAAGGCGAGTTGCTGGGAGTGTGGGGAGAGGATTGGGGTGCTGGCTTGGGTGATTTTTTTGAAGCCGGGGGAGAGGAGGCGGGTGAAGTGGGATTGGCTGGTTTGGAAGAGGGGGTGGGATGGGGATGGGGATGTGTGCATGGTTGGTGGTGGGGGTTGTATTTCTCTGTTTGGGCTCTTTGAAAGGCGTTGATGGGGATGTTAGGAGGTGTGGAATGGGAGGTTGTTGCGGTAAGTTGGAAGTTGTTAAATTTGAGGTGGTGGGTGACATCCAAGGGATGATTGATGAGGATAACAAACCCGTTATTTAGTCGAAGACTTTGGCCCCGCTCCTGCGTCAACAAGCGGGAATTAAAACTTTAAAGGTGATGGTGATGGGACATAATAGCTATATGTTTACATAGAGTTAATGTATCCATTTGACCAGATACTACTATTACACATATTTCTTAAGACGGCTACATCCCGTAGCTAATAAACTCCTATTAAGTATGCCAAGCACAATTAACAAATCTTTATGGATATAATTTAACCAAAGATAGTTTTATCTAATACATTTATTTTCCGCTCGTTCCGCTGCCCACCCCTTTTCATCCTCATTCCTTTCCAAACCATGAGTATCTAGACTCCGAAACCCCCTTCGTCTTGCTAACAAAGTAAAAGCAGGAAAGCACAAAGAAGGAAAGACCAATAAACACTAAGGAGCGTATCTACGGGACCTCATCCCGAGTACAAGGGGAATTAGCAAAGCCAAAGAAACATAAACATATCATCGACACACCCACCAGGGGCATCAGGTGCGATGTCCTTACCACTTCTGACAAACATTCATTGCCTCACTCACTTCACTCGTCCCCTTCGGTGCAGTCAGCATCTTCATCATCGTCAATAGCACGCAAATGAAAAAGGTTCCGTCCAAGGATACGCGAGGTCCAGCCGCCGTTAAGCATCCGCTTCTTGAAGCCGAGTTTGCCAGCGATATCATCTGCAAACCCGCCAATTTGATCGGTGATATCGTCCAGGATACCGCCGTCGTCGCCGCCGTTTCCGCCGGATGCACCATTTCCATTGCCATTACCGTTTCCGTTGCCATTCGCTGCTCCGTTGCCGTTGGCGCCACCAGTATTTGCCGCAGCTCCATTTCCATTAGCAGCTCCATTGCCGTTGACATTATTACCGTTGCCATTCGCTGCCCCGTTTCCATTGGCAGCTCCATTACCGGTAGTACCGCCGGTGTTGTTTGCCGCAGCGCCATTTCCATTGGCTCCGCCATTATTGGCAGCCTGCTGACCGGCCATCTGAACGGGAACGCAACCGCCAAAAGGTCCAGCGCGGGCGGGATTCTCACAGCGGACCATGCAGACGTTCTCCTGTCCAGCGACTGTGCCGGTACAAGTTTGATCGGCAGGGACAGTGGCTGTCAGGGGCTAAGCTAGATATCAGTAAAGGGATTCCTTGTAGGTAGATAAGGCAGATATTTAAGGAAACTTACAAAGTCGCTAGCATTCCCGTCGCGTTCTCGGCCACGCCTACCAGGAACTTGTTGAGTAACTTGCATCGGTTGCCAGTTCGTACCAGTTCCTGTCGAGTCGATCATGCAAGTGTATGGACCGGCGCCGTCGGCGTTGACTTGGTGGAGAGTCATTTGTACCTCGCCTCCAGGAGAAATCTGGGGCAGGACGTCGCCCATTTCTGCCATTACGGCCTGTGTGCCTGCTTCGATGTTGTTGTCACCACCCTAGAAATGGTCAGTAATTGTCTTAATGTATGACCGACAGGCATGGCATTGAGAAAGGACTTACCGCTAAGGTTTCGCCGCATGTGTCTTCATTGTCTCCTCGGAATCTTGTTGTGTCCTGCTGGAATGGCCTACGTCGTGTGCCATCTCGGGGGGTTGAAGTATCGACTATTTCTTGGCATCAGGGCGACTATCCTTGGTTAGAAAGAGGGGGTGACTCACTTCCAATGGCCATACCGCTGCCTCCTTGGTCACCCGTTGCTTGGACAATAGCTCCATGACCGGCAGCCAGCTGCACAAGTACAAACAGTGTGGAAAAAAGGATATAGGTCTTGATATACATGACGTAGATTAGGGGAGGACCAGCCTTGTAATAAATAATGACAAGATGAGACAGAAAGAAATCAGAAAGAAAGGGAGGAAACTGTAGAAAGTCAGAGCTAACCTGAGAAGATCGTTGTCCTGGAAGGTAGGTAAGGATATAGCCAATATAGGAGAAGGCCGTCGAATTTATAACTGTTCGAATCGGCATTTCTGTCAACTCACTTCCACCGTTCGATATCCCTCGAAACTGATTATGAGACATCACTTCAACGCTGCAACTTGTTCTCCTAGTTGGATGTGTCTGTTCTTGTTCCTACAGACGTAACTAGTTTCATTATCTCCTAGTTCCTAATGATAGGGGAGGTATTTCTCCTCTTTGAACCTCGGATAATGATTGACTCGAGAGCCAACACTGAATCCTTCACTGAGTAGTATGAAAACTGACAGCCGGCGCTACCGTGAGATGTAGCATAGTTTGAAACGTGATAGCAAAAGGGGTGTAGAGAACGGAAGATAATCCAGCACCAATGAAGCAATTCCCCGTATCTCGACCTATTAAGTCCGTTTTCTGTCTGGGAGTGGAATAGATCATTGGCCTGTGTAGAGTTGCTGTTTGACGTTTACCAATTCGCTATGGTACTGCACAAACCGAAACCAGTTCTGGTTTGGCGTATGTATACTCAGCCGGAGACCAAGAGCGGTAGTCAATCAGGCCTTGTTTGTAGCTCACAGCTAGTTACCACGCACCTAGTGAACCTCATCCGGATGGATAGGAAACCGCAATTAACTCATTATAAGCCCTCCATGGTGGTTTTTGAACGTGCGTAGGGTAATTTCATGGGGAAATTCCGCTCGGGAGAGCTAAGAGCCGTCGATAAATGGGGAACCATAAGAGCAATACCTTAACCAAGCACCGAGGTTAAGATGTTGCGAAACGGTCGTTGATAGGCCTCGAAAGAACAAACGAAGAAAAAAAGGGGGAAAATCGAAAGGTGTATGTCTCATAATCTGAGTTTGCCAGTTGACTAGAAACCAATATGCCGCGCCACAGTCTGATGCTTTCTGTGGCTAGTCATCCAGTGTATGGATCAAGCTAGTTATCGGGTTTCCGAGAGATGTTGTCCGAAGCACAGACAAGGGGATATGGAAGTTAAGAACCAGATGAGACTAGCATTAGCTTGTTGTTCAAGGTGTTCCAGGATACCATCCATGTCCGAATCGCATCGAACCATATCGCCGGTCTAACACGACCGGCAGTCAGTCCGTTGACCACTTCCCGTGTTAGGATACAGCATAGGGAGTAAACAGGATGACGGGGGAAAGTAATTGCTCTAGATCTGATTTCAGATCTAGCGAGTCAAACACTGGTAGGTTCAAACAGCATCCACACAAAACAAAAAGTGGTGGATTTTGAAGCAGTAAGCCCCTGTAAGCTGATTCCCCAGTACCCTTTAGGGACGGGGATATCGGAGGTAGCCCCGACTCTTGCCACCATATTTTGAAGTAACGAAAGATATAATTCGCCAAAGGCACACTGGAACCTGCATATTCGAAGGGTAAGGTTTGTGGAGAGTTTCCTCAGGGTTAGGATACCAGATATCAACAGGGTGTTCAGGCGGAGAAGCACACCCGGCCAGGGAGACCGTTCTTCCTCGACTGGCCCAGACGCTTTGGCTTCTAAATGAGACCCTAGCTATGAACACAAGGCCACTGCGCATATCTGTCATCATCCTTCAATGATGAAGCACTGGCGGTCGTTGGCATGCTGTACACGGGATGTAGCCTGTGGGATGGGTGCGGTTCGGTTCGAGGAGGATCGAAGCGGCTAGCGTGAAACCTTAAGCGAACCTCCTCTTCCTCTCTGCAACATCTCAACATCAACCTCAACAGATAGTCCTCGACGTTTCGGGAATCCTCATGGCTCGATTCGGACAACCAGGAGCGCTAACAGGGCCATGCCGCAAGGATGGTTTCTCGTTTGGGGAATCTTGAACCGGTCTTAAAACCTATCCGAACCCAGTGCAGTCTCAGAATGTTTTACATTGTCCCTCAACCACCCCCGCAAGCATCCAGACTCAGACGCCCTGATTGAGGCGCCAGTTTTATGTTTCCTTTGCACTCAGCATTGGAGATAGGGAATAATTACAGACGCCTGGTTTCCGGTCACTCTTTACGTCCAGGGCTGTCCCCGGATGACCTATGCCTCTCAACTTTGATCGTGCTATACTAAGATGGTCTGCATCATTCCAGTTTCCAGGCTTATGGGAGTGGTGAATAAGCCAGCTTCGTGGAACCTCTGCGGTTGAGATCGGAAGGCTCTCAGTTAATCCTCATTCAGACACCAACCATAAGATCAAACAGATACATGTTCGCTCATGTAAAATTCATTTGGTTTTATAAACGAATTGATAAAATTGGAAGAGAAAACTCCACATATTGTGGTTTGGCCTAGGCATCCTTTATGCATGGTTGGGCAATTGAATCATGAAGCCATTCTGATCTTATTATTTGTCCCGCATATTAGGAGGCTCAGAACATGTTTGCATTTGCAGGAGCATACTAGAACCCAGTCACCCAGGACTCAGTACTAACATGACATTTCTCTTCTGTTTTCTTATTCCATACCCTGACTTCAATCAAAGCTGAACCTCCCAGCAAGGCCCTCCCTGGATAAGGCCAACATTTTTCTCGCCCAGTGTGGTATCATCTGCCATGGTAAATTTTGAAAGGTCCCATAAACAGATATCTGTGAAATTCCATGCCCTTTAGGACTGCCTTCTACAGCCATACCATTCTCGGGTTCCCAGCTAGGAACTAACAATACCTCGCTGGACAATTCTCACAACATTTACTGTCACCATTGCAGCAGCAGGAGTAGTTACTTTGGGAAGATTGTTCGTGCGATGGAGGGGAGTTTCCAGCGCCTGATCATTTCACGCCATAATATATTTGACTATTTATTAGGTCACCAATGCACCGTTTACGGTCATTCAATACCTCAGTCAGAAGAGAATAATTTTCCCATATCTAACATCCAACAACTAACATACCTATAGGCGCTACTATAGCTGGCGTGGACAAGCCAGCCTTGGAACTAATCCCTAGAAGGCGGGAGACAAGTTATACGGCACATATCTCTTTACCAAATTTACAGGTGCTTAACTAACAAGAATATCAGCTTCTATTCTCCCATCCCTCAGTATCCATTTGCTATCTTCTACACAAAGATATCCATCCTCATGTTCACCAGTCAGACCATCCCAACCAAACGCATGCAAAAACTCTCCCACTGGGCCATGGAAGTGGATGCTCTCAGCCATACTAGGGCTTTTCCTCCTATGTAGCCCTACAGAGGCTATATTCAGTTTCTCCGCCAGAATTTCCAGCGCGAAATGCCTCTCGCTCCTTGTCGTCTTCCTCTCGTTCTCCTCGATCCATATCGTCATCGACTTTTTCATTTTGCTATTACCGGTGCCGACGGTGTTTCAGCTTGAGTTGAAACTCAAAGAGCGAATCGGCGTGAGCGCCAAGTTTGTTGCAGGAACATCATCAGTGACCCCTTATCTAGTAAAGTGCAATGCCCTAGACATGGGAATATCTAATATGTGAATTCTAGAACTGTCATAACACCAATGGTGCATATGAACTCTATTCCAAAGGTCTCCCAGAATCTTAATTTCATGGATAGTATATCTCTCAAGCATTCCTCTTTATCAAACCACAAAATCACTAATCGACTAGTTAATACAAAATAACCTAACAATGCTGAAATGCTGAAATGCAGTAGTTGGCGGCCAGGTTGAGGACCACTACTGCCCTACTTTATGCCTCCTTACCAGCCTAGAAACAAATCATCACAATCTACATTGCACTGGTACCAGCGGCCAGCCAGCAGCAGCAAATCCAACCGCGATGAAAGGCTGCAACATGATATGCAACCCAATCACCACTGTCATCCAACCAAAGTGCGTTGCTTCCCTGCAATGTTCCCCAGACATAGCCTGACCCGACCCATGCAAGCAATCAGGAAGATGCTACATTGCAATACTGAGTGATTTCTTACGCATCTGGGTATACACCTAATCATGAAACAGGGGTATTGGGGTTGGAGTTGGAGATTCCTATTTCATTCCATGTTTTGAGTCCTATCATTGGAAGGTTGATAGTAGAGGATATTTTTATGTTTTATGTTCTATCACCAGCTTCTCCTGCATCCTTTCACTCTCATTTTATCATCACTATATAACCCATTCCCTCCCTGATACCCTACTCATGTGTCCACTGCATCATCATCATCATCATCATCATCACCACCACCCCACACAAAAAAAAAACATCATCTATTTCCTCCACAGCCAAGCTGGGTCATTCAGCACAATCTATTTTCACCTTTACCTTTATACATATCCATAACAAGCAAGTAATACATAACCAGATTTTATCTGACATACCTACATAAAGATATATATATATCCATCTCCACAGCCCCGGCTAATTTGTAACTCTTACATATATATATCCAGCTACTCCTATCACAGCTAGCCTAGTTACTGATCGATAATTAAGTACATAAGTAAATAGTCAACCGCGGACCAAACGCGGGAAGTCAACCATGGTATGCAGTTCTACATTGATCCATTATTGGAACAGGTAGGATGGGTCGGGCCGGAAGGTACCTTACCCACAGAGGGACGAGGGAACTAATAGTAAATACTTGATTGGGGGTGGATATATATAGGGGGTGTGGTGTTCTATTCATGGTCGTTGTTTGTGTCGGTCTTACTCCCTATTACGGTTTGGTTGGTGGTGTGGTGAAATAAGGGGGAAAACGGGGCATGGGGAGGGGAGGATGTGGCGTTTTGATGGGTACCTTTTTTAGACACTTGGGGAAAAGAGGGAAGCCTGAAGGGTCTGGGTTGGAAGTTTTTGTGTTGCAGTTCGTCTTCCCTGGCGGTGTGGTTGGATGGGGTTGTTTAACTGCTATGTTTAGTCGTTGGGGCGTCGGTCAGGGGCATGATCGGATGGGTTGGTCCGATAACTAGTTATCCATCCCTGATCCGAACAAAATGTCAGACTTGGGGAAACGACAAGACGTCGGTGCTATATCTACATCTGGGTCCCAGTCCGGGATACTTGTTCAGAACGACAATTCAAGGTCAGGTCTCAAAGCAAAGCAAGGGGACAGCGGCAATGGGATGTGGGAGGTCAGCCCGCAATGTTGGCAGTTTCGTCATGGCTCTATTGGCCAATGGGAGCATCAGGTGCTGATCTCGTCCCGGCCAATGGGGGTGCATACAGTGGACTGATGAGTCGTCAATGACTCGACGGAGGAAACACTGCATGCATTAAGGGGTGTTATCTGCGGGAGAAGTGACAGATGCAGCTGGGTATTGGCTGGGGGGTTTTAGGGTGTGTTCAGTAGCGGCAGTTGGGTTTAGTTTCAGCAGTTGTTGTGTTGAGATGGAACGCGGTGGAAGAGAACGGACAAACACAGCCAGGGAGAGAAACTGAACTTGGGGCCAGAAGGTGTGGCCGTGCAGGATTTGTGCCAAGACTCGCCCTGTCTGGCCGTGGCTGGTGGGCCGGATGCAACCTTGGCATTTTGAGCCGCAACCCGTTTGGGCGATGCTCAACCATGCTCGGCTGCCGACGACAACACCCTGCTGCACAATGGTGCGTACAGTTCACCTGACCTGTTGGTGCAGTTGGCTGACCACACTAAATAGGGTCACCTGACCAAACCACACAAACACTAAACCTGCACTAGTTAAAAGGTCAGCTCATCTCTTATCACCTCCATCTTCTTTACAACCTTCTTACACTATGCTGCCCCCCCCCCCCTTTTTTTTTCATTTTTATCTTGATTAGTCATACACTAATTAAATATATCTTCCTCTCTCTCTCTTATCAACTGTAATGATGATCAACCAGCTGGAGAAGCATGTAAGTAATACTAGTAGCTAACTAGTAGCTAACTAGTAGCTAACTAGTAATAGTTAGCCTATAATCACTACTGTAAAATGGGGAAGGAAGAGTTATCCCTGCCTGAGTAAGATAAAGATGTAAGTCAAAATTAATTATATCTCACTTTAACCTCACTTTGACTAGTTAGTAACTAATTACTGACTGATACACTACTAATCCAAGATTAATATCCTGATTGATGAAGAATACTACTATTAACTTAACTACTTTAAATTGATAAGTTTATCTACTGATCTGCTACTAATGGGTGACTGATTGCTGACTAGTATAAGACTAGACTAATACTAATAATCTTAGAAAACATGTTAAGAAGTATGAAGAGACTATGGTGAAGAATGAGAGTAAAAGTAAAGAAATAAAATAGAATAAAATTAATTAGAGTTTAAGTATATTTATTAATTTTATATTACTTTCTTACTAGTTGCTGACCAGTCATAGCTTTCTATAAAAAGATAGTAGGGGATTTTAATGTAAAGGCTGCAAGCCTAACTGATGATCTAACTGATAGTATATCAGTTAGATCTTCTTCTCATTTGAGGGATAATGATAAGGGTAAGAGGAAGGACTTAATAGAGTTATCAATATATAAGGATGGTAAGGCAGTGAGTAATTTCCTACTAGTAATTAATTGATTACTAACTAGTAGTAGCATAACATTACTAAAGTTAAGAAGTTAGTTTAGGCCTGTGAGCTAAGCATCCCCTGTGGTGAGTATAAGGAGATTGAAAATGATAAGTCTTTATTAGTGTCTTACTAGTAGTTAACTGGTAACTAACTGGTAGGTTCAAGTCTATTGTAATATGCTTGATAAGTGCTCCTATAGAGCTTTATTTGCTCTGCCTGGCCCTACTAGTTAGTGACCAGTCAAGATGGAGAAGAAGGAGGAGAAGGAGGAGAAAGAAGAGAAAAAAAGAGAGGAAGAGAAAAGGAAGAAGAAGGAGAAAAGAGAGGAGAAGAGAGAGAAGAAATAATATAGAACTAATGATAATCAATAAGTAATTAGTAGGAGGATTTTATTTTTTTCTTTTTAAATGATAATAAATGGGAGTGCTTAGTTTAATTTAATTTTTAAATGAATAAAAGATGAGTTGATTTTTATTTTATTTTAATTTTATCTGAGTAATTAATGATCAGTAGCCAACTAGTGAGACACTAGTGACAGAGTATGAAAACCTAGTCTGAATTTAGATCCTAATTTAAATCATAAATATAAGTAACTTATATATACTACTAGTTTTTAAAATTATATTATATTTCTTATTAAATATATAAATTATAAATACTATACAATATATAGTTATATAGTATAGATATAGATATATATATATGTATATATATATTAAGAGATTTAGTTAGAAATATTAACTTTTAATTTTAATTAAATCTTTCACAAGATTTATTAAATATCATAGTTTTATATACTATTATTAGAAAGTTTGCTGAGATTCCTTTAATCTATATACTATATATAGAAGATCAAAAAGTACTGACCAGTATATAACTAGTTACTAATAGATAGTTACCAGTTAGTTATCAGTTATTTATTGGGGGAATATCTACCCCTCCTCTACCCTTTAGATCTCAAGTTTTAACTATTAATTATTTAACTCTATTTACTCAATTTCAGCTACCTCATGCTAGAGTCTTATTTTATTAGTTCTATTTTGAATTTCCTCATTCCTAAGGGCTAGCTCTCTCTCCCATACTTGGATATCATAGAGGTTAGTAGAGGCCACCCTTTAGAGGTTGAAAATAGAAGATTGTTAGGTAACACTATACTAATCAGTAACTAATGAGTACTGATGAGTAATTAGTATGTACATAAATCACTTACCTCTGAATTGAACTTAGTGGTCCTGATGAAGGAGGTCCTATTAATTGTGCAGAGAGTAGATTATTATAGCAGCTGAACTGTTATAAATTATATTTAAATTAATATTTAAATGACCAGTTAGTCACTGGTAGGCTACTAGTAACAAACTAGTAAAACATATTATGATCTTGAAGTTCTTCCTCTGAACCCAGACCTGCACTAAATATTTCCAGATGAGAATACCTAATTAAATAAGGTATCCTTCTGATTATCCTCCTCATGGTAATCTCATTTCTACTTTTCTACTACTAGTAAGCAACTGATGTGCTACCAGTGGATGATCAGTATAATAGAAAGACTCATCTCACTGCAGACTGTTAAAGTATCTTTAATTTAGAGTATTTATTTACTGATTATAATGTATACTATATCTATTATAGACCTCAAACTGATCAACATCATATACATCAAGCATTTAATTACTATATCAGATTAGTCAGTCATTAATAATCTATCAGTCTCATACTAATCATCTTCCTCAGATTGAACTTACTTTAAAATTATTCCTAGTACTAATTCATATCACCCTCATCTTAAAGACTTATTGTGTGTCTGCTCAACTGCATTTATATGATTTTGAATCTCATTATATCTTGCAGGAGACATTAATGAGCAATGTATATTAATATTAGCTGTAATAATAGAGTTCTTTTTATATTAAGTCTAATTAGTAATCTTGTCAGACTCATGTTCTGTATCTCCACTGGTTAGTTACTGGTTAGTTACCAGTATATAATTAGTAGCACACATGATATATCAATTAGTTGATTGCAGAGATGAAGATACTTCTAATCACTAATATAAATAAGGAGACTCAGCATTTAATCTCAAAGCTTAATACTATTTTCACTAGTTCCAATGGTTTTATTAACCCCACACAGTAGGTAAATACAGCAGAAGATGATGATATTCCTTAGCTGCCAGGCCTATTCTCAATGAAGTGGGTTAATTGTAGAAAGTGCTTATTCAAGTTCTAACTAGTAAGTTACTAGTAAGCTACTAGTGATAGAGCAGTAGGAAACTTACTAGACATTTACTTATTATTTATATTTATTACTACTACATGTAGACCTTCATCATGAAGATAGTGAAAATAAAGTTGAGAGCTAGTTATCTCAGTAATTAGAGTAAAGGTCTGTAAAAATAACTGCTTATACATTGCTGCTGTTTCTGTGTTGATGATGACTTAGAGAAGGATAATAACTATTTAATTAGTAAGTAACTAGTAGCCACTAATTGCCCACTGGTAGATAACTGGAGGACATACTCTTATTATAATCTAATAGCATTATTGCAAAGATAACCTCATTAATATACTACTCTTAAAGATGCTTGAATGACATATCAATCTCAAATGACTTTAAGATAGTTATTAGTTGAAGTTACTTTTTAAATTTATAGAAGATTATAAACTAATTATCTTCCTAAAAGATCCATTAAATATATAGCTATTAGATATTAGTATAGATTCTATCTAAGGAGTTCTGACCAGTGCATTACTGGTACCAGGCCAGTAAACCACCAGTAGCATACTAGTACTAACCTTATTCAATTACTAATCAAGTTGATATTGATAAATAGCATCAGCAAGATCACATCCCTCAGGGTAATTAAAGAGGTGTTATTTATATATAATAGCAGAAAGACTATCTATATTAACCAGACTCTAATGGACTTAATTAATGATATTATTATGATATTTATCACAGAGTTCCTTAATTTAAGAGGACTTGAGAAAGTATATTATATCTATAATTAATATAACCTCTCTGACATTAGTTAGTGACCAGTGGGTAACTAGTGACATACCAGTTGTAAGGTCTGAATTACTCATTTAATAGATAATTGTTGTAATATCCCATGTAATATGAGTAGATATTCATGTTAAAGGAGATAGCACATATGAGTATACATCATAAGATTATAATGTAATATAGGGTCTATTCTGAAGGTCACAAGGGATAAGAATGTTAAATGTAATATTACATGAATACTTAATAGTTTATTTCTATCCCTAGAAATGGTTAATTCCTTTTATAACTAATTAGCTACTAATTAATAACTGATTGAGCACTGATAGGGAACCAGTGCAATACTAGTAGAAGTAACATACTACAATTAGGTTGTTAAATGATTATAGAATAGATATTATTATATAATTTAGCCTTAATCTTCATCTCATTATTAAGAAGTCCTTCTAAATAAGTGAGATTTACAATTATTATTGATGTAATTATCTAAAAGAAGTGAGCATTCCCAAATATATTATATATATATATGATAAAGAGATAGTAGCTCCCAGCAACATTCTAGTTAATAATTAGCCATGCATTAGTAGACTATCAGTAGCACACTGATTAGCTACTAGTAAAGGATGAAACTTACTAGTCTTATTAATATATACTATTATAGCCTACATGTTGGGCTTACTGCAGCACTACATGCATGTGCACCATGTTAGATACTAAACTAATATTTTATCTCATAATATAGACTAGTAATTAATTAGTCACTGACTGATGAGGCACTAATAGAGACATACCTAATAGCTACTTAAATTAATGGCTGCCTTCTCTCTGCAAGCACTGTAGTCTGAAGTGAGGAAATCTACTCTCATAACTTCTTAGTAATACTAGTATGCTCAAAATTCCTAAGTTCTGGTTGAAAATATTCATAACCCTGAATTTCAGAGTAATGATACTAATATTATTAAATATAGTAGTTAAAATATTAAGAGTGTGTTCTCTTTGCTAATGTTACTCAAAATTTCCCATATTAAACCTGTATGCAATTAGTTAGCTATTAGTGAGTAACTAGTATTCAATCAGTGCCTACTAGTAGTACTTATTAATTTTCATGGCAATTGAATGTCTGCTAGATCCAGTACACCTATATGAATGATATAGATATAACCTCTCTCATTAGTTTTGAGATATTTAGATATAAGATCAACATGTTTAATATAATGTATTAGGAGTTGATTTATTATATAGGTATCCAGGAGAATAATTAGTTCATAAGGTATCTAACTGATTAGTAACTAGTATACTACTAGTAAGACACTAGTGAATGAGTAGTGATACATACAGCATTTTCATCAATTATCTCCCTGTATGCCTCCTCAAGTGCCTCCTGTTCAGGCTGAAATTCTAAATGTATAGCTATCTCAGCTATATTATTCATATTGAGGGTGGGTAAAAAACTGTAATAATATTGTAAGAAGATGGAGATGTAAGAGGTGAGCTGACCTGTTAACTAGTGTGGATTTTAGTGTGGTCAGATGACCCTATTTAGTGTGGTCAGCCAACTGCACCAACAGGTCAGGTGAACTGTAACCTGTGCACAATGTCCCTCTCGCTGCTCGCACCCCGCTAGCCGTGGCTCGCTGGCCAACAGGAGCTGGGGTCCGCACCGACAGACGACGCTTTTAATATCCACGCCAGCGACGGCGCATTGCCCAGGGTCAGCCTTGGCCGCTTGGGGCCGTGTATGGTATGGAAACGGCTAGCCCAGGCCAGTGGGCTCCCGCTGTGACGTGGAGGCGCGCGCACCCAAACCGGCTGCGGAGGAGCGGCTGAAGACGATTGGTGGGTCCGTATCGCGCGGTACCGCCGTCTAGAACGGGTATTTGGGGTATTTTCGCCCTTTGGCACCAGCAAACTCTCTCCAGCGGACCAGCGGTCCAGCCAGGATCGTGGCTGTGGATGAAGCGGGTGGAACTGGGTGGACTCAGCATTGCAAGCTGTCATGATGATGCTGGGGAGCCTGCGCTGTGGAGGAAACAGAAACACAGCGTTGTGTGGCAGTCAGAGATGTATTTTACACTGTAAACTGGCCATCCATCTCCTGTTGAAGCAGAGCCAGGTGTGTCGACGGAATGGAACGCATCGGATGACAAAGCAGGCCGGACCGCGGTGCGTGGGCGTCCGACGCCCGATGCGGCCTAGCGCATCCGGTGGGGCCCGTATCGCCCCGCAGCAGCCAATCAACGGGCTCGCCGGCTGCGCGCTCCAGGCAGAAGCGATGCGTGGGCTTGGCGGCTCGCGCGACGACATCCTGCCCGTTCCGTCGACGTCGTCTTCATCTCGACTTCATCTCCTCGCTCCCTCTTCCACTCCCCCATCTCTGGCCTCACTCCTCTGCTTCTCGCCCCGCGATCTCGCTCTGTGTGGTCTGTCTCCCGCTCCACGCCTTGCCGCCCGCTTGTGTCTGTACTTCACTGTCGTCGGTGTTGTCTTCCTCCTCTGGCGTCATCGCCAATTGTGCCCGCCAACGCCTGTTCTTTGCTCTCCCACCTCCCGGACGCCTCGACCATCTCCTCAGGCTGCTAGTCTTTGCATTCCGTTCTTTGCTGC
Organism: Onygenales sp. PD_10; assembly: GCA_032988465.1. Taxonomy (NCBI): domain Eukaryota; kingdom Fungi; phylum Ascomycota; class Eurotiomycetes; order Onygenales; species Onygenales sp. PD_10. The sequence goes on along the minus strand of JANTQH010000004.1, from coordinate 436,203 downwards.
TTCGAGTTTGATCTCCATATCACCACCGCCTCCCGACTTTCCCTGGGTGTATGCTCGATCTATACCACTACCTGCCTGCGCTTCCATCCCATCTCAGCAGGCTTGTTCCAACCAGTTCGGTATCCAGATTGGCCTGTTCCATTCAGTTTCATCGAGGGTCAGTATGCTCAATTGAAGTGGCCAGCTGGCCAGTCTATGTGCTTCCAGAGCACCCCCGCTGAGATATCCTGTGACTCCGCCAGTCCGCCTGCAGATCCGGCTTCTCGATTCTGAATAGTCCCCCCATTCTCCTGCCATTCAAGTGAGTCACAACCCTGCTCAGAGCTGCCGGAATGCATTACCTGTTTTTGTCCCGTTTTCACTAACGTTTTGTGCTGTTATTAAAGTTGTGACTCTGCCCCCCCCACCCCCCCCGTCGCACAGTATGTCCCAACCCCAGTCAAATCCGCGCCGCCGGCCTTATAAGCCAGCCGTCCCCCATCTCTCGACCTCGTCTTCTCCCTCCTCCAGCCACCTCGACTCAGCATGTCGTCGCGTTGCTCCCCATAATATGCAGTTGAGGAAGGGTGCCACATTCCACTCTCCAACGACGCCGCCGTCCGCGGACACTGATCCCATCCTCAACATCCCGTCGCTGCCTCGACGTTCTCCTACCTGCCCCAGGCTGCTGGAGGATGCCATCGCTGCCGGCGAAAAGCGCATGGCCTCATTCTTGGACAACTTCGACCGCACGCTCTCTGGTCTTGGAAGCGATTCTCTAGCCAAATCTTCTCTTTCTGACGACGACCTCCCGGTCCCTCGTGGAATCCTAGACGCCCGCATTGTTCACACTGACCCTCTGAGCACTGACGCAGATTCACACCCTAGCAAAGCTCATCAACGCTCACAGGCGAATTCTCCTCATCGCCATTCCTCTGATAGCGGCATTGGTACCTCAGTCAGCGGCACCAACATGTCGGCCTCCACCCACCCACGGGACCAAGGTATGTCTCCTTATCGCAGATGTTTATGTTCAACTCCCTCGCCTAACCAACACGACGCTGTCTCAGCCCTCCGAAAAGCCGGCTCATTGCGTCGCTCGCTGGATGACGCAATCCAAGAGACTTCAAATCACTCTGCCATAACCCGATCCATCCCATATGCGAATAATACCGCCACCCCTCAGATCCCGACCCTTGGCCCCGCTGCCTGCAAACAGATTGAACGATTCATTCTCGTTCCCATCCTTAGTCAAAAACGCCTGTCGCCTTTCCATCGCCTCGTACGGTCAGTACCAGGACGCATTGAGAATAAAGAGGTCACTTGCCTGCGTGATCTCGAAAAGACACTGCTTTACCTAGCTCCGGTGAGTAAGATCCACAACTCGACCATCCAGGACTTGGCTCACACGATATGTTTTTATTTAAAGAAATTCGCAATTTCAAAAGCTGCCTATCTTGGCTTCTGTGAATTTACTCTCCAATGCCTCCACACCACTGTTGGACATTTGAACCAGCGTGACCAGACACGACCAGCAGATCGTCCATACACCAACGGATACTTCCTTGACCTCGTCGGACAGATTCGCCAGTACGCGACCATGGTGAACGCCGCTCGAGAAAGGCAGGGCATTCGCCCCCGCTCGAATGCCGACCAGAACATGGAGTATTCGTCGTATGTTGACTTTCTACATGCTAGCACTGTTGCACTTTGCTCACTCATATTTAGTGACGAAGAGCTTACCCTCGAAGGAGGGCTGGGTGCGACCGGCCGTCCTGCCGAATTTGTCCGACGTAAGAAGGGCCAAGCCATCTCCTTGCGCACTGGGGAACCCTTCGAAGATAAGGCCGCTCCCGCTGCGGCCATGTTGAAACGCTCCTTGAGCATGGAGTCGTGCGACGATAGCGTCAGCCGATCCATGGCGCGACGCAAGAAGAACGAGCCGCCTCTCAACATCAACAAAAAATGCAACCATTGCGACAAGGTGTTCAAGAGGCCATGTGACCTGACCAAACACGAGAAAACTCATTCCCGGCCCTGGAAGTGCAAGGATGAGTCGTGCAAGTATTTCCGGATCGGCTGGCCAACCGAAAAGGAGCGTGATCGCCATGTCAATGACAAGCATTCCGCATCCCCAGCCCTTTATAAATGCCACTTCTCCCCATGCACGTACCAATCCAAGCGTGAGAGTAATTGCAAGCAGCACATGGAAAAGGCCCACAATTGGGTCTATGTGCGATCCAAGAACAACGGAAAGAACGGCAAAAGGACTCCCTCAATCTCGCATCCCACTCCGCAGACCCCCAATATTCCCACCCCCAATTCGGGTATGATGAATATGGCTACCCCCATGAGTGCCACCGTTCCGTCTCCGTATATGCCCAGTGCTTCTCCCTTTGAGCAGAACCTTGGGTATACAAGCCCCAACAACTATTCCATGAACGACGTGATGGGCCACGAGCAGGATTTCCAGCTCTACGGAGATGCTCCTGCTCCCACTTATGAAGACCTCCAACTGAACTTTGATTTTGATGCTTTCCGGGCCAGCTTGGAAGCCAGCGACCCCAACGAATACGTTCCAGCCCTAGACTTCCGTCTTCCTTCTGTGGACTCTAGCACCCACGACCATATCGGAACCGGTGTCATGGATCAGACTCCCTTCGATCCTAGCCACCCTAGCCATGACCTCAACTATGACTTTGATAACATGAACGACGAATATACCACCATGAATCTGCAATTGATGACTCCCGTTCATTCCGTTGAATCTCGGACCATGGATTCATTCTCCCGAAATTCGTCCATTTGCGGCCCATCCCCCACCGCTCTGGATCACAACATTTGCAACCTGTCTCCTGCTGGCCAGGGAAATGTTATGTTGTATTCCCCTAACTCCCAAGATATCGACGAAGGGTATCATGAGCATATGGGCAAACCCAATGCCGACTTCACCCTCTTCGAGAGTCCTATTGACACCAACCGCAACGGGATGCACGGCCAGTCATCCGGGAATTTTGGCGGGGACTCCAACTTCCCATCTCTTGATAATTTCTCGACTGGGCAGTTCAGCAATACCTGGACCGGCGAGATTAACCCGATGGATTTGCATAGAGATGATGATTTCATGATGGACCAGGACCAATTCTAGAGCCACAACGCCCATGTGTTTTGTGGCGATGTGGTGTTTGCTTTTATCTCACCTTATTTTCATTACACCCATGCCCCTTACTTCGAATTTTCTCCTCTCAAGCAAGCGAACTCTATGTAATTGAAAGCCTCACCAGAGCCGTCTGATCGTGTTTTAAGTTTTCCATTTTCTGCAAAGACCCGTTTAGTTTTGTTTTGCGTATGAACCCACCCCCCTCACAATGTCTCCCCGTCCTATGCCCGAATAGTTGGCTGGATAGTTGGTCGATTGATATGTGCGTGTTAGCTGGGTGGATAGATGATTCCTATTTGATGTTTTTATCTATTTTCTAAATCTCACTTTGTCCCCCTCTCCACCGTTCCCCTTATGTTTTGTATTGCGTATCTGATTGATTGATTGATTGATTGATTGTTTAAGAAATTTTTCACCGGTTAGTCAGTTGGCCTTAGTGATGGATACGTGTGGTGGCCGGACTTGGCCTTAATGGACTGGAAGCTGGAATGGGAATGGAAATGCGGCGGATCTAGAATTTCCATTACTTGTCTTGTTTTGCACTCTATTATGTTGGTTCACAAGAATGAAATGACCCAAGTCTACTCTATCTCTCTGCCTATCTATTTTTGGCGACGAACAGCTTTCCCCGCCGTGTCATGTCTTTTCTTGTCATATTGTCTTGTCTTGACATACGTAGGAAAGAGAAATTAGCTCAATCAGAATGAAAACTGCTGCCTTTTGCTTTCAATAACTTCCTGCCTCGGGTTCCCCTCTATGATGTAGTTGCTCGGCATCCCTGGAATGTATATGCCTATCCCATCGGTAAATGTATCCGGTATCTCTCCGTAATAGAAGCGTAGGTAGATATATTCCCAGCACTGTGATTTGACAGATGGGAACTGCGGGGAAATGCAGCTATTCAGAGAATACTTTCCCCCCGTAAATAGTTCATTGTAAACAACTTGAATCAATCTTGAGACATGTCTTGATGGCGTCATGATTAGTCAGCCCGTCCGCCACTTGAGCCGCAACCCATCGCAACCTCACCTCGTCTTCTTCGTCTCTCCAACCGCCTGTCGCATCCGCCTCGTCCAGGATATTAGGGTGTTCCCGAGTATCCTGAGGCGAGAACTCAACCTCGCCCGTATCGACGTCCCAGCCGACGTTTCGTTTCAGCGCATCCTTGGTGTGTCGGCGGCGAATTCGAGCCTCACGGCGTCCCCCATCGGTCCAAGCTTGTTTGGATCAACAAAGTAAACTAACCCACCCGCCACGATGAAACAGCGCATGTCTCTTGTCCATTGTTAACACGACAAGCTCATTGTGTTCGCAGTGGACTGCACACCACCCTTCCGATTCTGCTGTTACTGCTACTCGAATCTAGTATCAAACGATTATCTTTGCCGGCAGATACCAGCGCCTGCCCTTGCTTGATTCCGAGCGAGCGAGGGAATATGGATCTACGCATTGTGCTGATGGCATATTGAGCATGTATAAAAAGCGTCATTCAATGCTCTCTATGTGACGAATACCTCCCAATTCTGAACCCAGCTAGCTAGCGAGTCCCTCCGTCGTCGATATATCCGGTTCTTTAATATTATTACTTCCACTATTCTGATGTTCTAACCCATAGCCTTTTTATTCCATGCACCCTCGCCTCTCCGTATATACTTTGATCAGGCTCGGACTAAAGGAGAGCGGCGGAGGGCCAGCAGATATGCCTCCGCCCTACTCCCGTCCGCGTCCGCGTCGGAGGACACTCGCATCTGGCAATTCTGCTGGCAGATTCAATCGCAGGCGAAAGTACACGCGGCCCCCAGCGAAAAAGCCCCGGGTGGGCTTCTTCAGCCTGCCCTATGAGCTTCGCTGTCTCATTTACAAAGAACTCCTCGTTCTCGACAATTGCATCGACGACACTACGAACCTGGCCCGGCCCCTGGACAAGCTTGTGCATCTGGCCGTCCTCGGGGTCAACAGGCGGATACGCGCTGAGGCGCTGGAAACGTTCCTCGGCGAGAATGTCTGGGTCCATTTTAGGATTGGACGGCTCATTGATCGCGAGTTTGACTGTGCGGATGAGTTTCGGTATGGGACGCACTATAACCAGCCCTACGTGCCTGTTGGTGGTGGGGGCGGGTTGGTGGCGGAGATTAAGGACCGCGTCACTGCGAAGGTCGAGGTTGGCTTGGGGCTGACGGCGGACGTGGCGTATATGACGGTTGAGGAGTTTGAGGAGGAGAGATTTTTCGTCTTCCAGCGGCAGCGGTATGAGTTGCTATGCTGTATGATTCTACGCCTGTGCAGCGCCATCCCGTATCCGTGCGATGTGTCTCTATCCTTCTCCCAGCAGTCAAAGTGGGCGCGCAAACCTTTGATCCAGTCAGACCTCGCCCGCCCCTTGATCCCAATTAAACAAATCGACACATTCCGCACCGCGCACTTCACCTCCACCGCCTGGACAACAAAACTATCCGAAACCACCCACACCCACACAACCCCCACCCCACCCCCCTACTCCCTCAAAACCCTCAACACCCACCTCCTCACTGCCAAACGCACCGCCGACACCCACTACCAGGCCGCCCACTGCCCCAGCGCAAAACACCACTACGCCCTCGCCCTCCACCTCGAAGCCATCCACGGCAACCTAATCACCCACCAACCGCACACCCTCGCCGCCACGCACGACTTCGACACCGCGCACCGGCTGCGCTGCGAGCTGCTCCTCTCCTACGCCTCCGCGGTGCTGGCAATAGACGTTGAGGAGGGCAAGTATCAGCTCCTGGAGAGCTGTGTCAATCTGGGATTGAGCGGGGTGGGGTTTCCGGTGCAGTTGGAGGGGAGGAGGTTGTATGTGCTTGCGCTGGTTAATGTGCAGATGGGGCTGTGTGGGGGTGGGGGGATGGATCCGATGGGCCATTTTTGGGAGGCGGGGAGGCTGCTTTTGTTGGCGTGGAGGGCTGGGTGGGAGGGTGGGGGTGGAAATGAGAGGGGAAGGGGGGATAAGGGGGGTAGGTGTCGGTTGGTGGTTGGGGATGGGGAGGGGAGTCAGAGATAGTCTGTCTGGTGTGGACTGTGGTGGGGGATTATGGATATTGATATGGATATTTGATAGGGAGGGAAATGAGGGGGTTGGTTTTTTAGGTTAGGTTGGGAGTTTTCTTTTTAAATTGAGATGTTTGGCTATTTGTATTATTTATGAATGAATGGATGGATGAATGATGATTAGTATATTTACTACCTAGACTGCTCATATTTAGTGTTTCCTTTTATGGAGGTATCTAGCAGGTATTTGAATCAGAGCTTGCTGAAGGGTTCTTATCTACTATTATAATAAATGTAATAGAATGAGATGAGAATTACTTTACTTTACTTACCTGCTAGGCTTACAGCTAGTTAAATGGTTAATTAGTTAATAGCTTAGCTATGAGGTAGATTCATGCATATCTACCTACATTTATACCCTATTCTGTGTATGGTAGTTAACTACAACAGAGATAGTAGAGAGTAGTAGGGAATGCATAGGATGAGGATATAATAGGAGTAATAGGAGTAATAGGGGTGGTATAAGCCAGGAAGTGGGTAAAGTGAGGGCATGTAGCTTGTATCAGATCATGTTGTTTTTGATATCAATCTCTATATGGTTTCTAGGGTTTCACTAACTAATGTAGTTAACTAACAACTCAATAGCTAATAGTCAGATCTGCATGCTGCCTACATTTAGTTCGATAACTAACTACCTAGGTAGTTTATTTCCTCTATTCTCTGTCTTCCCTTTCAACTTCTCCTCTCCTCTTTTGACAACCAACATCCCAACCCTACCCACCTAGTCACAGCCAGCCAGCCACCTACCTATCGAAACCAACACCATGCCCCTAATCCCACTCCCCCCCCTCCCCCCACCCCCGCACTGGCCCTCTCTCAGCCACGCCTACGGCCCCGCCACCGACACCCCCGGCCTCCTCGCCTCGCTAACCCCCGGCCCCTCTCCCGTCTGGGGCACCCTCTGGTCCTCCATCTGCCACCAGGGCAGCGTGTACCCGGCCAGCTTCCCCGCGCTGCCCCTCCTCGCCACGGCGGCTGCGGGCTGGACACCTAGGCAGCGCGCGGAGGCGGTGTTGCTGGCTGCGGGCATTGTGCGGGGGCTGGAGCAGCTGGATGAGGGCGAGGAGGAGAGGGTGTGGAGGGAGTATGGGGACTGGATATGGGTGTTGAGGGAGCTGGCGGGGAGTTGTGTGGCGGGGTTTGGGGGCGGGGAGGGGGAGGGGGATGGGGAGGGGGAGGAGGGGGAGTTTGTGTGTCTGCTGCAGGCGGTGTTGGTGTTTGAGCGGGTGGCGGAATGGGCGGGGAGGGTGGAGGGGCTGGCAGGGGAGGGGATGGGGGAGTTTCTGGTGGTGTGTCCGCGGTGTGGGGAGGAGGTGCTGTGTGAGGGGGAGCGGGGTGGGGAGGGGATTGTAGCCCGGATGGCGGAGGGGGGGGACGAGGAGAATGCCGTCGCGGTGGTTGCGGCGGGGGCGGACGAGCTGCGGCGGAGGGGGGGGGTTGGGTGGCGGGTGTATGAGATGGCGGCGCGCAGCGGGATGACGAGAGTGGCAGCGCGGGTGTTGGCGCTGTGTGGACAAGCAGAGTGTGCGTGTGGAGAGCGGTTTGTGGTGGGCGAGGCGGAGGAGAGGATTCTGTGTAGATGGTGATTGTTATTATTATTATTATTTATTTATTTAGTTGTGAATATAAATAGTTGACTATATCGTCATTCTGTGGCTGAGACCCCATCGACAATTAATTAACGGCCTGGCTTGTTAGCGGAAAATCGCCCGACGGCAAATAACTATTGAGCTGACACTGTCTGCGAGCTGGTTGTTTTATGTTCTTCATTATCCGCGTATAACAGACTCGTCAAGTTATAACTATTATCCTCGTCCTGTCAGACAGTGTTATATTCATTGTTTGCCGCATCCATCCCACCTCGTCTCCCAGCTCCAACCTCGCTCTCTCAACCACCACCACCACCAGCAACTCCACCGCTATTCCGCCCTATTCCACCGCAATTCCACAGCTTCTCCCGCGTCCTCTCTGCTAGAATATGGAAAATGGCACTGCGAACCACGACGCGGTTCCCCCCGGCCAGCTGCTCACCGGCAAACAGGAACACTGTCCGTCTCCAGCTCCCCGCCCCGCCATGTCATATCCCAGCATATCATATCATATCATATCATATCATATCCAGCTAACATACCCCTCCAGACCTCAAGCGCGAATTGATCTCCCTGCAAGTCCGCGACGAGATTGCTGAGCTCAACAAGCCCACCGCCCTCCGCCGCTTCGGCGCCCCCTTCAAGTCCGAGTTTGGCGAGATCGCCCCCATCGACTCCGACCTGCCCATCCTCCGCTTCATCTTCGTCCGCCATGTGCGCAACTTTCCCTTCCTCGACAAGGCCAAGGAGGAGGAGTTTTGGCAGGACAAGCTGCAGACCTTCCTCGAGTCCTTTGCCAACAAACACATCTCCTCCACCGAAGACCGCCACGAGGAGACTAAGCGCCGCAAGCTCGCCCAGAAATGCGAGAAGCTGGTCGAGCTCATGATGGTCTCCGGCATCCCCACCGCCTCCGGCTACGAAGAGCGCATCCGCTTCTCTGAAATGGAGGTCGTCGACCGCGGCGCCAACGAACAGGGCCTGCTCGTGAATATGCCCGAGGGCCACGCCATACACGGATGGGACGTCAACGTTGCCAGCGTCCGCACCACTCTGGTCAAGCGCACCGTCAGATATCATCAGCATGCAGTACGCTACCACTACTCTACTACATTATACGAGGAAATGCTAACCCCCCTCCCCTAGGAATTCATTCTCAGAGTCCGCCAGCAAGGAAAACCAGACCACTACGTCGGTCGACGGTTTGGCGAATTCGCCAACCTGCTCAAACGATTACATACCGAGCTACCCGGGAGGATATTGCCGCCGCTGCCTAGGAAGAATAAGAGTTCCATTTCTACGTTTATGGGCGCCGCAGACGACGATGCGTCCTCCGTTTCCTCCATCTCCACTCAGGATGCCAGTGTGGCCGTAGAAGATGGCCACTCCTCACGCAACCTCACCGTCCAGACCGCCGAGAGACGCTCTTCATCCAGGCACTCGTTTTCTAGGACATTAAAGACCGCGCGGTCGTCGGAAAATATAGCCCCAGAGACCGTAACGCTATACAGGGAACAACAGCGCGTTTCTCTCCGTGCTTTCCTCCGCACTTTACTGCAGAACCCGCGCATTGCCGAATCAAAAGCCATGCAGGAGTTCCTCACAGCTGACCCCGTCACCCTCAACGAGGAGGAGTTTGTAGACATCCAGCGGAGAAAGGACCTAGACGCGAAGCGGATAGAAGAGCAGCAGCAGTTTTACGAAATTGCCCGGCAACGCGCCCAGGAGTTGGATGTGTATATGGAGCAGTTCAGACAGGATATCGTTGAGAGCAGTGAGTTCTCCCGCACATGTCGTAGGACCTGGCTAATGGAATCTAGATGGCTTGACGAAATTGTTCCAGGAGATCAAGGCCAAGCAGTCGGTGGATGAGTTGAGTCCGCAGTATCAGAAGTTTGCAGAGTGGCTGCGAATCGAGTGCGTTCCCTTTCAAACTCTTTTTTCAGACGCCCTGTTCAAACCCTTTTGGATGAGGCTAATCTTGTAGGGTCGCCGCAACGATATACCATCTCTTCTTGGCCGAAGACAACTCACCCGAACTCTTCGCCCAAGCCAAACGCATCCACTCCCTGGTCCCGTACACGCTCATGAAAAACGTAATCCGCATCGCCAACCCCGCAGCCGTCATGTCGGGCGTGCTAGACCTTTTCCTCGCCCAGCCGTTCGGATCGCGATCGTTACTGCAACGCATCTTCTCCATGGCTATCCATGATGGAATCAAAACGTTCCAGAAATCGATAGACGGACTGAGTGCCAAGATCGATGATCCTGTGCTGATTTCCAAACTCACAGCCTTCACCGAGGCGGACGAGGACATCAAGAATGAGCTGCGTAAGGAGGCGGTAGAGGATGATGTGGATATTGTCGTGACGATACTGCGGTCTGATATGTTTGAGCCTGAGTTGACCTCGGCGCAGATCGAGAAGGTGTTTAATTCTTACGTTGCCTGGGTTAATGCTGTTGAGAATGTACGTCCCTGGTATTACATCCTTGTGCTCTGCTAATGGTTCCAGGTCGATCTGCAAATGCACCAGGGCGCACAGTGGTTCGCCTATCTGAAACAATTACTGAAGCTGCTAACGAGACAGCGGGACAAGTCGATGATGCTGAGCATCATCGAGGAGGTACGTTCCCCTATTCTCTTTGCGGCTGTCCCAACTAACATAACATCCAGCCCGTCACCCTCCAACTCTTCCGCGACCTCTTCACCATCTTCTACGAGCCCCTCGTCCGCGTCTACAAATCCGCAAACGTCTACAGCAGCATCACCGACTTCGCTGACTTCGCCGACGACGCCATCGCCGTCATCGAGCGCGCCCAGCGCCAAGACGTCTCCGCAGACCCCAACCAGACCGTCCAGGCCTTCATCGACCTGTGCTCGCGCCACCAGCACAGCTTCTACAAATTCGTCCACGAGGTCCACCTGCACGACAACGGCCTCTTCGACGCCCTGATGGGCTGGCTAGAGGACATCCTGCAGTTCCTGCGCCATGGCCCCAAGAGCGGCGGAAAGCTGGATATGAACGCACTCCTGCAGGGCGCCATGGTCGTGCATCAGATCGATAAGGAGGTGGCGATCCGCGAGATCGACTCGTTGGTGAAGTGGCATGCGGACCGGAAGAAGTGGCATCACGATAAGACGAGGCAGAAGATGGCGGCCGAGGGCGGCGGGGGCGGCGGGGGCGCGGGCGCCGCGGACTCAGTCCCCGGCAGCGCCACGTTCCGCGGGAGCGATTTTGGTCTTGACGAGGTATATAATTCCCTATCTTTCCTTCCCCCCCACTCAAACCCCTTAACTAAATTAAATTAAATCAATTACAGGCCGACCTCGACGACCTCGCCATCTCCGACCTCGCCAGCAACCCCTCCGACGAAGACTCGGACGACGACGAGCTCGACCCCATCGCGCTGGAGCGCAAGCGGCGCGCGAAGCGCCAGGACCGCCTGAGACGCAGTGCCGGCGAGCCGATTAAGCCGCAGGTTAGCGAGATTTTGAAGCTGAGGGAGAGCTTTGGGGCGATGTTGAGGATGGTGTTGGCTGAGTAAGGGGTTTTTTTCTTTTTTTTTTTTTGTTTTTTTGGTTGGGTTGGGTTTTGTTTGGGATAGAGGGTTGGTTAGGTAATTGGTTGGTTAGATAGATGGATAGATCGGTGTGTCTTTCTGGCTGGCTGGCTGTATGGGACGGTGGGCGGACGGACGGACTGCCCCTTTTTTGTCCTTGTGCTTGTCATAGTCATCATCATCGTGTTTTTGGGTTGGTTTTGGTCTTTTTGTCTTTGTGTTACTAGGTAAGATCTTTGGAAGAGAAGAGGGGAGAGAGAGGGGTTGCATTGTTTTGTTTCATTTGATTTGGGCGTGCATCATTCGTTTTCGTCATTCGGGCCTTTTGGATACGGATACAACTCCTTCCGTGGGGGTTTGATGTTATTACTACTACTATTACTATTATTATTATTGTTGTTGGGTACTCGGTTTATACTACTACTAATACACTGGCTGCTACGTTGGATTGGAGTCATTTATAGTTAGTGTTTCAAGTAATGGATGAATAAATGTGTAACTAACTAACTAACTACCTATGTACTTCACATTATGCTGTGTGTGCTCTCATCTTGATCCAGCATCCATGCAGATCCATCCATATCACATGCTCAGCCTTACATAACCAGAGTGGATCCCGCCAAGAGTCCCGGCCCCACTAGCCGACCTTAACCTGACTAATCGCGCGCTTTCCTTTTTCCGGTGGCTGGGGATCTCAATATCGATGTCATCTTGAATTTTGGAACGGGATGAGAATGAGAGAAGACAGCTTTGCATAGGGCAGGTTGCTGATGGATTATTATCGTATCCTGAGGGAGGGAGAGATTACGGATAGGCGACCACATACTGGCAGTTAAGGAGCTTGAGTGAGATCTGTGCCTGATCTGATCTGGACCTGGACAGTGGAAGGGCGCATCGCATCGCATCACGCCCATACCCCCCCGACCCGACGACGACGAGGACTGCATTATATAAACATACATACCCGACTCCCCTACCAACCCAACCCAACGAGACAAGCCAGCCAAAGCAATGTCCTCCCACCTCCAAACCCAAACCCCCCCACACCGTCCCCATCCCCATCCACACACCCGCCCATCAATCTCCACCCCAACCCGCACCCCAACCCATCCCCGTCCCCGCGGCCTCTACACAAACAACACCTGGACCTGCGACTGCACCCCGCGCCAGCCCGCCGCCTGCTTCCAGACGAAGAAGGGCGGGGTGAATCAGGGGCGGTGGTGTATGTATTCCCCTCCCTTCCCATACCATAGGTAGATGCAGTGGTTACTAACTCTGTTCATATGTAGTCTACACCTGCCCGCGCCCGCGCGACGGGGGCTGTCGGTTTTTTCTGTGGGTTGATGAGGCGCGGGCGAGGGAGGGGGGGGGCGGGGTGAGCGTGGCTGATGTTGTGCCTTCGGCTGGTGAGAAGGGGGATGGGAAGAGTCGGGGTGGGGATGCGGCGTATGTGACGCCGTTGAGGACGGGGGCGGGGACGGGGACGAGGATGGGGTTGCTTACGCCGAATACAGGGATGGGGAGGAAGAGGGGTTATGATGATGGTAATATGTCTGTGGTGGGGGAGGAGTCGGTGAAGATGAGGAGGCGGAGGGAGGTTGTTGTTAAGAGGGAGGTAGGAGGTGAGGGTGTGGATGGGAGTGGGAGCGGGAGCGCGGCGGATGAGGAGTTTGGCTGGGATGGGGAGTTGGAGGATGGGTTTGTGGGGGGGTTGGGTAGTTGCGGTTCTAGAAGGGGGGAGGGTGATGGTGGGTTTTTGGGGAGGCGGCGGGGTGATGATATGCCGATGCCTAGGGCAATGCGGAAGAGTCCTGGGTGGTTTCGGGGGGATGAGCGGTTGGGTGGTTGGGATGGAGAGAGGGATAGGGATGGGAATAGGGATGGACGGGGTGGAGGACGAGATTCTTCTCCCAGTCCCTGTCCACGTCCCCGTCCCAGAGAGTCTGGTCGATTTTCGCCCCTATTTCTCAGAGACTCGCCTGCCGCTCAACCACCATCAACCCCTGAAACCCCATCGAGTACACAGAACCCCCTAACAACCCCCTCCCGAACAACAACATCAGCGAACTCGTTCGACATCTCCACCCCGCACACCCCCACCCCTATCCGCTTCAACCCCCCACCACCCCCCTCCACCACATCCCTAACCTCAACCCGTACCTCCACCTCCATCTCCTCAACCACCCCCGGCACCATCGTCTCCCAAACCCTTGCCCTCCTCACCAAACACTCCATCAACATGTCACCCGCAGCGACACAGGAACTCGTCGCCCTGCTGAATACCCACCATTTGCGCACGCAGGGCATCATGAAGGGTAGGGATATCTCGCGGCTAGCGATCAAGACGCGTGATGAGAGGATCCGGGCGCTGATGGGGAGGGTGGAGGGGCTGGAGGCTGAGAGGGAGGCGTGGAGGGTTGGGCGGTTGAGGGGGCGGGGGGAGGATTAATCCCACTGGTCTTTTTTTGTTACGTGTGGATATATATACGCATGCTTTTTGTTGATTTGATGAGATACCCCTTTTTGGCTTGGGATACCACAAGGTGTTTGCTGGATACATAGATGTATATTGGATTGAGCTAGCCTGTTTAATAGCAGTACATAGTTTTGTTGTAAGATTAATAACAGAAATTGTTATAATCTCAATCTTGCCATTATTCCGTCTCCTCTATATACATACTCCTAATAATAACAATAATACCCCTGATGCGGAGAATATTGCGGTCTGCGGAGATTGATAAGATAACGAATCACGTGACCCCATATCGCCCGAAATTTTTCGACATCGCGATTGATGCCCAAAGACTCCTTGATTCTCATGCAGCATCCCCCTCGTTTCTCTTAACCACCAGACTGGTACAAATTACAGCAGCTATTCCTATATCTGAATAATGATATAAACCTTTCCTCCTGCCAACAACTTGAGAACCCCCCTCGAAAACGTCGCAGGCGCAGCTCTCTGTGTCCTCGATCTGGAGGTAAGTAACGAACTATATCCATCCCATCCTCCAATAATCCTCTGGCCAATATGTATAAATACTCACTATTTAAAAGTGATTAATGGAGCCAGCTCCGCAGCCACAACCCAGCATCCAATCCACAACAACCACAACAACAACCACATCCCCCGATCCCGCTCCGCAACCCCCCTCCCGCCGAGCCATGTTCCGCCCCCCCGTAAACCGGCTCATGCGCACGCTGGACCGGTCATTCTTCAAAAAAACCATCCCCCTCACAGCCGCCTCATTCTTCGATAAAAAATCCATCGGTCTCGCCAGAAACAGGTTGGAAAAGAGTAAAGATATCATCAAAGCGTTAAACATTATCGATGTGCGCACCGCCCCCAATGGGGATTTGACGCCTAAGTTGTGGAATGAGTCCAAAGGGCAGAGTGGGACAGCGCGGGACGCGGGGAGGAAGTGCGTATTGCTCAGAGAAGGGATTAAGGCTGATGGTGAGTATACCGGGACTGCTTCTTAGGTGCCAAAAGCATATCTATTTGCTAACTCGTTGCGGGGATATGTAGATCCGACGACGTGGTCGCCGACGGTGACGGAACTGGTTCAGGAGAAGATAGTAGAGCTCGAGCCGTACAATATGCTGCTCGATTATGATTATTTTAAATTTGGTATGTTGCGGAGTAAGGTGCTTTTCAATGGGTCGCGCAGCTAATATTCTTGGTTTGTAGAGGATATTCTCGAGGCTATACTGCCGGAGGAACTTGTTCTTGATGCTCCCTCTGGTTTCACCCAGGTTGACCATATCGGTGCGTTATTCCCCTTCTAACATATGCAATACCCATGCTAATATCAATCTCCAGCCCACTTTAACCTCCGCCCCGAATATTTGCCATATAAATACATGATCGGCGAGATCGTACGCGACAAACACGTCAACATCAACACAGTAATCAACAAGATCCACGACGTCGGCCAGAACAGCATCTTCCGCACCTTCGACTACGAGGTCCTCGCCGGCCCAGACAACCTGAACGTCACCATCTCAGAGCAAGGCTGCCACTTCTCCTTCGACTACGGCAAAGTCTACTGGAACACCCGTCTCAGCACGGAGCACGAGCGCATGGTCTCGCGCTTCAACGAAGGCGACGCCGTCTGCGACGCCATGGCCGGCGTGGGCCCCTTCGCCGTACCCGCCGGCAAAAAGAAGGTCTTCGTCTTCGCCAACGATCTAAACCCGCACTGCGTCCACAGCCTCGAGACCGCCGCCAGGAAAACCAGAGCCGACCACCTCAACAAAGTCAACAGCTTCGTGCATGCCTTCAACATCAACGCGCGCGAATTCATCACCCTAGCCACCCAGTTGCTGTACCGCGGCGAGCCCATCATCGTCGAAACCATCGACGACGCCGCCGCCGCCGCCGCCAAGATCCACGTCAACCAAAAGTCCAAAAACCTGCCCACAAAAACCCTCGTCTCCCCGCCCACCTTTGACCACTACGTCATGAACCTGCCCGCGTCGGCCGTCGACTTCCTCGACGCCTTCATCGGCATCTACGCCGGGCAGGAAGGGCTGTTCCAGCCACACACGGACCGGCGACTGCCGCTCGTGCATGTTTACACGTTCTCGAGCAATAGCGATGAGCAGAAGATCGAGCCCGTGGAGATCTGCCAGCGCATCTCGAAGAAGATCGGCTTCACGATTACCCCTGAGGATCCGGAGGTGGAAATGCGGCCCGTCAGGCTGGTGGCGCCGACGAAGATGATGTATTGTGCTACGTTTAGGTTGCCGGAGGAGGTGGCGTTTAAAAAGCGGGTTGAGTGATTTACGCTACGCCTATTTATCACCTTTTGCTTTTTTTTTTTCCTTGCCTTTTTTTTTGGGGGGGGGGGTTTAAGCTTTTATAGAGTTGGGAGTTCTTCTTTTTTTTCTTTTCTGGTAACTACATACATAGTCAGGGGTATACATTGGATTTCTTTTCTTCGTCGCTTGTATTATAGATAAGACATAGGTAGTAAGTAATTCATCCTCACAACATCGCATTAGAATCAGCCTTCACCAGTCAAGTACACGGGAAGAAAGCAATACTTCATTTCAAAAATCATTTCTGATATACTCTTATATAACAGACTATCTATTATTCATTCCGTCCGCATGGGCCCATTCCCCATGCATTGATTATCCCCACCCACGCCCGATTTGCTCCATTGTCTTACACCTGACAAAAAGTAACGAAAGAAAAAAAGAAACGCCATATCCTAACAAACTCCATCGCACCCCAATAGCCAAATAGCCAAATATCAGAATCCATCGTGCGCGGCAGCAGTCGCCAGCATGCAACATACAATTCGCAGCGGTCCAAGAAGCGCGTGTTGTCCCCATTGAGGGGTTCAGGTAAATGAAGCCCATTTATTTCGTTCCCAAGACAAGATAAGGCGCAAGGCGAGAGTTTTGAGTTCAGACCGCAACGTCGTGTCGTGCGAAATGCGCTATGTTTGAGCGTCTCGTCTGCCCGTCCTCCTGGACGAGATATCTAGGTAGCTTCCACGATCCATGTGACACCGACCGCGTTTCCCTCCTATTCCCATTTTCCATTTTCCAATTTTTCGTCTATACCATCGCCGGTTCTCGTCTGTGACATAAAAAAACGCTAACGCGCCAACTCGATTGCGCATACTATGCATGTTGTGTGTCTGTTTCATCTCGTCTTCTCCAATTCGACTTCTCCAGTTCAATTCGATGGATGGGGAAAAGAAAAAAAAAAACGACCCCTCCCTCACTCAACGAAATTCCTCAACTTGGTCAACTCATCCAACAGCTCCTGCAGCTCATTGTCGGAAATCTTATTCCCAATGCTAGGAATCAGAGACTTGGCTTCCTCGGCATTATCGCAGCAGAGGCTCCCTGGGCACAAATAGTTAGAGACGGCGATTACTGGAACGGAGCCTCTTAGTGGGGACGGGGAGTATTTACCCAGCTGCGACCGTTCGAAAAGCTCCAGCTCCGTATGGGCGGATAAAAGCCGTTCGACAGCCTCGATGTTCTCCTTCTCCTTGAACCGCGCGAAGATCTCGAGGTAGTCTTGTGTTTTTATCAGGGTTCTAAGATACACCTGTTAGCAAACGAAAAGACAAAAACATCATCATCTTTGCCATCTCCCCGTATATCCTGCACAGTAGGCGCACACCATATATCCCCAACCTCAAGACCCCAACTCCTCCCCAAAAAAAAAGAAAAACAAAAACCACTTACTCCCTCTCCTCAAACTTATGATCCCCCTTCCTCCTCAAATCCAGCACTTTATTAATAACCAGCCGCGCCTCGGACAGCGAGAGCGTCGGCACATTCTGGAATTCGCCCAGCTTCAGCTGCGAGGTCGCCTCGAGCTCATTTTGGGGTAGTTCGCGCTTGCGGTGCGTGGGGTCGGGGAGCGGGGTGGAGGTTGTTGTCATTTTGGATTTTTGTTTTTTTTTTTTTTCGGGGGGGGGGGGGGGGGGGGGGGGTCGGGGTATTATCCACATAAATGGATAAACATGTACAGTACAGGTGCCGACATTCTGATAAATGGGGCGAGGTATTTAAGGAGAGGGATAGGAAGGCAATATGTAAAGGGTAAAGTAATATGACACGGGACGGCGATTGAAAAGTGACAAAAAGAAAAAAGGGGATCGGAAATGTACTGATGAGACGATATAAACCGTGCAAGTCCTTGAAGGGAATGAAAGGAGGCAAGAGATAGAACTTTTCAAGTCCTCGTCCCCCGCCTCCTCAAGCCAAACTCCTGCTCCTGCAGCTCCCGAATCAACCTCAGACTTTCCGGGTCCGCATCTGGCTCGGAGAAGCTACCTCCTCGATCATGCTTCGCCGATTTGGTGCTGCGGTGCGGAGAGGTCGGAGAGATGTGGTGGCTGCTGGAATGATGGCTTCCTTCACGTCCTTCACGCTTTTTATCAACAGGAGTAATATGCTGTTGTTTCTTTTCGTGTTTTGAGGGGACGGATGATGATTGTGATGCATGTACATTGGCGCGATGCGACGAGGTCGGACGCGATGAAGGCTTTTTTACAGAAGAAGATGGGACGGGGACTGACAGGTCTGAAGGGGCAACCCCCGAAGGGCGTGACAGCGCCTTGCGATTGGATTCCGCAGCTGGCTCCAAACGAGGCTGGCGGGAAGAATGGCGGGAGGTAGATGTGGGGGTGTGGATGGCCGTGGAGCGTTCGCCATTCTGGTCGGTTTTCGCTCCATCCATCCGATTGGCTTCGACATCCATGTCGTCCGCGAGTGACGTAGGGGGTGAAACGAGACTGCTTGCGGGGGCGGTTGCTGTAGGCAAAGACGGAACCTCCGAAGCAGGTACGAGATCCGCTTTCTGTGTGGGAGGTGAGGCGTAAGATGTTTGGCTTAGGGGGCGGTCGTTGGCCGCAGCTTTGTCGGTGGGTACACCCTGGCCATTTGCGCGCGGTTGTACAATCTCACCGTCAAAGTCTTGATCAGCACCAATCGGAGATGCAGTCGATGTATCAAAATGGATAGGTTCTGGCCTGAGCCGTTTGCTTAGAGTAGGAGATAGGTTTTCATCACTGGAACGGGGTCGCTTGGCTGAGGTCGCGGCTCTAGGCTTGGAACGTTCTTGAGCTTTGACGGGGTCGATCCGGCCATTTTCGTCATGAATACAACGGCGCTATTAAGAGTTAGGATATGATGGGCAGTTGGAATAATATGAAGAGGAACATGGAAATAAGGACTTACCTTGCTCTTCCGACACTCGTCACAAGCTTTGCTTCGACCCTTTTTACCATTTGAAGAATTCGGGCTAAGCCCCTTCGTCTTGTTTAGGTTGGTCTGGGGTGTCATCAAAACAGCGGAATCTTCAGCAAACATCGACTCCTGCTCGGCCATTCTATCCCGCTTCAAGTGTTCTTTGGTTTCATCGGTATACGCAGCTGTATCTCTGCCGTTCAAGGATTGTTTCCTCGATATCGATGGGGACGTTACGCTTTCATGATTATTTTCATCCTTGTGTCGACAGCGGATACGTCTCTTGCGGCAAGCATCACAAGCAACCCGCTTTGGGCCTAGGCCTGTCGGTTTCGGCATGGATCGCGATTTAGGGGGATTTTCCTCCTTCAAATTGGCAACGGATGCCTTTCGTTTGGGCGGGGCGGGTGTTCCGCTTATCGATGCAACGCTGGAGCTAGTGTTGGAAACACCATTTGCATTTTCCGAAGACTGATCTGACGGCCGTCTGCTGCTCTGTGATTCTGAACTGACTTGTGGGCTTTCAGCGATGTGGCGTTGCGAACGGCGACTTGGTCTGCCAGCGGGTTTGCGGCCTGACATCTCGACTTTGACGTCAAGCGATATTGCACCAGGGCGGGTCCACTTCGCGGCATGCTCATTGCCTCGCTTCCATGCTATCCATACACCGAATTTCCTGATGATATCGACTGGATCTCCTTGTAGTTTAGGGATGGATCGCTTCACCGCATTCCTAGTCTCAGTCGTAACACCATCAACCATATATCCTCCAGCAATCAAGGCGGTCCTCAATAGGTATTTTGCTAGTTCCGGGAGGCCATCCAGTTCGGCTTGGGAGTAGAATCGAGAGTTGTAATACTCCGTGCCGGGCTCGGCATCAACACTGCGATCCCCAAATTCGTAATAAACGGGGAACTCGCGGTAAAAACGGTAGTTTTCATCGCGGGCAAACGATTCTGCGACGTTCTGAGGGATCGGGTCTTCGTCGAGATACTTTATTGCGGTATGCCACAGTATCTTCTGGAAGAACGGATATCGGAACTTTTTAGGCACTTTGGTATCCTTCTCAATTTTGGCGACTTTGATCTGCATGCCGTAGTTCATCCTTGTGAGAAAGTTTCCTCCAATGACAAGGCTGTCTTCTGGAGTCCAAACAGCATGGATCCAACCGGATGGAATCAACATCGTGTCTCCCGCGGAAAGGTCAACCCGATAACATTCCTTTGTTTGGTCCCCTAGAAAAGTAGTGTCCTGAGCAGCGGAATTGCACCAGTCCTCGTACTTTTTTAGATGTTTGTCCTTGGGAGGAATGAAGAAGAATGTCTTGCTGCCTTTTAGAATATGATAGTAGACAGATGAACCCCCGAAATCAATATGGAAATCGGTGTAGCAATCTGCAACAGACATCAAACAATAGAACTGAACTTTCGGGATATCGCCAATAGCTTGCAGCTCGGCTGGCCACACAGAATCTTGGAGGTCGAGGTCACGGACTATTTTGGGTCGCCGAATCAATCGTCCCAGTGGACATTGTGAGACCTCGAGGCTGATAACATTGCGAACGACCTTGGCAGCACTATCATCGTAATAGTAGTCCACCCACTTTCGCATATTCCATTTCTTGTCTTCCCCTTGCTGTGATTTGACGTCGATAACTTCAACCCGTTCTTCCGGTCCATAGAGTTCACCGACATCCCGTACAGTAAGACCTTCGGGGATGACCATATCCAATTCATCTTGGCCACAGTCTATTACCTCCTCCCTACTGTCTATCATCTCGTCAAATTCCTCTTGAGTGGTAGCTTCACGCGTATCTTCCTGGGGTGTACGCATATTCCAGGACGCTGGAATAACTATAGGCTCAATCATCCCGACCCCCCGCTCAAAATATTCGGCGGTGACTAGTTCCGGACGTAGGCGGGCAAAGTGGTCCGGCAAGAATGTGATTTTCCCGTCCTTTATGGGTTGGATGTAGTGATGCTCGGGCGTTTCCGTGGACGACATTACAAAACCTTGATTTAGGCCTGCGTAGTCGATAGCGGTTCGAGCTCGGGATGATTTGCGAACGAAGGTGGTAGGGCCATGGATAGGGCGGCATCCGCGGCAGATAAACTTGTCAACTGTCCTCGTTTCGCGGTCACTTTTGAATCCTGCGCAAACGATGTGGAACCACCGCATGCACCCATCACAATTTATCCAGGTCACGGCTTCCTGGTCCTCGCCATTCACAGTGATGCGATCTAGGTTGCAGGACGCGCATCTTGCTTGACTTGACTGGTCGTAGTCCTCGTCCTCGTCAGCGTCCTCATCTTTGAGATTAGACGAAGGGACGCTTTTGCGACGCTGCCGCGGCACCTTGGCGGGTGGCTTCAGTGGTTGAGTCGCCCCATTTGCTTGAAGAGTCTTGTCCTTTTCAGCCGCAGTGTTTTGAACGCGATTAGGTTCGTCATCAAAAACAGGACCCATTAATGGAGGCAACGGCGAAGCAGCGGAAATGAAGCCATTCATGGCCGGTCTCCCAGTAAGCGCGGAGCCATCTGACCGCGACCGGATGCGAGGGGCAGCGCCGTTGCTCCCAAAGAAAGCGGATGATGACTTAGTCTCGGCGCTGATATTCCAATTCTTGTTCCATAGACCAGTAGTATCCGGGGCCCATCTAACCGCTGTGTCCTGATCGTTATAGCCCTGATCCGCCACAGGCAGCTGAGGTCTCGAGATATCGGCGAGGGGAGGGAAATTGCTAGGTCTCGCGAAGTTGAGCAGTAGTTCCGCATCAGTCTTCATGCTATCGAGGGTAGAGACGTGACTGGTGGCCGGCCTCGCGCCAGATTTGGGCCAGGTTGGCGAAGGCGCTTTCTCCGACCGCGCTCGTTTCGATGGGCGTTCCGATTCGCCGTTGGCGGCGGGCGGCTGGGGCGCCATAACGGGACCACCAACAGCGGCGGGCTCATCGTATGGAAGGGGCGCAAAGGTAGGGCTCGTCGCGAGAGCAATGGTTGCGAGCGTATCGATGGTTGAACCGGACCGTGAGTGGCCGATTTTGCTCGGAGGGTTTGAGCGGCTTGGTGAGGCGGGATGGGGTGCTCTACCGTTCTGAAAATCATCCCACGCAGGGTTTATCTGAGTCTCTTTCTGGCCAAAGGCATCGTATCTGGGCTGGGGATCGGTGGAAGGAGGAATGCGGATAGGGACGGGGTCGAGCACTTCGCGCGGTGAAAGCGGCTCGACGGCATGGCGCGGTGGGGAGGGGGTGCGATAGCGCGACGGACGCAGGCTGGAGGGGTTCCGGAAGGAGATAGAGTTCGCCATGAGGGCTATTGGCGATGGCGAGACGCCAGGAGGGGGTCGAGCAGTCGGATGGTTGCTGTCAGTTCGCGTCGATGGCAGCAAAGGCGGGGAAGGGCAGTGTTGACCACACGTCCTAGCGGCAGACGGCAAGGAATGCGCGACGATGCATTCCTGGCGGATCCGAAAGTACGCGGGGGGCGGGGAGGGCGAGATGGAGAGTCAGAGGCTGGCGGCAGAGGAGGAGGGTTGATGGAGGGCGCAATGAGGAGGAGGAGAGGAGAGGAGGAGAGGAGGGCGACTGGGGTGGAACTGGCTCCGAAGGCCGTTGTCCGCAACAGAGGCTAAGCGAAACGGGCGGCTGTCTGGCTGGCGGCCGGTGGTGAAGTCGCCCAGGCAGAGCTCGTATCAACCATAGACGGAGGCCATACAGCAGGAGACAGCAGTGGTCGGGGGGGGGGTGTGGTGGAAGCGGGCGGGCTGAGGCGAGGCGAGAGAAGAGAAATTGACGAGGTGAGGTGGAGAGCGACGACGGGAGGAGGTGAGCCCGCCGTATTGCTGATACCGCCGCGGTACGACCCCCGCCGCGAAAGTGGCCATGCATACGGTATTACCGTTACCGCCCGTCCCCCCCAGCAGCCGCGCATATACTTTCTGATATCAGTTTGTCCCCGGCGTGCGCGCAAGACTCTTCTCTGCTTTACTGGGCTGGCTTTTCTAATCTACAGCCGGCTTCTACGTCCGCTACATCTACTCCGCGACATATCCCTCTCTCGCACAGCCCCAGAGTTTGCCATTCACCCCCAGTACACTCGGCATCTATCCAAGATATCAACAAGCTAACCAACCCAAATGACTACAGGCCAAGCCGTGAAACTGCAGCTATTACCAAACGGGGTCCCGAAATACGATATGAGTGTCCGCCATGACAAGCAGCGGAGAAAGTGTTGCTTGTTCCGCGTTATCCTGCCTCTCGATCGTTGCGGCAACCAAGCGCCGTGGCAATATGCGCGAGTCTGCCAACGGAGTCGCGGGTAGCTTGAGGGAGGCAAAGACAGTATATGGGCACGTAGGCGTATGGGGATAAACGGCTCGTGGCAGGACGGAAGGTATTCGTAGGTCTGGAATGCGCCGTTGGAGAGGAAGGATATGTCTATACAGACAGATGCCAGTTTCCTAGCTTCCCGTTATCTGGGCCAGGTAGATAGTCAATTCATCAAGACAGGCCCATTGCATTGAGCTTGGTTGGTAGCAAAATGACAGTCACCGTGCCCGGAGGAGGAGGGTCGAGAGCAGTTGGCGTATTGCGGGGGAGGGGGAGGCTGTGGGCGGAGCAGTCAGAACGGCATCTAGGATGGTTAGCAGAGGTCTCTGGCAACATGGAATTGCACATCCCGAAGCACACGGGCAGACAACATCGAGTTGAAGCGGCTCGGATATGCCTTCATTTCTGCTGGTGGGATTTCACCCCAGATGTGAGAAGGAAAAGCCCTATCGAGCTAAACAAACAAACATCGCCTTAGTCATGGACAGCTCCGGACGCTAAACATGCAGTTCTCCAGCCGGGCAACCGCCCCATTGGAACCTTGATGAGATGATACAGTCTAGTAGAAGATTGCATAGCAGACAGTTTTGGAACGGAGCTTCGGTGACGGCGGTGTCGATTGTTTGGCACCGCGGATGTTCTAACTACTCGATGGTTCTAGGCTATAGTATATTTCTACTTTGTTGCTGTGTGGGTAACCCGCCAACGCTGCCAGGCCCTATCCCATTGCTCTCAATGCTCTGTCTGATCGGGGTCATACAATCAAAATGGAGTTTATGATGTTCGCCGTCAGGATTCCGATGGATGAGCGATGATGTCCACTCCCAAGAGGGCAAGATCCGCCGGGCTCCACCAATTCTCCGGCCGATGGGGCTAGCCCAAACAGGCTAGCGCGTCACGTGCTCTCAGGCCGTTTGAAGCTGCGTCTCTCCTCATAGTCGGCCTTTCTCACCACCCCGTCCCTCTGTCACTCTGCCTCTCTATCTACCACCTGCTGCTGTCTCCACGCACTCCCTGTCCTCCGCCTCGTCCTCCCGACCGCGCCCAAGAGATATGAGCCGCAGCAACAAGCTTGCCCCGGAAGCCAACAGGTGCGTTGACCTTGAGCCCCGCCGATCTGATAACCACCGTCCGCTGCTTTTCTCCGCCCTTCCCCCGGAGAGACAGCGTCGGGCATCAGCCCTTGATCGCATGCTAACATACCCTCGTTTTTAGGATCCTTTTCGTAAAGAACCTCAGGTGAGTTCTCGCGGCCACTGCCCATTACCAATCCGGCCCCCCCTCGATCCGCGCCATACCGATAATCCCTGCCGTTTCCTTTGGTGCCACACATCAATCCCTCCTAACCCTGTATCTATAGCTACAACGTCACTGCAGAGGAACTGTTCGATCTTTTCGGGAAGTTTGGTCCCATCCGGTGAGTCGCCCATAACCACTGCCCTTGCCGGACCCGCGCCGGCATAATCTATCGCTAGCGGACGACAACCGAGCGCATATACTGACACCTTGCGATTAGACAAATCCGCCAGGGCATTGCCTCGAACTCAAAGGGCACCGCGTTTGTCGTATACGAGGATGTTGTCGATGCGAAACAGGCCTGTGACAAATTGAACGGCTTCAACTTCCAGAACCGATATCTCGTCGGTAAGTACCCCGGAGATGTACAAATGGCATATTGGTTATATAAAAGACGATAAACTGATATCAACCCTTTTGGTGCAGTTCTATATCACCAACCCGAGAAGATGGCACGATCGAAAGAGGACCTAGCCGCGCGACAAGAAAACCTAGAACGACTCAAACAACAACACGGCATAGACTGACCCGACTCCCTCCTTCGCTTTTGCTTCCTTTTATGCGGTTTTTGCTTTTTTTACTCAACTTATTCCCATGTTCCATTATTTGATCCCGTTCTATGAATCCGGGATCCCCTAGTCCAGGGAGGACTTTATCAAACCTTCAAACCATCATCACCACGATATTTGGGAGAATTATAACGGGAGTTTCAAGCTTTTGTGGAACTGGAACTATAGGCTGGTCTTCGATCCTCGGGAGAGACGGGTATTTGGGCGTTTCGATCGGCTTTCTTCTCCCTTTTCACCCTCCCTATGCTGGGCTTTTTTTTTTTTCTCTTTCCTTTTGCGTTTTGCAAACCGGTTATATGATATGTTATGTGATGGCAGACTCATGTTCATGATTAAGATTGTTATTTCCAATACAAAACAAATAGGCAAAGGCCTTGCAGAATGAATGACACCGAAATATGAATTTACACAGAGAACTTTTTGCCTACATCTACCATCCTGACACTGCGTCGTTTTGTGCATTATCGGCCTGTACTTCAACGCTCGTGTACGACGGATTACGGGACAGCTCCAGAGAGTCTGGCCATGGGAAGTAATAATAAATAAATTAATAGTTGCTTATTATCAAGTCTGCATGAATCTGCAGCGCGAATCCTGGAAATCTGCCGCAGTCACATGACATCACCACCGTGCCAGCTTCCAACGTCAACGCGGCCAAAGCAGCCACACTCCGCCACGGCTGCCTCTGGGTGGTGACTGATTCCAAGTTCTCGCCGTCTGAATTCCTCTGGATGCGTCGATATAGCCTCCTTTGATCCCCTGTCTCCGCTCCAGCCCTCACCCTCTGCCCGGCTCTATACGAAACGCCCACCTGACACCCACGCAGACCACCGAACTCAATATACCCGAGCCAACGACACATGCATTCGCTTCCCACCCGTCTGCTCCCTGAGACGTGACCGTCTCCAAGCCTGGCTATGGCTGATCTCCCAGATCTCGCCGGCACGCTCACACTGCCCTTCCAGCCAGCTACCGAAGCGGCTAATTCCGCCGCAGCAGCCGCCTTCACCAGTCTTGCTCTCGCATCCAACACCCTCCTCGCGGCCTCTACCACAATGCCCGCCTCACCAACATCCACAGCCATGCCGCAGCAGCCGGATCAACAAAACGGAGAATGCCAGCTACTGGGCTCGTTCGCGCTGATCGTCCAGGCCGCCCTAGGGGCCCTGGCGTTGCTCTCGCTGGTCTACAAGAGATGGAGGGAGAGGCCGCAGCGGCCGGTGAAGGTGTGGGCGTTTGATGTGTCCAAGCAGGTGTTTGGGTCTGTGTTGCTGCATCTGGCCAATTTGCTGGCGTCGATGTTTTCGGCGGGCCAGATACCGGTGACCGCGACGTATCAGCCGAATCCGTGCTCGTACTATCTGTTAAATCTGGGTATTGATGTGAGTTTTGGCTCGGATATCTAGATGGAAACCTAGCTTTGATCTGTTCAACTTGGCTAATTCCGGTTTTTTTTTTGGCAGACAACCCTCGGCATTCCCATCCTGATTTTCGTCCTTCGCATCCTCAACCACGCAGCCCTCTACACCCCGCTCGCCAACCCGCCGGAATCCATCGAATCAGGAAACTACGGTGACCCGCCCAACGCCATCTGGTGGTTCAAACAGTCCATGATCTACTTCGTCGGCCTTCTGTGCATGAAAACCTGCGTCATCGTGCTAATCCACATGCTCCCATTCATCGTGAAAATCGGCGACTGGGCCCTCCGATGGACCGAAGGAAACACCGCTGTACAGATATTCTTCGTCATGCTTCTGTTCCCCGTCATCATGAATGCGATTCAGTATTATATCATTGATATCTTTATCAAGAAACCGATCCCCGAGGGAGACGAGGGCATATCCGGCGACACATTCGATGATGTTATGGGTGATGATGACAGACATCGGCGGAGCGCGTTGCTTGCGGGCATGGATGATTCGTCGGATGAGGAAGACTCGGATGTTGAGGGTGAGGCGATGATGTTGCGCGATGACGAGGCCGGGGTGAAGCGGTCGTTCGAGTCGAGAAGTGCTAAGAATGATGATGACGGGGTTACTATGCCGCTGAATCGGCATTGATTCATTCATCTGAATGATTTATCCTGCTCCCCCCCCTTTGCTTGGTTCCTGATCTCATTTGCGTTTTCTGAATATTACTAGCCCGGCTACATCTCGAAATCGTTCTTGTTGTTCTTCTTATCATACCGGTGGTGAATGGCGAAACGGTCTATTTAACCATCATTGCTATGCTTTGTCCTTCTCCCTATTCCTGCATGGCTGGCTGGCTGATATGAACCCCTTTTCATTTTATTGCCTGTTTCTTTTTTTAATCTCTACCCCTCCCGAAAGACGATATGATACGTACGCATTGGTTAACCTTTTTTCCTCCCGCAGAACGCATATGCTTTTTACACAGACAGCTAACATACCCGGCGTTCTTTCTAGCTTGCTACTTTTCTTGACTGCTGCTCATCTATGTATGTAACTAAGATATTCAGTTTGCCAGTTGCGTTTTGTTCCCTACGTACGACATTTGGACCCTTCAGAGTTCATTTTTTTCCATGGCTAGAAGGCGAGCTTGGCGTTTTCGGGTTGTTATTTTATTTTATTTATATATATATATATTATTTTTAGTAATTTCTCTCTACTCTTAACTCTTGTGTTTTGGTTTCATTTTTCCCTTTCTTGTTTCGCTATACGTGAATTGAGTTGATTGCATTACATTACTCCATACATTATATTAGCCTTATATTGAAGGACAATAGGCGCATTAACAGCAAGATGGGGCTAATATATGTACGGACGGGATGAACCTTGCATTGGGGGCGTCTGAATAGGTCTACATTATCACATACTATGTATGGGCAAGCATTAACATTTTAAGGAAAGAAAAGCCCACGGCCGTGGGGATTTGTGGATGATTAAAATGGTCTAGGTACAAGGGAAAAAAAAGAGAGAGAGAGTTCGCGCCAGTGTACTGTACTTACCTAAACGGCTAGAAGAAATAAAGCAAGTTTTAGCGGAAGGTATATATATCCAAAGGGTTGAAGAATAGAACGTTACCGTTGCCAAAACTAAACAGAAGCTCAAAAGTGCTTCACTAGCCCGGCGGCATCAATGTATTCAACGACACTGATATCTCCCCACACATCTCCCCCGACTTTCTCGCCGTGATATTCGAAGATCGCGCAGGGCTTCGAGACGCATACTATACGATCTAGGAAGCCATTCTGTCCCAAGATTACTCCAGAACGATTGTTGGGGACAGTTGAGCGAGGAACAACAGTGAACACAGTGCTGAACTGGAACAGGGCGTTGGTGAGAACAATGGAACATTCGGCTTGTACACTCACTCCCGACGCACTGCGGTATGGATCATGCTTGCTAGACTCAAGGTACGTAGAGAAGGTCGGAGACAGAAGGTCGGACGTTATCGTGCAGCCATGAGAGCCGGTGTCCCACACCATATCACTCAAGTCTAGAGTGAGTGCATTCGGGCTGTCATCCTCTGCATCTATTCCACGAAGCAGCACGGTGCCGGAGACGGTTGGGAGGAAGCCTTCGCTGGTGGCGGCTGGAATTCCGAGCACGTATGGCTGTCGGTGGGGAAGGGCGGCAAGCTCTCTGGCCATTTTCCTGATCGCTTCCCTTTCGGCCGGGGAAGCGCGCGGCAGGTTGTTGTTGTCGTTGACAAGGGATGTTCGAATAGGACGGCGAGATTGGGATACAGGTTGAGGTTGGGGCGGCAACAACACGGTGTTCAGGCGTGCAAGTTCCTTCAGGCCCTTGTGTTCCTCCTTGGTTCGGGGCGGGAACACAACAAGCTCACGGTCTGTGTCCAGCGACTCAGAGGATGCTTCGAGTGCTGCAGTCCATGTGGAACGTATGGGAAGGCGTGCTGTACTTTCCGGAGCATTTTTTTTAATACTCGTGGCAAGCTGGTGTAGAAGGGTATGGGTCGGCAACTGGACTTGTCCATCGTCTGCTGCAGTATACATGTCTGTCGTGATGGACGGATGTGCCTCGAGACAGCTTTCAACGTGTTTTATGCGACGAGACCAACACGCGAGTCAAGCAGGCATGCTCAATATAGAAATCTGGTCTGGAATCGAGGACATCTATCCGCGAGCCAGAGATAAGAGGCTGTTAGACCACAAAGAGGTTCATCTTGGTGTGGCTGTCACTTATTCTCCTGGCAGAGGTTGATACCAGTACTACCTTAGATGGCTGGTTGCCCTAGGCCAGCAAGAGAGTTAAACCTGGCGCGGTGAGTCAGTAAAGGAAGTAAAATATCTGGACTCTTCTGTCAGAGGGGATGAGGCGTTGGTCGGGGCGATGTTTATGACAGATGAATTTGGGGAATTAACTGGTTTGATGAAGCAAAAGAAAGAAGTGATCGCAGCTTTGAGGAATGACGTCGTGAAGATCTGCTTATGTCATCTTACAGTATCACGTGAGCCTGAGCTCCAGCCAATGGGAACCTTACTACCCGAGGCGTCCAAATATTTTCTAATTTTTGGCCGAACAAAATATTTCTGAACAGCCAGACCAAACCTGTCCACGCCTCCGCAAAACATTCAGAAGAAATTCAGCTTGATTAATTCCCATCCCCAATTTTCCGCCTTCCCTATAAATACCCGCGGCTCCAATTCCCACACAAATAAACCCGGAAAAAGAAATGCCGTCAACGCAAAAAGTCCGCGTCAAGCAGAAAAAAAAGGCTACTACCTCCGCACGCTCAGTCCCAGACGAATTCCCCGCGCAACAAGCCATTTTAGACGATGATGATACTTCTAGCGAGGGAGAAAGCGATGTCGACGACGACAATGATACCCCAATGCCCAAGGACGAGACGGAGGAGAAGCTTGAGCGGCTGCTCTTTGGAGATACCGCGGGGTTCCATGATGCGTTGAGGGAAGAGGACGTTGAGGGGCTGGAGATGGTGTTGGCGCGCGGTGCGGGGAGTGATGGTGAAGGGGGGGATGAGGAGGAGGAGGGGTTGGAGGGGGTTGATGATGCGGATGTAAGTTGTCTTTTCCGAGTCTAAAGGGGGGGAGGGGGATTCTGTGCATAATTGCGCCGGAGATTGTCACTACTTCTTCTCATTAACTAATATCTAAATAGCTCTTCTTCCTCGACTCCGGTGCCCCTGGCGCAGATGACGACTTTACCAACAACGGCTCCGCCCTCCAGACAGCCCTCACAGACGGCAACCTCGAGCCCCCCGCCGCATGGGAAGACAGCGATGACGACCGCATCAACGTCTCCCTCGCGGGTAACAACCGCCTGCGCAAGCTGCGCGTAACCGAAGAGGACGACCTGGTGTCCGGCACGGAGTACATTCGGCGCCTGCGGAGGCAGTTTGAGCGGTTACATCCTGCGCCTGAATGGGCGAATACGGTGGTTATGGGTGGTGGGCGGAGTGCGAAGAGGCGGAAGACGGAGGACGGGGAGAGTGTGGGGAGTGCGGATGAGATGGATGTTGATAGTGATGAGGGGGAGGAGGAGATGTCATTGCAGCCGTTGGCAAGGTTGTTGCAGAATGTGGGCAATCTTACAAAGGCCGATAGCAATGTGAAGAGCGCGGGGGGAAAGAGGAAGCTCAGACAGGAGGTGCTGGATATTCAGCGCATGAAGGATGTGGGGGGGAGTCAACCGGTAAGTCTTATCCTCCTTTTTTTTTTTTTTTTGTTTGGCACGACTACAAATACAAACGCCCCTATTCTAACACAATCAATACAGTCCTCAATCCACTCCCTAACCTTCCACCCCTCGTACCCCCTCCTCCTCTCCTCCGGCCCCGCCTCAACCCTCTACCTCCACCACATCTCCCCCAAATCCCTCCACCCAAACCCGCTCCTCACCTCCCTCCACATCCGCCACACCCCCCTACACACATCCACCTTCGCCCCACCGACAGGCAACAAAATCTTCTTCTCCGGCCGCCGCCGCTACTTCCACACCTGGGACCTCGACACCGGCAAAGTGGCCAAAATCAACGCCCCCCGCGAGCGCAAGGAGGACCAAAAGACCATGGAACGCTTCAAGCTTTCGCCATGCGGGCGGTGGCTGGGCGTGGTCGGCAGCTCGCGTAAGGGCGGAGGGATCGTGAGCGTGCTCAGTGCCGAGACGATGCAGTGGGTTGCCGAGGTGCGGGTTGACAGCCGCAACGGGGTGGCTGATTTCGCGTGGTGGGGGGATGGCGAGGGGATGTGTGTTGCGGGCAAGAATGGGGAGGTGAGCGAGTGGGATGGGCGCGAGAGGAGGGTCGTGGCGCGCTGGGTCGACGAGGGTGCCGTGGGGACGACGGTTGTTAGTCTCGGTGGGAGATCGGGGAGGAAGGAGTTGGGAGGGGATCGATGGGTGGCTGTGGGCAGTTCGAGTGGGATTGTGAATATTTATGATCGCCGGCCGTGGGCGGCTGGGTATGCGGCGGCGGCTAAGAGTGGAGCTGAAGAAGATGGGGACGGCGTCCCCCGCGACCCGAAACCGACGCGCATGTTGGACCAGTTGACGACGCCGATTAGCTTTTTGGTTTTCTCGGCTGATGGGCAGTTGATGGTTATGGCGAGTCGGTGGAAGAAGGATGCGTTGAGGTTGAGTATGTGGTTTCCCCTACCCCATGGCATATTTACATTCTACATTCTAGATATATTTGCTAATGCGTTGAAACAACAAATAGTCCACCTCCCCTCGTGCACGGTGTACAAGAACTGGCCCACGTCTAACACGCCGCTCGGTCGGATCTCCGCCGTCGCCGTCGCGCCCACGTCGGATATGTTGGCTGTTGCTAATGAGCAGGGGAAGATTAGGTTGTGGGAGATTCATGGGTAGATAAGACTAGATGGGAAGCTGTAAACCCCCTTTTTTTGGATTTTGTTTGATTAGTTAAGTTGCTTGGGAACGCAGGACTTCATTTACATACGTTATTATATCTTTGCATCCTATCTGTATCTGACAGTTTTGTGGGGTTTATTTATTGATTCGAGTGTTAAATGAAAGATTTGATATGGGATGGAATGGAATGGATGATTTAAGTGGATAAGTAAGCACGGCATATCTAGAATTCCTGTCAGTTGCTGAATTCAGGGGTAGCTAAGTACATTAACCCCTCCCCATCTAAATATACCAAAAGCAGCGGAACGGAGCCAATACAATATGTGATAAATCCACAATCAATCACTATATGTAGCCAATATATACTGAGCCAGTCCCTATATGCTGCTACTACTAAGATCTTTTTCTTCCATCGTCCGATGTTATGTATGCGAATAACATGATTTTGAGACCAGAAAAAAATCCCAACATAAATGATGACAGCAAGAGATTGTTCCATCCAAACAGCTCATATCCATCCAACTCACCCCTTTCCTCTATCCCAAAAAAGAGAAGAAAAAAGAAAAATCCACCTCTATATATTATGTATGTCCCAGGATGCCTCTAAATTTTCCCCAGGTTCTCTAGCACAGCTGCTTCATGGTTTCCTTATTCCTGATACCCGCCAAGTTTCCTGCCTTAACTCTCTCCAACGTCAACGCGGCAATCAATGCCGCTCCAACACCGGACCCATCCTCGGCTCCGCTCATAATAACCTTGTCAGGCTCATTATCAGGCCAGTCCAAAATCTCCCTCAACGCCTTTGCGCCCCGTGCTTTGAAATGCGGGTACTTGTTAAACACGGAACCATCCGCACCGACATGGCAGTGCTGGATGTTTTTCTTCTTGCAGATAGCCGCAACGCCGCAGGCGGAGAGGCGCGCGGCGCGGGTGCCAATTAGTTCGGACAGACGCCGGCAGAACTCGAGCTCAGAAGATGTGGCTTGGATTCCCAGCGTGCGCTCAAAGAGGTCGCGGGTTTCAGACAGGTTCTCGAAGGGGTCCTCCTCGATGAAGGAGAGGAAGGACGAATCGAGCGAGTAGGGTTTGCGCAGTTTGCTGGCGTCCTGGTTGGGGAAGATGAGTTTGTTCTTGTTGTCTATCATGTCGATGAGGACGAGACGGAAGATCTCGCCGAGATAGAGGCCCGCGGTCATTTTTTCGAAGGCCTGTTGGCCGGGCCGTGGGGAGTCGCGGTCGATTATATGGTCATATTGAGTTAGGGGGAGGACGACATGTTCGTTGTCGAAGGCGCCGTATTCGCAGTTTATGGCGATGGGCATGTCGGGGGGTAGGTTGTAGCTCGCAATTTTGGGGATGGAGCCGGCATTTTCCATGTATGCGGCGTTGACCCCGGTGCCAAAGATGCAGCCGATTTTCATTTCCGTATCTGTGTAGGCGGAGGCGATAAGTGTTCCGGTGGTGTCGTTGATCAAGGCAGCGATTTTAATTGGGAGGCCCTATACTGTGGTCAGCATGCTTGATATATCCAACAAATAAAGCCGCCCCCACAACGGGGCCGACATAAGTAAAAGACGGGATACAGGGGGAATTGAGCATACTCTCTTAGCCAACGCTTCCTCCAGCATAGGAACGACATCTTTACCCTCCACCCCATCAATATCGAATCCCTTAGTCCACCTCTGGAGCACGCCATGATCGATATAATCCTGGGTGGCAGGGTAAGAGAAAGTGAAGCCCAGCGGCAGCTCTGGTATGCTAGTACCCTCATGGTAGTATTCGATAAACTGCTGAACGCAGTCGGCGATATACTCCCAGAGTTCGTCCGACTTGCCGCTCTTCAGTTCTTCGGGTATTCTGTACTTGGACTGGGTGATGTCGAATTCGCCTTTTTCGTCAGAGAGAACGATCTCGCAGACGCGCAGGTTGGTGCCGCCCATGTCGAGGGCGAGATATGTGCCTGTTTCGTAGCCATTGGGGAAGCCCATGACCCAGGTAACGTTCATAGGCTAAGCATGTCAGTGGACGAACTCGGTGGATAGGAGGAGCGCTTACAATGTTTCCACCTTCGACGCTGAGGCCTTTGAATCCACATGGCGGGGTCAGTGTTTGAATTGTGGGTATACGATGGCCTTCC
Organism: Onygenales sp. PD_10; assembly: GCA_032988465.1. Classification (NCBI taxonomy): domain Eukaryota; kingdom Fungi; phylum Ascomycota; class Eurotiomycetes; order Onygenales; species Onygenales sp. PD_10. The sequence goes on along the minus strand of JANTQH010000004.1, from coordinate 401,958 downwards.
CCGAGTCCAGCACTCACCCTTCTCAAGCTCCTTGATGAAATGAGCCACGATTTTCTTCAGCCTGGCCTGATCAACGGTAAAGATCTGCTCTAGGGTCTGGAGCTGGTCCAGCAGATCCTTTGGCATATCAGCCATTGATCCTATGATGGGTGGTCAGTCGCTATCAGCAATGGTATGATGTGCGCGGTGTAGCGCAACAAGACCCAACCGCTACTCACCCTTCCGGGAGGGCCGTCGACGGGGCACGGGGACCATTGTGATAGCCTGTGTGTTGCAGGGACTGGAGGGTGGTTCGGGGGAGGGGCAATTGAGGCGTGGGCAGCGCAGAGGATAGGACTGGGGACAGGAGGAGAGACAAGTAGAGAAGAGAAGAGAAGAGAAGAGAAGAAGTCGGGATGTTGAGGTTGAGGTTGAGGTTGAGGTTATGTCAACTGGATTGGCGAGCGGTGAGGTCAGCAGCGTGGGGTAGGAGCAGGCCATGACGGAGCCAAGTTCCAACTATGGGCCTGGCCACCGGATTTGCTAGCGGCAACCCATAGTCAGGTTATGTCACGCTGCATTATTACTATCTTCTTACCTGATCAACTGTCATCCGAATTAATTGTTTATTATTTGTCATCGTGGTGTCAATTGAGTCCCTGTCCGTGTATCTCGGGTCGAGTTAGTCAAGGGGTGGGTGGTTGAAGGAGAGTAGATAGACGGGTATGAGGTTGGGAGGGCATCCTGGAAGGTTCAGAAACACGGTGTATGAGAATGAGGGGAGGGGTTAAAATAAGGACAGAGGGTTGTGATAGGGGTTTTAAATTATTCTTGTTCTAGATATTGCTAAATATTCTAATCGAAAAAGTATATAAAACATAAACACGCCATTTCAGATCAAACAAAAAAGTGCCATCATTATCATTAGTATATTTAGTTTAAATCTTACCCTTCTCTCCTTCATCATCGTGACAAGACCGCCTCCTTCCTGTCTATCTATATCCGTAACTTTGTCTGCCCTTTTCTTGTCTAAAGATTATTTTTTCTCCGGCCCCGTGTCTTGACCGGTATCGCTCTTCGGTTCCTGCGATGGCGACGTCTCCTGCTTCGCTGCATTGATATCATCATCATCATCTGGCTTCGCGTCGGCCTTGTCTTGCACCTCCTCACTTCCAGAATCTTCAGAGACCGAAGTCTCGCTCGCCTTTTTCGTTGTTTGACCCTCCTCATCCGTAGAACTAGGCGTAGGCGAGTTTTGATCCGGCTCTACCACCGGTACGTCTTTCGCTTCCCCGTGTGTGTCATCCACCTTCTTTTCCCCCCCCTCCTTAGCTTCTAGCTCCTCTCGAACCCGCATCTCATGCGACTTGGACAAATGCAATGTATTCTCCACCTCCTCCGTCAATTTGTCCACCTCATCCCGTAACAGCTCATCCCTACTCTTCGCCGCCGTCTCCTTCTCCTCCATCTTAGCCTTCTTCAAAGCCGCGGCCTTCTCCGGATTCGTCCGTGCCCACAGCTCCTCCAGCTCCTCCCGCCACCCCAGCGCATCCGCCAGCTTCAACACGCCAGCGTCACACTCGCCCAACAATAGCACATCATCCAGCCGTGACCCCAGCCCACCAACCCGATCCATATTGATCAATAACCGCGGCACGCCTTCGTTGCACAGGCTGGGTAAGCTCGCAAACGGCTGCACGCTCAAACTCGTGCCCATGATAATACACAAGTCAGCGGCGGCGATCAGCGTGCGGTTCATGAAGAAGCTCTCCGGGAGTGCTTCGCCGAAAAATACAATATCCGGCTTCACCAGGCCCATGCACTCGGGGCACAGCGGGACGTCGTCGGCCGCGATGCTCTTGCGCATCAGCTCGTCTGGGTAGGATACCTTGCAATCGATACAGCGGTGCGAGGCGAAGCTGCCGTGCGCTTCGACGATCATTTCCCCGGGAACGCCCGCTTCGCGCTCGAGGCAGTCGATGTTTTGCGTGAAGAGTTTGAGTAGGCGGCCCTTGTCGTAGAGGAGTTTGATGAAGGAGTGAGTGAGGGTTGGTCGGTATTTGCCGGGGAACATTTCCTTGGCGAGCGCGTAGAAGGGGAGCGGGTTTTTGCGGAAGTAGGAGATATCGAAGACGGCTTCGGGGTCGGGGAGGTTGAGACGACCTAGGTTTGCGTAGAGGCCTGTGTCTGGGGAGCGAAAGTCGGGGATTCCAGCGGCCGTGCTGATGCCCGCGCCGGTCTAAGGCGTCACGGTGTTAGCGGTGTATAGCTGATATGCGGATGTTAATCGAGGGTGTGGATGTTTCTTACAAGAACTACAATGTGCCGGACATTCTTTTTCTTGATGTATTTTGCGACGCCCTCGAGCGTGCGGCTTTCTAGGGTCTCTGGCGGGGTACTGTCGTCGACTAGGGATGAGTTTTCGTTGCCCATTTTGCGCGGACGAGGGCGGGACGACCGGCCTTTTTGGGGCTTGTGTTTCTGACGGCGACCTATGATGGCTTGTTCGGAATGACTGAGGACTCGTTTGGCTTTTGGATGCTTGGTGGGGGTGTGATGGAGGGGCAGTGTCAAGCGGGGGATGTTGTGCAGTGAGTGACGGGCAAAAGAGGGACGTGGTAGGAGTAAATAGAAGACAAATAAGACAGAAAGATAGACTCGCAAAAAGAAATCCAACAGTCAATTCCTGGTGCCTGGAAGGATCTATCCGGAGTCTGGAGATTTTGTTCGGGGAAGTCGAGGGCGGCAAGGTTTGGCGCGAGCGGCGGCTAAAATAGTCTAATTAGCCGCGCGTCAACCACCAACGTCAACTCCAGTTCCCGAGCAAGTTGACTCCGGATACAATTGGATCCCGCTGCTCCCATTAGTGAACCCAGGTTGCCCAGCCAGTCTCGAATCCATCGACACGCACGGCTATGGCTCTGCCAGTTAGCAGTGCCAATGGGCACTCATCCCAAACTACAATCAAACTTGAAGACAAGACGGAAGAGGACAACAATACCAATACCAGCAATGACCAGGGCACCGACCAAACCACCGAATCAATACCAGACATCTACGCCGCGAGCACCGTAGCCTCCATAAAAGCAACCCTCTCCCAGCTCCACGCCCGCGAAGCAGCCGTCACCGCGCGGCTCGACGCCCTCGTCGCCTCCCAAAAGGACTTCTCCCGCGAGCTAGGTCGGCTGGACCTGCTGCGCGCCCACCTCGGTGCCCAAGCCAGCACCACACGCACCATCAGCAATGGCATGCTTGCCGACGCCGCGCGCACAGCCCACCGCATCTCCAGCGCTGTCCGGCGCCTCGATCTCGAGCAGTCCCGTGTCAAGGCCACGCTGGAGGTGGTGGAGCAGGTTGTCGAGCTCAAGGCGTGCGTGCTCGGGGTTGCCGGGTCGATGGGGGCATCGCAGGACTGGGAGATGGCGGCCAGCTATATGAACCGGGCATCGAAGATCCCGGACGATGTGCTGCATGGCGCCTTTGCGGCGGAGATTGTGCCGACGGCTGAGGTCCCGGACCCGCCTGGTGTGACGTTGGAGAATGCGGCGGAGTCGCTGTGTGGATTGTTTCTGCGCGAGTTTGAGAAGGCGGTTAGGGAGAATGATGATGCGAAGATTACGAGGTTTTTTAAGCTGTTTCCGCTTATTGGGCGGTCGGCGGTGGGGTTGGATGTTTATGGGCGGTATGTGTGTCAGGGGGTGGCGGCGCGGGCGAGGGCGAATTTGGCGGCGGGGGTTGGTGGGGAGCAGAGGAAGGAGGGGTTTTTTTATGCGAATGCGTTGACCAAGTTGTTTGAGCATATTGCTCAGATTGTGGATGGGCATGGGACGCTGGTCGAGCGGCATTATGGGGCGGGGAAGATGACGAGGGTGGTGGAGAGGTTGCAGGTGGAAGCGGATGTTCAGGGGGGGATTATTTTGGAGTCCTGGAGCGATGACCGACATGTTGATCGCAAGTTGACGGATATCAAATCGTACGCTTTTACGTTCCTGGTGCAGAGTTTCCTACCCCCTGCGCGGAACATGGGGACCCCGCGAGCCAATTCCCCAGCCAATCGGGATGCATCGCAGCGGACGAGTGAGGATGAGGGGGTGGACATGAAGGAGATCGATGGGCTGCTGAGTGAGATGGCCGTCATGCTGGGGAGGTGGTCTCTATATTCACGCTTCCTGGCTGATAAATGCAAGGTAGGGATCCATGTCTACAATGTACAATCTTACTATTGGGTAGCTAGCTAACAGACTACAGGCCGAGGATGAGGAGTATACTCTCCCTGACTTTGTAGTGAAATCCACGCTAGCGCAAAAAGTTGGTGACCGATTAATTGGCCCCTTCAACTCCATGACAACATTCTTCCTCCGCCGCTCCGTAGAAAAGGCGTTCCAACTCGACGAAGGCGCTTCCCCAGACCTAACGCTAAACCGGCACCAGCCCCTCCGCGCAAACCCACCACATATCACCTCCGCCGTGGACGATATCATGTACATCGTCAACAAAGTCCTCCAGCAGTCTCTCCGCACCGCGCAACACTCGGTAGTGGCCAGCGTGGTGCCCACCCTCGCCCGAGTGCTCGGCTCCGACTTCATTGGGATGATCCAACGCAAGATGCGGGACGAGAGCTACCCCAAGGCGGTCCCCGGCGGATCGCCCCCGGAAGCCACCACCATTGCCTTCCTAGTGCTCATAAACAACCTCGACGTGGCAATCGACTATATCCAACGCATTGTGAAAAGCCACGTCGAACCGCCCAGCCACGCGGACATGCGTCCGGAGGATCCCACCGCGGCGGCGGAGAATGAATCCCCGCTCGCTGCCCTCTTCCCGCTCTCCAATGAAACAGAAAAGGTAGCTCAGATGCTCACCTCGTTCTCATCGTCGTTTGAGTCCAAAGCGGCCGACCTCGTCTCGGACGGCATCCAGGTGGTCTTCAACAACGTCATCAAGCCACGCCTGCGGCCTATCCTAACAGATGCATTCCGCGACACAGACTACCAACCACGTGACAGCGGCACGGGGGCGGGGGCGGCGGACCACGCGGACGGCGAGGGGCCGGACGAGAGCGCCAGCGAGGGCGGCCTAGTGCGGCACCGGTTCGCGGTAGCGTGGGCAGACCTGCTACAACCGATGGGGCGGATTCTGACAGCACGCGGGTTCGAGCGACTGCTAGGGGTGACGGTGGGGGCGGTGGGGCGGCTGCTGGAGAAGCGGATCTGGTCGTATCACGGGCGGGTGAACGAGCTGGGGGCGACTCGGCTGGAGCGGGATGTGATGGGGGTGGTGGGGGCGGCGGTGGATGTGGAAGTGAACGGGGGGGAGGGGGGACGGTATCGGCACCGCGAGGCGTTTGGGCGGTGCGTGCAGATAGTGACGGTGATGGGGATGGAGGAGGAGGAGTGGGAGGAGGTGGTTCGGGGGGGGATGGAGGAGGTGGCGGGGCGGTTGAGTGGGGAGGAGCGGGCGCGGGCGAGGGGGATGGTCGGATAGCTACTAGATACGGGGGGGATAGCTCCATACCAAATACCCAATACCTAGATACACTCCAACACATCCCTGATTATTCACCCCTTACTCATCCGGCGTCTCCATCCCGAACCAACCCGAGAAAACACCCGCCCTCCGACCTTCCCCGAGCGCCAAGACCGCCCCCCAACGCAGCCTAGCGCCAGATAGCCGGCGGCCAATGGGAGGCGACGAGCTTATCTGGCCGTCAATCCAGGGCAGGAACTAAAAGTGTCCCAATCGGGAAACTAGTTAGGGCTGTGCAGCGATGCGTGGCGTGGCGTGTGGGGGATGGAATGGAATTTCTCTTCTTATTTGTTTTCTCTTGGGAACTCCGAACGGGGTAATTGTCTGTTGGATATTATATTTGTAAATAGATCTCAGATGGCAGGTTATATTTAAATTGCATCCTCTCTGTCAGATCTTATCATTGAAAGCTTACTTTACTTAGAAAGTCAAACCTCGAAAGTAAAAAAACCTTCCCCGGAACCACCCTATCTCCCAAACAGACTTTTCTCAAAACATCCCGTAGCTTATCGGCCAATCAGCGCGCAGAGATAAGACAGCTCTGGAATACACCGCGTGGGTATTTTTGATACAGATATCTTTCTCCGTGGCGGGTCTACTCCTCCTCCGTGTGGATGTGTGTAAGTAATATCGATCTATGGGCGGGTGTATGGGTGTGTACAGCAGACAATACAGGCATAGAGGCATGAGGGGGTTGATAAGATGGCATGGAGGCAGATAATGTAGATGTAGATGCTGGATGGAGATTGAGCAGTGAGAGAGAGACTGATAGGGCTGAGGGATGGGGTATATAAGACCCAGAGCTCTGGTTGCTGTTTGAGCTGCTGTCTGTCAGCGAGTCTGATCCGTGATGATGCCCTTCTTGGCGCGGATAAAATAAATAATATCCATGACTTTTACTTATCTCTCCACGATACAGCCCTATAGGATAATATGGCAGGAACCAAGATGGAGAAATCAATAAATAAATAATGATGCTGACTCGGCTTCAGCATTTCCATTAGCATCTAATCTTCTTTTCTTTTTTCCTTTTTCTTGTTTGGTTCTGATTGACTTTCTCGATTAACTTTTTCCCGCCGCCTCCCTTACCCCCCCCGTGTGTATGTATGGTACGGTAAAGCCGCGAGAACTGAATATTAACCATTTGATTCCTTCTCCCGACTTCTTTTTCTCAGCTTCATCTTCTCTCTCTTTCTATCCTTCGTTTCTCCCCCGCTCCCCCCGATACCCCTGATCCCCATACAACCACACCGCATGGCGGCCTCCGCCCCCTACGCCCCCGACTATGCCTCCTACAACTGGACCGGCGCCCCGGCCAACTTCGACCTAGCCACCAACACCGACCTCGGCGGCGACTCGCGCGTCGAAAACCTCAACAAATGGTTCCAGGCCGGCGACCAGGCCTACATCATCGTGGCCTCCGCCATGGTCATGGTCATGGTGCCCGGCCTGGGCTTCCTCTACTCCGGCCTCGCTCGCCGCAAGTCCGCCCTCAGCATGATATGGGCCTGCATGGGCTCCATGTCCGTCGTGTGCTTCCAGTGGTATTTCTGGGGATACTCGCTCGCCTTCTCGCCCACCGCAACCAATGGGTTCATCGGCAATCTGAGAAACTTTGGCCTGATGAAGACCCTGGGCGACCCGAGTCCTGGCTCGCCGTTGGTCCCGGGCCTGCTCTATGCGTTTTATCAGGTACGCATTATCTTTCTTACCTTGCAAAGGCTGTCGTGTTCGGGTGACCTGTAGCTAAACTGTTTATTAGATGCAATTCTGCGCCGTCACCGCCGCCATCATCATGGGCGCCGTCGCTGAACGCGGCCGTCTGCTCCCCGCCATGGTCTTCACCTTCTTCTGGGCCACGCTCGTCTACTGCCCCCTCGCCTGCTGGGTCTGGAATGTCAATGGTTGGGCCTTCAGCTACGGCGTCCTCGACTATGCCGGGGGCGTCCCCGTCGAAATCGGCTCCGGCATGTCCGCCCTCGCATACTCCATGGTCCTCGGCCGTCGCCAGGAGCGCATGATGCTCAACTTCCGCCCGCACAACGTCTCGCTCATCCTGCTCGGTACCGTGTTTCTCTGGTTTGGCTGGCTGGGATTCAACGGCGGCTCGGCCTTTGGCGCCAACCTCCGCGCCGTCATGGCCTGCTGGAATACCAATTTGACTGCCAGTTTTGCCGCCATCACATGGGTGCTGCTCGATTGGCGGCTGGCGCGCAAGTGGTCCATGGTTGGTTGGTGTTCAGGCACCATCTCCGGTCTGGTTGCTGCCACTCCTGCGTCCGGCTTCATCACTCCCTGGGCCAGTGTTATCCTCGGAATCGTCACCGGCGTCGTGGCCAATTACAGCACCAAGAGTGAGTTCTGCCCCCGATTCCGCATATAGCCAACTCCCACTAACCAATCGCAGTCAAATACTGGATCCGCATCGACGACTCGATGGATATCTTCGCCGAGCACGGCGTAGCCGGCATGGTCGGGCTCATCTTCAACGCCCTCTTCGCATCGGACGCCATCATCGGCCTCGACGGCGTCAACGTCGGCTCCGGCATGGGCGGCTGGCTCATCCACAACTACAAACAGCTCTACATCCAAATCGCCGCCATCGTCGCATCGAGCGCGTACGCCTTCGTCGTCTCCGCCATCATCGCGTACGCCATCAACTTCATCCCAGGCCTCAACCTGCGCGCCTCCGAGGAGGCCGAGCTGCTGGGCATGGACGACGACCAGCTGGGCGAGTTCGCGTACGACTATGTCGAGGTGCGGCGCGACTATCTCGCGTGGACGCCGCAGAAGTACGTGCAGAATGAGGAGGGCCACGAAACGCCGCGCGCCCATCTATATGGGACTGGCGAGCATAGCGATATGGCGACGGTGCCGGTGCCGACCCACGGGCGGATGGTGGTGAGAGATACGCCGTCGCAGTCCGAAGCGAGCGATGAGAAGCGGGATGTGGAACCAATTGGGATTGCACCCACGTCTATAGAGCAGAAAACGGCCGCGTCGGTGGATGTTGACAAGATAGATTAAGCTGGTCTTTTTTTTCCCCTCTTCTTGCTTCTGTTTCTGTTTCTGCTTCTTTGTTTCTTTGGTCTGATCGGTTTGGCGAGCTGAGCAACACGTATATACCACTGGTGTTTTCTTTTCTTTTTTGGCTGTTGGTTGTTGGTTGCTGTGCAGGCTGGCAGGGCTGGCACACTCTATATATATATATCTGGGAGTTTAATATCAGCGCTGTTTTGCTGATTTTTATTTATTTCATCCACATATAAGGGAGTTTAGACATACATACATACCTAGTTCCATATACATATACACGTATACATGTAATACCCATGCTATCCCATGCGCTGACTTGCCTATTCGTTTGCTGCATTAGAGGCCAGTTAGATAACCAGTTAAGGAATGGGGTTCAGATTGGTTCAATGTGGGAGAAAGTCAGGGACACTGTCCATCCATATGATAATCAGAATTCCTAACCCCCCTGATAAGGGCGGGACAGTGACAGGGCAGCACTAGCCCCTCCAACAGCTCTCCCCTGGAATAGCTGGCTGGCTGGCGCAGTGAACTAGTTAATAATAAAAGGTTAAGACCTGGCTGACGGATAGCTAGAGGTTGGTTGGTTGGTTGGGTATGGTATGATATGGTATGGGAGAGGGCTCTCCCCTCCCCCTCCCTCCCTGCTCCCCGCGGCGGTCCGGGAGCTAGGCATTGATGATGGGAAATGGAAATGGGAAAAGGAAAAGAAAAGGCATCGTTAACTATGTGAATAGTTCTGCATCATGTTGTTAGGCAAGGCTGTTCTGTTCTGCTCTGCTCTGCTCTGACCTGATTCGGCCAACGCAGCGTAGCGCAGCGAGCGGCTGGCTGTGGAGGTATGAGGGTATGTAAGACCGGCATGGATGGGGGAGGTTGAAGTCATAATAATAGATCATGAAAGGGGGAAAAAAGACAATTTAATTAGTTATTAGCGCCGCATGGTTTCACACTGTTCAACAGGAATCACAAAGCAAAGCTGCGAGAAAGAAAAAAAAATATATAAAAAAAAAAGGCCCATTTTGTTTTATTCGAATTTGACAGCAAGAAAGTTCCCGATTGGGCAATGTCGCAATTAATTAGGGCGGAGAGAAGGGGGGTGGATTACGTAAGTTGATGGGGGCTTTTAGGGCTTGTTCAGCCCTATGGGTTGGTTACATGAGATTCAATTGGGATGAGATTAAGGGGAAGGGGGACTCTGCTGGTAGGTTTAGACAGTGGGGGAGATGACAGTGATTCTGATGTTTGGGAACTATATACAAAGCAAGTCTTTCAGAAAGAAAATAGACAAACCAGGCAGGCTATGATTTTATAACAGAGTATTGAACAGTAGTATAGCATAGCAAGAAAGGAGATGGGGAGAAAATAAAAATGGGGCAAAACATCAATCAAGGTCGTCCGTCATTGTCAACCTCATCCTGTTATACATCGCAACACCCCCCACCCACCCCCCATGCACATATAAAACATAGTCCAAAACAAAAAGGAAAGCCACATCACACATTAACACTATACCCACTCGCCCTCCCCAGAATCCCCCCGCCCCCAACACCCCCAGCCCCAACCACAACCCCATTCCTCCGCCGCCATGCCAAAAACTTCCTCCCCTCATCCACCCAAAACACCGAACTCGAAATCGCCACCAGCACACACAAATCCCACAACCCGACCGCCTCCGTCTGAAACACCCCCTGCAGCACGGGCAAATAGATAACACACGCCTGGCCCACCAGACTGCCCAAAACTGCATAGTTAAACATCCGGTTCCCAAACAACTTCAGCTCTCCGCGAAGTATCGACTTGGCCTCCGACCGGCACGTCAGCGCGTTGAACATGTCGAATAGCACGAAGCAGGTGAATGTCATGGTGGTGTCGCGGCGGGTGACGACGCGGGACACGGCGCCGGATACTTCGTCCGTGTGGTCGGACATTTCGTGGATGTAGATTGCTAGTGTGCCGAGCATGATTAATAAGGAGGAGGTTAGGACGCGGCGGAGGAGGGGCTTTGTGAGCACGCGCGCGTGCTTGGGGCGTGGCGGGCGGGACATTATGCTCGGGTCGACGGGTTCGACGCCTAGGGATTGGGCGGGGGGGCCGTCCATTAGGATGTCTGCGGGCTTTGTTAGTTGAGTTTTTTTTTTAGTTAACGGGGGAGACGAGGGGACGTACTAATCCATAATATCTGCATGGCGTTGAGGGGGTTTTTGAAGCCTAGTGTTGTGCTTAAGAGCACGAGACTCAATGCCGCAACGCTGGTGCTGAGCTGGAAGGTGATGAAGTTCTGGATGTTGTAGAAGATGCCCTTGCCCTGCTCGATGGCGCGGAGAATCGTGGAGAAATCGTCATCGGTTAGAATCATATCCGCCGCTTCCTTGGCGACGTCGGTTCCTAATCGGCCCATTGATATTCCAATGTCTGCCTTTTTCAAAGCGGGAGCATCATTGACGCCATCACCAGTCATTGCGACCACGTCACCACGGGATTGGAGAGCCCGCACAATTTTCATCTTGTGATCGGGACTCGTCCGGGCGAAGATGGAGGTGCCTGAGATCGTCTGGGCGAGTTCTGCGGTGCTCATGTGCTCAATGTCTTCGCCCCTGAGTACCTCTCTGGCTGCCGGGGATCTATTGATGGGCATTCCGAGCTTCTTCGCGATGGCGACCGCTGTCGTCTCTGCATCTCCTGTGATCATGATGACCTTGACTCCTCCGGCCATGAGTCTGCGGATGGATTTATGGACATCCTTTCGAGGCGGATCGTTCATACCCACAAGACCCGAAAACACAAGCCCTGTATAGAGTTCGTCATTTTTCGTCTGGCCAAACCGACTGTGTGCGGCTTTTTCCGCCAGATGAGGCGTCGAGCTCCGGCTGCCCAGTGGACGAGCGCCCCTTGGAACATCCTTGACCGGTCCACTTGCGAAACCAAGAACCCGTAGCCCTTCCTCAGCCATCGACTCTGCCGCCTGTTTCGCCGCCTGCCGTCTAGTCTCGTCTAAAATCACTTCTCGGCCATCTTTTGTTAAATATGTATCACATCGCTTGAGAACTTCCTCTATGGATCCTTTAATGTATGCAGCTTCAGAACCGCTTTGTCCAAAACTATTATCTATCGGGGTACCGCTACCAATGACCACGCCCATCCATTTTCGCTCAGAGCTGAATGGCGTCTCCGCAATGCGTGCGCTGATTCGATCCCGCACATCGTCTTCGCCGAATGTATCCAATAAATCTAAAATGGCGACGTCGGTTGGTTGGCCTACCCATCGGCTTTTAACTGCCCCGGACGACTGATCAACGGTCGACGATAGTATAGCCGCGGAGGCTGCTGTGGCTGGGGAGTTGGCGTGCGCGCGGGACAAACGCGCATTATTCGCAATGTTGCCGACGCGGATGATGGTTCGCGCAGCGGCGCTTGGGCTTATTAAGCCGCTGTCCCTTTTGATATCGAAGGGGGAATCAGCGTCGAAATGCCACATCTTAGTGACTGTCATGTGATTGAGCGTTAACGTGCCGGTTTTGTCGCTGCAGACGACATTGACTGAACCTAACGTTTCTACGCTGGGTAGACGTCGGACGATTGCACCTCTATTGGCCATCCGAAGCACCCCTAGCGCGAGGGTGACGGTGACAATAATCGGGAGCCCCTCGGGAATGGCGGCGACAGCCAAGGAGACTCCGATGGTGAACATATCCAGGAGGTTTCTACCCTGTAAAAGCCCAACGAGAACAATCAATCCAATGACGGCAAATGACATGTAGCTTAGCTCCTGTCCTAGCCGGTCCATAGACAATTGAAGCGGTGTTCGGGGGCTCTCAATTTCCTGTAAAGAGGCGGAAATGCTACCGAATTCCGTGTTAGGGCCGGTAGCAATCACGATTCCTTGACCATAGCCAGATCGCACCAGTGTCCCCATGAAAGCAATGTTGTGTTGCTCATTTAGTCGAAGGTCGGTCCCAACCGTTCCAGCAGCGGGGGAGTCGTAGAAAGGGGACCGGGGCGGCGTGGGTACATATGTAGATGCATTTTCCTTTGGTGGTTGAAGGCCGTTTTTTGAATTTCCCAGCGACTCTGAGAATTTCGTAACCGGTTCATTTTCGCCTGTTAGGTTCGACTCGTCAATGGAAAGGTCTGTCGAGCTCGTGATTCGAATATCTGCAGGTATCCGATCGCCAGTCGAAAACAGGACCAGATCTCCGGGTACCAATTGGCCTGCTTGCACTGTCGTAGACGCTTTCGCGGCTGATGACTCTGGATGGGGCCCGTTTGTTAACACCTGCAACTCCACATCATCCACGCTACTTGCAGTTCGCGGCGTTGTAAACCCTGTAGAGCCTGAGGAGGGCACATTGCGAATCAAATGGGCATAATGCGGTACCAGTTTACTCAGAGCCTCCAGCGACTTCTCCGACCTGTATTCCTGAACGAAACCGACACTCACGACAATGGTAACGGCAAGCGTAATACTAACTGCATCGTCGTAATTGCCCATAAAAAACGATATCCCCGCAGACGCCAAAAGGAGCAATATCAGCGGCTCCTTGAACTGCTTTAGAAATCGTAGCCATAGAGGCTCGGGGTCATCATGAGGTAATTCATTGGGGCCGTCCCGCAGCAGGCGCGCATCCGCATCGGCTGGAGAGAGGCCATGTACCAAATGTGTTGCTAGCCGATCGGCGACCTCTTGCGGCGTGAGTTTGGAGTATGTCGATGTGGTGGTGGAGGACACGGTGGTGCTCATGCGACGGGGAGGAGGAGAGGATCGACCGGAGTCGGCGGCATTGTAGAGAGGGAGCGACGGGGCGGGAAGGCCTGACATATCTCAGGACGTGGAGGGATCGGCCCGCGGGTCTTGCATCCCGAGATGGATATGGGGCTGGCCAAAGCCGGGGTTACGAGGGTCTCGACGGAGGCATATATTAGAGGGCGGGACGGGAGATTGGGGATTGCGTCGGACACGGCGAGGAGGTTGCTGGGATAAGTAATAGCTGGCCGCAGCGAGGGAACAAAGAAGGTTGGCGAGGGGAGTGGGCGTGTGGATCGGGGGTCAATGCCGGCATACACAATAGGGAGCCAATGCAAGCTGCAGAAGCAAAAGAATGCGAGGGTGGGAGGTTGCGGTCTGCCGCTGTCAGAAATAAAATATCAGGATACATGGCTGGATGGATGAGGCTCAAGGGACAGGCTGGACGCAGACGGCGCTAGTCCGCTCTGGGCCTAGGGCTGGGGTGCCGAAGCTAGCATTCCTGATCTATGAGGATGATAGTAAGATAGAGATGAACAGACAACAGGGACTTAATATTGCTATTATTATGGGATGGATACCTTTCCTGTATATGGGATGTATAATATATCTGCCGGGTAATCCAACAACAACAATAATAATGTCGTTGTCCCTGCATCCAAATTCACCCTGGAGAGTTGATCGAACGCGCCAAGGCAGCAGTCACGTGCACCCACTCCACGTGACCTGCCAGCCACCGGCTTTCTCGTTTTGGCAACAACGCGCCTCACAACATCCATCATCAACTTCAACTTCAACTTCAACCCCTCTCCCCTCTGCTCCCTGCTCGCCGTCGCCAGCCCCATCTCCCGCCCGCGGTCATCGCGGTATTCTGCTCTCTGGCACTCCTGCTGTCCACACTCCGCTGCCTCTGCTGTCGTGGCCGCCTTCGACCCCCTCTTGGACCCTGGTGCCCCGGCCATTCCCATTACGCGAGTTCGCAATTTGTTGACCACGAACCTTGCACCGGCGCGTCGATGACTGCGAGTCGACGTCCTGGTCGCAACCATTGTTGAACTCCCTTCCCGCTGCATAGTCTATCCTACTGTACACCTATCTTAATACATTTTTCACCATGTTTTACTCGGAGACGCTGTTGTCGAAGACCGGGCCGCTGGCTCGAGTCTGGCTCTCCGCTAACCTCGAGCGCAAACTGTCCAAATCCCACATTCTGCAGTCGGATATCGAAAGCAGTGTCAGCGCAATTGTTGATCAAGGCCAAGCACCAATGGCCCTGCGATTGAGCGGCCAGCTGCTTCTGGGTGTTGTTCGCATCTACAGTCGCAAAACTAGATATCTCCTTGATGATTGCAATGAAGCTTTGATGAAAATTAAAATGGTTCGTATTCCTTTCGCCATTCTGAGAACCGGACTTGCTTTACTAATGACCGTGACAGGCGTTTCGATTGACAAACAACAATGATCTCCCAAGCTCTGTCACCCTCCCTGCCGGTGGAATTACTCTACCAGACGTGCTCACAGAGTCTGACCTGTTCATGAACTTGGATACCTCTGTTCTGTTCTCACAGCCCTTGCAATTAGAAGCGGAAGGCAAGCGGCCAGCCTCGTCTCTGGGTTGGTCCAGCCAGCTTCTTCCAGACACCAATGCCACCCAAAGATTTGCCACCCCCGTGGAAAGACCACACCTCGAAGACGACACAGGACTTGTTCTCGATCTAGGTGAAGACGATATGCCCCTTGGCCACGACATGAGCATTGAGGTTGGGCGAGACGCGCCCGCTCCTCGACCTGTTGGCGAGGATCTTTTCAGTGACGACCATAGGACGTTCGACGACTCAATCGACCTGGATCATGGAGACGCCGGCATTCAATTCCCTAAGAGCAGCATTGCCGGAGATTTCCACGACAATGTGGACGGCTTCTTGCAGCAGGACGATGATGTGCAAATGGGCGGTGTTGAGGAAGAGCTAGGCGTCCCAATCGATGAAGACACCACTATCGTTCCCGTGGAAGAGCCCAGCGAATTCCTCAGAGACTCACAATCCCCTCTATCATCTGCACGGTCCAGTGTTGTTCGAGAGATGGATGATACTTTTATGCACGAAACTGTCCGCCAAACGCAAAGAGCCAAACGGAGAAAGATTATCCAGCCAGATGCTGAGACCATGCTCTCCACTCACCAGATTAAAGAGCAACAAGCCGACCATGACAGTATCTTGAAACCTGCATCTATTTTGCCGCGTGACCCTCTCCTCCTGACCCTGATGAACATGCAAAAGAACGGAGATTTTGTTTCAAGTGTCATGGGCAGCAATCAGAGCTGGGCGCCAGAACTCCGCGACATGCTCTCAATCGATGCTGTGAGAAGATCTGGCGAGCTTAAACGGAAGCGTGACAGCGCAATTGCCGACATGGACGTTGATGAAGCCGACAAGGTACCTGGTCTTGAGATCGGTGAAGAGGAGGAATTCCTACATCAAGATGAAGGTGTCGGGCTTGGTGGTGACTCTACCTTGAACCAGCAGTCCGAAATTCAACTTGCTGGCGAGGAAGAGGACCATGAGCGCCATCACGACATGTCCGATGACGAAGGCGGTCTTCATATGGACGGATTTGATGACTCCAGCAGCGCTGTCCACCCAGCAGAGAGTGGCCCCATCTCTGTAGGAACCCAGCATGCCGTCCACATCCTTCGAGATCGGTTTGGTGGTGAACCGTCCGAGGGTGCGACTCAGTCCAAAAAGGCCGCCGTGATCTTCCAGGATCTACTGCCCGAACAAACCACGAGCAAGAGCGACGCAACCAAGATGTTCTTCGAGGTCCTCGTGCTGGCAACGAAAGATGCCGTCAAGGTTGACCAGAGCAGCAACACCATCGGTGGCCGCCTAAAGATCCGCGCCAAGCAAGGTCTCTGGGGATCCTGGGCGGAAACCGAAGCCGGCGGCGAAATCGCTACACAAGGACCCGAGATTGCTGCGTGATTTCGTCGCTTTTTGCATTTGTCCAGTTGGTTTTTTGGGCGGGTATCTTGTTTTTGGAGTTGTGTGTTTTTTTGGCCGTCTGTTTTGGCTTCTTTGAGACTCCTGTATACTCTCCTTGCTTCAGACTTTGCTTTTGGGTAGGGTTGGCCTGATCAACATGGCTTTTGATTTCCGCTATCTAGCCATTGACGGCAATTTTTGTTTGTGGCAATTGCTACTTGGGAAGCAATGGCTATTGGACTGATCTTGGAAGCCGACGCGCTGAACCCTGTCAGCTGCTGTACAGTTTTTGTCGTGTATGATTTTTTGTCTTGTTCTTTTCAATGCGGATAGCTGGGGTTAGTTTTCCAGGGTGCAGCTTTTGTGGTACATTTCGCGTTGGACTCGGAAAAGGCGCTTTATTTGGATGTTATATATCGGCTGGGATTCTTCCTCTGGAACGAGCGGTTTCTCCCAGCGCCGGGGTAGAAGTGAGAACCTGTTCTTGCCGGCGCGAGATACTCCAGCGCGCTTCCTCTCCATTATTATTATTATTTAGTTGTAGTCGTTAGTCTAGTTCAGCCAAAAACCTCTTCTTAATCCGGCCTTGCTTTCTCCGCGTCGTTACTTCTGTCCCCCTTTTGACCTCCGCCTCGCCGACTCGGATCTTTATGCGCTGTGTTCCTCCGGTCTCGCCGTTGGGGTTTCTTCCGCCGAACGTTGTTTCAGGATTGTCCCAGCCATGTTGCAGCCGAACTCGCCTACCCCCTAGCTCCCTCAGCATCCCTGATCCCTCCTGCATCGTGGCCCATGTCGATTTGGACCATGCATAAACCTGCATGTCTGACCTGCTTGGTCTCCGGGTTGAACATGTTATGTGTAGCCTTTCTCGAGACTGCGGGCCCGTACTGGTACTTTTTTTTTTCAATGCGATCCTGTGCCTAGGGTGTTTTACTGGACGCCTCGGAGTTCCAGCTATGACAGCTTCTCGCGATGATCAAGGGGAGCTTGGTCTTTACACCCACTACAGGCGAAGATTCCGGGGAGCAGGTTGCTGTATTTCCGGCAGCCCGACCTTTTCCTTTTCCTTCTCCTTCTCCTTTTTGAGATCGGCTCGGGTGGACACCGGGATGGATTGGGTTTGGACGGGCCCATGGAAAGGAGGGGAACGATACCTCCTCTCTCTGCATATCTCTCTTTGCTTCTTCATCCATTTTCTAGCCCGGGCAGCCATCACCGTCTTCTTCCGTCTTTGCTGCCCGCAACTAGACTATCTAGCTCCAACATCCGTCTTGTTACTTTTATGCCCTCCCTCCCGCCCTGTCTTTCCCCACCCAATCCTACTACCCCCGAATCCAAGCGCTGGCCGCTTCGAGATGCAGAGGACCAATCGGGAACACTCTGTTTCCTCGTCGCTATAAAGACGGACGGGTCTGGTTCGGAGAGGGAGGGGACCACCACACCCACACAAGAGACTCTGGGCGACAAGCAATGATGCTTATAAGCCCAGCGGCTCGCCATCGTCTGCAAGAGCTGGATCCTCGCTGGTCGGTGGAGCTAATCGTGCGTCTGGTCACGTCGCATTTCTCCTTGATTGCGCTGTCACTATTTGCGGCCGTCATTGAGCCGTGGAAGCGGAATTTCGTGCATATGAATACGCTCGCGCCGGGGGCGTGGCAGGATGGATTGCCGATTGCCCCGGTATGATTCGATAACTACTACTCGAAATCCACATAATTAAGTGAAAGCAAGCCCCGACACTGACATGTTCTATTTTATCCAGCTCCTCCTATCTGTCCTCTTCAACACCATCAGCTCTATCTACACGCTGACTCGCGGAAAACTGGCGCATCCCACCTTCAAGTTAACAGCCGACTTCCTTGTCTGGGCCTTTTTAATCCCCGCCATGGCCTTGGTGATATGGGGCGGGGCCTTTCGGCTCTGGAGACCTACTGTTAGATCATCTGGAAATTCGTTTACGTGTACTGAAGAGAACTTGTTTGCGCGCGAATGTTTTCCGGAGCTGTATCGGATGGGATCTATGGAGTTGGCTGGGTTGGGGTTTGCTGGCGCTACTTGGTATGTCTTATGCGGTATTGAACTGGTTGCTAGTTCAACGGAAGGGAAAAAACAAGGCGTGAGTAGGTATGGATTTAAGCTAACATTATTTTTTTAATCATTCTAGGCTCTTGCATCTATCTCTGTTTTTTCACACTTGCCGCGCAACTTTCACCATCCGTCTTCGCAAAAGCACTATGAAGGATAAGCATAGCCAGAGTGCAAGCAAAAACAAAAGTCTAAGTGATAGCGAAAGCGCCAATGAAAGTGACAATGAGGAGAGTAGTAGTGGTGAGAATGGCAGTGCCACTGCGCAGAAGAGAAAGAGGGAAGCCAGGGGCCATCGCGGAAAGAGTCGAACTGGTCATACTAGTCGGAGTAATAGCCGGAGTAGGAGTAGGAGCAGAAGCGGAGCAAAACGAAACATGAACACCGAAAAGAAGATCGAGGGTAGCAATACCAGTGTTAATAAAGTCAGGTTCCAAAGTCCGGATTTGAGCAATGCATACAGCGACAGCGATATCCAGAATGAGATGCGACGTGATAAGGAGAGGGGCCAGGAGAGGAGACAGAGGATGAGAGGGATCGAAAGGGAGAGGGAGAGAGAAAGGGAGAAGAGGAGGGAACGGGCTCGGGGACTTGAAAGAGATATTGAGAGGCAAAGGAGGAGACGAAGGGAGATGGAAAGGGGAAGGGAAATGGTGAGCGGATCCAGAGTCGACGGCGATAGCAGGAGGAGTATGAGCGGCGCCAACGGCAGAATAGACAAAAGCGTTGACTACAAGGGTGATTATGACGATGATACCAGAGGCCATAGGAGCAAGGGGAGCACGAGAACTATCACTGATCGAAAGATTAAAAGGAAAGAGATCAATACTACTAATGGCATTCTCAAGAACAAGAATAGCAATACCACCCTTCGCGACGACAGGGCAAGCAATGCAACCCCGAATGAAAACATCACCGCAAGACGCGATGCTGGTTTTAAAAACAGTACTACTTCCGATGGCAGACAGCGAGTCGGCACCGGCGGAAGCATCTCGAGTATCAAAAGTAATCCCTGGACGGATGGCGAAGCCAGGAAACTCGAACCCCCTACCGTCACTACCACCATCACCACCGAGACTACCAGGAGAAACGGAAATAATTCTATCCTTAAGAACAGAAGCAGTAGCGGCATAGTTTACACGGACAACGGGAAATATAACACCAGCAGGAAAAATAGCACAAGTAACGGCGACAATACCACCGCCAGGGGTAACGACGAAGAAGGCCCCAAAGGCACCATCAACAAAGACACCACCACCGCCGCCCCTCGCCTTAAAAGCAGCCTGAGACGAAAACCCAGCAGCGCAAGCAACTACAGCGTCAGGAGCATAAACACTACCACCACCACCAACGGCGGCGTGATCAGGAGCACCAGCAAATCTACAAATATCAGAAACAACGAGCCCACTACTACTACCACCACCACAACAAACAACGGCCAGGAAGACGACATCGGTAATAATAATGATAATAATAACAACAGGCCCTCCCTTTTCCATTCCGATTCCAATTCCAATCCCCATCCCAGACAAAACGGCCAGCTGAGGCGTGACGTCGTCATTGAGCTGGACACTAGCTCGCCAAGGAAGGAACTTTCTGTCCCGTATGATATGACGGTTAATCAGATTATGATTCCGGCGCGAGCCGCGTCGAGGCGGGGGAAGTAGGTAAGGGGGTGGCTAGATCTGGGATGGGGTAAGACTGGGTTTGGGTGCGTGTGTAATGTATTTAAGCTATATATTAGTGGGTCAGCTGTTCTAGTGTTTGTAAGAGTGAGTGGGTTTGATTATTAGGGATAGGGATAGTTAACCAAGCAAGCAAGCGTGTATGGATCTAAGCGGCTTTCTGAGGGCGGTTGGTCGTTTCCCCCTTACTTTTACTAGGTTGTGGCGTTCTCCGGTTTGCTAGTAGTTGGCGCTTTTACTCTGGACATGTATCATAGCTAATGATCAAATATATAGTATAGAGAGAGAGAGAGAGGGAGGTTATATCTGTATATTTCGCAACGCTTTGAAAAAAGAAAGAAATCGTCGTCAAGGAGATTGAACCCAATTTGTAACATACCATACATACATAGATGTTATATCTTCCCTCATAGTATTCCCCCACTGCACATACATACATACCTAGGGATTGTTAAACCAATCAGGATATATCTCAGCCGTTAGGCCGTACATACATACATGATTTTGGGACCACTGGCCTAGTTCGATATTTCATAACATACTTTTGTTTTTGTTCAATCAGACTCTAACATTCCCTCCTACCTTCTTCTCTATGTCATCAGCTTAGAGTTCGTTCCTGATAACTTCCTAAATAGTGGAATCATACTCTGTATGCCTTGCAAGATTTCTTTTGGTTACTAGTAGTTAATAACAAGGAAGGCCTGGATGGCAGGGAGGGGAACTAGGTGTCTGTATATAAAGTATGTATATACAATGTAATAATATGTTCAGTAGGTATTATGAACAAGAAGGGGGAAACATCCATACTAGTTACTAGTATTCTTTCATTTTTTACGGTTTTACTCTATAAAATAGAGTAGATAGAATGGATCGATGCCAACGAACCTATCCCTTTCAAAACTCAGAAGTATTTAAGCAACATATTCTAGCCCCCCCCTCGCGGAAAGGTAAATGGAAGCTTTTACGCTAAACCACCCCCCTCACTACTCAATCCCAATCCATCATGATCGATGGAAGTTTATCGTTTTAGTTCTATGTTAATTAGGAGAGGTTCTGCAGTAAGGACTTGGATTGGCCAACTTTGACAAGGTTTAGACTTGGTGGCGAAGGGCCAACCCTATTGGACGAAGTGGAAAAGAGTTTCGACTTGCTGGTGTAAGAGTGATGTCAGATGGAGTTTATTTTCACTACATGTCATGGAGGAGGGGAGTTGCAAGGACCGGGGGTTTTGGGGAGGTATAAATATGAGCGCAGACCTTTAACTTCCTTTAATCTTCTACGTGGTAGGAAATTGCATTTTATTCCGTTGAACAATCTTCATCATCGAAGTGGTGATTTCCAAGGTTATATATTGATGGGCTGAAGGTATACTTTATCCTTCGTTTCTTTATCTATATCTATATAAATTCATCCACCTCGGTATCTATATCAATAAAAGCTAACACAAACCACCAACTCGCCACACAGCGCCCTACCTATCCATCCTACCCAAGCACCCCACAAACAAAACAAGATGGCCTCCCACCGCATGCGCCTCTCCTCCACCTCCTCCGCCTCCTCCACAGACTCCACCGAGTCAACATCAACAACAGCCTCCGTCCTCTCCGCCTCAACCCGCGGCACCACGGGCGCCAACCTCGAAGAAGCGCTCAGCGCCTCTCCCAGCGCCGATAGCTCGCAGCACGGCCACTGGGGCCGGCAACACCCCGGGTTATTTTCTGGCCTGGCGAGCGAGAGGAGGGAGGAGGTTGCGCATGAACGCGTTAGGCGGCGGGGCGGTTCTCGTCGCCACCGGCGCCCGCCGACTAGGACGGAGACGGGGGAGGATCGGAGCTTCACGATGAGGAAGCCTGGTGGGGAGAGTGAGATGAGGGGTTTTTTTGGAAAGTGAGTTATATTTCCCGTCCCTGTACGAGAGGGGAGTCGGTTGTTGGAAGGTTTTTCTTTTCTTTCTTAATGTTTGGTTGCTGGGTTCTGAACCAATTTGTGTGCTAGATTAACGGAGGCGTTTCTTCACGGCAGATTTTTGTCGTGAGGTTTGATGATATACGCTGTTGTATTGTAGGGGGTTGAAGAAGGGGGCGAAAAAGGGGTAAAAAAGGGGGCAAAAAAAGGGAGGAGGACGTTAATTTGATAATTTATTGACCGACTATCACGAGATTTTACATTGAGGCAATTTCGGCGAGCTGTGATTTTTTTGCACAAGTTAATGAACCTGGGGACTCTCAGGCCTCCAGTCTGACCGTCATTTTGGTCTGTTGGTCTATTTGACCACCCCTTACCCCCTATTCGAGCGGTGACACTTATCAACTGATTGGGCGCGCTGGAAATCATGGCATTTCATCTGGCTGTCTGCTGGTTTTTTTTTTTTTGGCAGCAATAGCAGTATGATTCCTTCTCCTGGGAAGTATCAGTTGCCAGCAAAGGAGGCTGGGTAGGCGCCGGCGAAGGTTGACGGAAACCAGCATATTTCTAAATCCAAAATCCATTGACCAATGAGGTAATATGCGATTATTCTGTCGTGAATTGACAATTTTGGATGAAGTATCATATTGCCCGACTTTCAATGCCGGGCAGACCCGGAAGGTAGAGGCGGATGTAGCCATTTGCGGCGTATCCGGGTAGAAGGGGTTAATTAGTTGGCGATTTGAATGATCCATGGGTGTTCCTAAAATTCAGACCTGGTCTATGAATCAGAAGCTGAACTTAGAGGAGAGTTAGTTGTCCACGTAGTTTACTACGTCTATGACACCATAACTAACTCACTTTTTAGAAGGTATAAATCGAGGTTATCTGTTAAGATCTCTCCAAGAAAAAGACATCTAATTTTTTGGAAAAATCGACTGAAAAATTTCGCTTTTCCCAGCCCGCCCCCAACCCCACGAAGCAACAATGCCACAATATAACGTCGGACAATCGGTTCGTTATAAGCCGGTAGGCGGTACGTGAACCCGCGAATTCCGCTGGCCATATTTTATAGATATAAAATCAGATACCTCTAACATGACACCTGCTTTAGGCCCAAACTCGAAGACGCCAGAGAGCAAAGGCACCGTCAGAGATATAATCACTAGCCCCGGTGAAGCCGCACAAGAACCGCGGTATCAGGTTGGTTGAAATTTTTGTTGGCGTATATACCGAGGGGATGTAAGTGTGATAGCTGACTGTGATATCTACTATCTATCCGTTGCTAGGTTGAGAATGCAAACACGGGCAAGCGGGCGTCAATCAAAGAGTCGAATATTCTGGGGCTTATTTGACATTTGCTTTTGAAGGGGTGTTTGAAGGGCAAGGACGAAGAATTGTCTGGCATCATGAGTTGTCGTGTATTTATATGGATAGCTTTGTGGTTTGGTGGAATCTCATTCGTTGAAAAGGTTCTCTGGGAGTTGGACGACGCATACCAATCTCCTGTTACCGCCTTCTGGATAAGAAAAGTGATGATAAATAGAAAAGCTCACAATCGGCGTTTCTAGGCGCATGGTTGGAAGGTGTGAATTTGTCAATTCAACTTGGCTGCGGTGACTTGATCGATCCTATAATTACTAATAGATCATACAACAGAAAGAACAGTACACTCACTACACACAGTCTCCTCGTTGATTTAAAGTTGGGGCACGTGCTCTCTCGGCCCCGTCGGGGTCCCGGCTCCCTCGTGGCCGACCCGGAGACTCCAGATGCGTCGGCTTCGGCCCGAACTGACAGATGGCGGGGCGGGCATCCGGGAGCTGGGACAGTCGGCACTCGGCAGGGTAGAATCGTCACGTTTGTCCGCTCAGCTCTTTGTGGACGTCCAAGCACTATCACGGCGAGATTGTTATCTATTTTCAATGAGATCATAGTTTGGCTCCGCCCTGAGTAAGCATCCATATTCCGGGAAACGATTAATAAGTCTCCAGTCTACGCCATTGCTGTCGAGGGATTTGAGACAGGGTTATTGTCACCGACTTTGCAAGCCCATCCAATGGCCCGCTGCGTCTCTTGCTGGTTGCGTCATGAAGCTTGACTCCAGCTGAAGAGCTAGTGACTAACTGGCTAATGTTCCCGCTCACGAACGGAAAACGCGCCGAGCTCCACTATTTCGAGTGATGAATCGCTCTTCGATGACCAATCGTCGACCGAAAATTCCATGAGAAATCCCGCGTTTGCCGAGTTCGAGCTTCATATCAAGCTTCAATCGACCCAGAAAGACATGCCTTTTGCTTCCCGCAAACACCCCCGACGTTCGTTTGTCATAGAACCTGACTCTGATCGAGTGTCGCTTCAATGTCGGGATCAACCGAAGAACAGTCCAACAGGGCGGACGAGAGCAGTGAGAGGAGCCATGAAGGATCACGCTACGGTCAAAGCCAAGAGCAGGATGGAGACCAGACGCCACAGTTTGAACCAATTCGGACCGCCAAAACTCGCGATGATACCCAATCACTGAGCTCGCTGGAGAGGGAATCAACCACCAAGTCTTCAGATCGAGCGTTCTCCATTTCCGACGGTTTCTCTCACCATGCCGTTGACAATGACGTCCTTCGGGAACCCGAGGAGGAGGTTAAGGCTGAAGAGGTCCCTTCGGGACCAGAAATGGAATACATTGTGAGATGGGAGGGGCCCGACGATCCTGGTAATCCGCGCAATATGAGTGCGGGAAGAAAATGGCTTGCCGTGTTTGTGTTGGCGATAGGCTCGGTCTGTGTGTATGTGCCTTGCTCCTTCCATGAAGCCCTCCTACCTTCCATTCATTGCAATTCGGAGGCTGATTGACTTGTAATCTGTGTTTAGAACCTGCGCCTCGTCGCTATACACCATGACATATGACCAAATAATGAGAGAATTCGACTGCTCACGGATTGTTGCTACTTTGGGCCTCTCCTTTTTTATTCTGGGACTTGGTGAGTAAGCCCGTGGTTTGCACTGTTCTTACCTAGATAGTTGCTAATTCTGAGTTATGTTGATAGCTCTTGGACCACTGGTCCTGGGGCCTTTATCCGAGGTTAGTGTTTCTAATAACAAATTAGTTTTCGGGAACCACCAGTCTGATACCTTCGATGCTTTTAGTTTTATGGACGGAGGATAATATACCTTTACTCGTTTACCTTTTTTCTAATTTGGCTTATACCATGTGCCGTCGCCCAGAACATTCAGACCATGCTTATCGGAAGGCTCTTCTCGGGGATTGCGGGGAGCGCGTTCCTGAGTGTGGCGGGAGGCACTGTTGGGGATATGTTTGCTAGGCATGAGCTGGGGGCGCCAATGATGATCTATGCCGCAAGCCCATTCATTGGACCAGAACTTGGTCCTCTGTAAGTATCTTTCTGAGAGTATCTCGTGTTATCTCGTTTCAAGTATTCGCTAACGACGTTCTTATAGCCTTGGTGGATTTATATGTGACAATACTTCATGGTAGGAATATTCCTACTTCACCTTTTATAGTTAAATGTCTAACATTTTCTACTAGGCGATGGGCATTTTATATACTACTGATATGGGCTGGTGCCACCCTGGTTGCCATCTTCCTATTCGTCCCTGAGACGTACCATCCTGTGTAAGTTGGTTATCCGTTACCATATGCTAAATCATATCACTAATACCGGAAAAGTTTGCACCGACGTAAAGCTGTTAGACTTAGGCAGGAAACTGGGAATGAACGCTGGAGAGCGGCCCTCGAAATCACGGACCGATCCATTGCGCAAACAATCTTACGTTCGATATACAGACCTATGTTGCTTCTGATATTCGAGCCTATGTGCTTGAATCTCTGCATTTTCTCTGCCATTCTATTAGGGATTCTTTATCTGTTTTTTGGGGCCTTCGGGCTGGTATTTTCCACTCTTTACAGCTTTAGTCTTTCCGAAATTGGGTTGAGCTTTATGGGTCTTTTTGTTGGTATGATGCTCGCGATAGCGAGTGACCCCCTATGGCGGAAAAATTATGCTCGATTGACCCGCAAACGGGAGGAGAAGGTTGGTCGAGTCGGAGAGTTTGAGCCTGAGTGGAGGTTGCCCCCAGGTGAGCAGAGAGATCTATTCAAATCGGTGAAACTGATTCCATGTATCTGTCCCGTTGCTAATCTCTATATTCTGTCCAGCTATTGCCGGTGCGCCTTTGGTAACTATTGGTTTGTTCATCTTCGCTTGGACGTCATTTAAACACGTACATTGGATTGGTCCGATAATCGGGACTGTGCTCTTTGGTGCTGGGTGAGTTTGGAGTTCCTCTTTTGGCCCCTTTTAATGGGATGCTTGTTGAACCTTCAACTATGCGACTAAAATTCATAGCCCTACAATATTCATGCTCTCGATTGTGCTCGATTATGGCCTGCTAACACATCCCACACTGTTTTAGAACTATACTTGTCTTCTCCGGTGTCTTTACGTTTTTGGTTGACGCATATCCATTATACGCTGCCAGCGCGTTGGCGGCGAACTGCTTCCTGCGGTGTAGTTTTGGGGCGGCTTTCCCTTTATTTGGGATCCAAAGTGAGTTGACATTTTCTCTTTAGCCCATACACTGATGCCAATTTCGAGGCAAATCTAAAACTCCTTGTCCTCCCACTTCGTTCCCGTACTACCCAACCCCGCTGCTGGTAACTTGGGAGGATTAATTCTCCGCTCTCCACGTGGCGTGTCTTACCCGTCGATGATATTTTACGATGACAGTTTCATGCATTCTGCACAGAATACACCTTGATTAGTTATTTCTTTTTTTCTGTTGCTCCTTTTCCTTCCATGGGGAGACACAGAAACTCCCTCTCGCCACCCACCACCAATCCATGGTAACCGTCCTACACAAGGCTGCTTATACTAACAACTCTGTCATGCAGTGTATAACCGGCTCGGTTTCAACTGGGCATCTACGTTACTCGCCTTTCTCACTGTTGTAATGGCTCCATTCCCGTGAGTACAAAATACCATCAGCCACGTGGTTCCTATCTGTTTATTGCCCATTTTCCTTTTCCATCTCGTCATACATGCCGTTCACCGCATCGTCACCCATCTGGCGTGGGCACGGTTCACCCCGCCACAGCAGCAGCCCTCATTTTTTTCTCATGTCCTACCTTATCCCACTGTTTCACGAGCTTGCCCTGCTGCTTATTTCGTATGTTCTTCGTTCATATTCCTCTGCCACCAACACGTCCTGCTACTTGCATCTGCATCTGCAGACGCTAGGACCCTTCTGTTTCCTCTGCATATTTCCAATTCCCACAGCCCCGGGAGTTTGCCTCGTATCTGAATTGCGCCTGTGTTGCCCGCCAATGGGATTGTTCAATTGCCGGCGGCGCGCCGTAGCTGCCTTCCTAACCTCTCCATTTTCCTTTCCTGTGGGGAAATGTGATCAATATCCGCATTGGTGTTTGAGGAGATAAGTTGGTTATTATATTCGGCTAACCTTTAATTATCCTTTAGGTATATATTTTTCCGTTACGGTAAACGGATAAGGAAGGGAAGTCGGTATGCCAATACCGGCTAGTTAACTCGCTATACTGTACATATTTCCTGTTTCAAGTTTTCGATTAGGGCGATTGCGATTATTAGCCTCGCGAAGGAGGACTATGTTTGTCATATATACCCGTACTTGTGTGCGTGGAAGCAAACAGATGACTGGAGATGTAAAAATAGATCCAAGTTGGCATTGACCGTTTCTGGTATCTATATATACCTATTTTTCACTATCTCTATATAGAAATATTATCTCCTTACGTATAGCTGGATGGGTATAATCAGGGGTAACTAACCCAGCTTCGCATCGTGTAGATAAAGCCAATCTAGGTCATTTTACGACATAAGGGGTAGATTTCAAATTCCGAATTCATATAGGAATACAAATTATTTGTCAATTTCTCCTGCGTCGTAAATTGTCAACGTGCATAATCCACTCAACGTTAATAGTTAGAGTGAAATGGAAAAACCGGAAGGTCAAGGAAAGACCACAATTTATTTAAGGAAGGAATCGAAGAGAGAACTATGTAGATCTCTCTAGACGTAGTTAGTTAAGGAACGCCGAAAATGGATTCATGAACAGGTTCAAGGCCGTTACGTTAATCCCTTCCCGCACCATAGCCACAACTACCCACCACCCATTCACCTACCTCGGGTTTAAAACAACCCAAACCCGAATCCACCGCCTCCCTTCCGGTCCTTCCCACGGTCACCACCACCAAGGATGTTGGTTGCAAGATCAGTAACCCCTCCAGTAACCGCTCCCGCAACACCTAGAAGGCTCCTTGCGCCATCGTTGGTGATACCAGAGACTTCTGTCAACTTCTTAACCCCGCCGTCGACCAAGTTTACGTCTCCGTCGTTATTCAGTATTCCTCGCACAATCCCAGTTGCCCCTAGGACCAGAGCACCGGGGCCAGCGACGAGGAGTTCGGCAATGTCGCCTGCGAGGGAAAGGAAATTTTCGAACGCCCCAAACGTGGTGAGTTTAGTGTCGTCGTTCGTGTATCGGACCTTGCTATGGGCGACCTCCACGGTGATCGTCTGCTTCTTGTTGTCCGGGATGATTTCCCGGCCAGAGGCCTGATGGTGCGAGTTAGCTTAGCATTCAGGGGCGGGGGGGGGGGAAGGAAAAGAGGAAAGAATATTTACCGAGAGAATCTGCACATATAGACGTTTCTTTATGAATTTTTCAACCTGGTCTGGGTCCTGGATATTGATGTTTTCGTCCCCTTTGTAAAGAGGGAAGAATTTCAACATGTGGCTGATAGCCAGCTGTGCCGAACACTTGGCTCCGTTCATTTCCAGGACTGTGCAGTTGGAACAGACTTCCTTTCCACCCAAAGTTGAAGGAGCACTAAAATTGTAGGCGCAGCCAATATAATCGAGCTTAGGATCCTTCACCTCGCCGTGTTGGAGGTGCATTTTCACCGTGAATGGCATCCCCGAGAAAAGGAATCTATGTGGCGTATTAGTGCCTGACAGAGAGAGTGTTGCAAAAAGAGATAAGCCTACTTGTAGTACGTCACATTAATGACGACATCAAGGGTTTCAGCAGAAGAGCGGTTTTCGAGGGCGCCCCTTCGTTGTGAGCCGTATTTCTCGTTGATTTGTTTGCAGATGTCGCCGAGGTGGGCCTGTCTATCGGGGAATTTCCAAGTTTGGAGTTCTGGGTACGTGTAATTGAAGAACGTGTTCTTACGAACGTCGTTCGAGTCGTATATTTTGCCCTCGGGGTTGCGGAAGGGTGCGAGTGGAGTGCTGGGTCCAACAACAATTGACACAGGTTCCTCGCCCTCTTTAACAGGTTCGCCTTGACCGTTGAGCGCGTTTCCAACGGCATCTCGGAGTATCTCCTTCCTGTCTTCAAACCATTTATCCTCGTGGATAAATTGCCACATCGAATAGAATCGTTCGACGTTTCTATTTTACGTTAGGTTAACGTGGAATTGGACTATTAAAGGGAGACAGTATAACTCACGCGTGGTGAAGCCAGAAAAAGGGATCGAACGAAGCGACGGGGACTTGGGTCATATGCCCGTTATTACCACCCCCGACAAACAAATGTACGTTGTTATGAAGAGCCTCTAAGCTCTGATACCAGTGCTTGGTTTTCAAATCAGCGTCCGTCTTGGGCAACACGCCAGTGGTGGCAAAGTCGGCGTAAGACTCGGAATAATTGAACAGGCGATAGATATTCTCCGCCGCATCATATTCCTTTTTCAGGATGTTAACAGGGGTCTGAGGGTTATACCAGCCGAGTTCGTCGGTGAAGTTTTTGTGAACTTTGAGACTGTTAATCTCCCCCTCGCGCCACTTTTCCTTGTAAACGGCTGCGTTGAACTGCGGATCCGCGGGATTACCCTCGTCGAGATAATACTTTTGTTCCGGGCACCTGCTGAGCCCGACGCAATTTCCGTACTAATTATAGTGAGTGTACGCCCGAGAAGAAGCTTATGCTAGACATACCTCGATCTGTTCGTTGTTATCGCCCGGAAGGGTACCAACTCCATAGTCTCCCCATGTTACTCTCTTCCCATCCCCTTTCAAGACATACTGATATAGGGGGTTTTCAATAACCTGGGGGAATCCGGGGATCAAGTTGGGAACTTCCTTTTCCTGGCATGTTGGAGGAAGCCATTTGTTTATGATCTCCTGCTCTGAGGTGGAAGGGCGTGTTGCCCAGTCCCAATATGGGATCCTAAAGGTCTCAGCAGCCTTCTCATACCTGGCTCGGTCAGATTCTGGGATTTTTGGGACAATTTCGGTAGTGATGATTTCGTGAATACATTGCTATAACATTATCAGTCTGGACTCAGCAATAAAGGGGTAATAAAAAGGGAACAAACTTCGTAGAGGGCAACATATGGACGATGCCAGCTGGGGAAGAGGACAGTACTGTGGGTACAGTATCCGGTTGGTTTGGGTCCGTTCCTCGGGACTTCTTCTCCGTTCCAAGGCAAGTATGGCATGCCATGGACACCTGCACTCAATGTCAGCGTTTGTAGATCAGGATTCGGCCCTGCTTCCACAATTTACCTGAGATCTGGAAATACGACTTTGGATCATCTGCTGGTTTGTCGTAGAAGATCCTTAACGCAAGAACGTAAAGCCCCCATTGGTCGACATTACGCGCCAAGTCATGGATCTCCAGGCGAAGAGGGATTTCACCATTAGGTCCATTCCCAGTCTTAACGCCGGTCACTGGAATAGGGGCCATTTTGTGATGGACTAAGAAATCGAATTGTAACTTGAAAATCACCGATGGGCTTCAATTGATGTCAGACTTGAATAAAATGAAAGACTTCTGGCCACTTGAAGTGGATGTAGGAAAAGTGCTGCAATTTATACATCAGGTGCCTTGCTAGATGCAATACCCACCGACATAAACATGAAGCGGGGATAATGGGGCCCTTGCTTACCATCAGCCAGCCATGATGGGCCATTGATCGATATCATGAGTATGCAGACTCATTTCCAATTCAATGCGTGTGGTGAAACAGAGAACGTCAGCCCCAAAAATCAGATTTTTGTACAGGATGGTGGTGTAGGCTTCCAAATCCCTGCTTGGATGTAATGGGTGTGGGCGGGAAAAGTTTGTGTCTATGAATAGATTGGTTAGCCTGTCCGCCACAAACCATATTCCGTCAGGTTCAGCTCCCTAGAATGCCGGTAGGTCGGTGCGGGGTGATGAAAGCATCATTCCAATCTTCAGCCCCGCGTGGCTGTTGATATGAGATCTGACCATGCCAGAATTCGCCTTCAAAATGAGTTCCCCCGGGGTTGACAATCAGGGAGTGGAGTGTGCCCAACCCAATGGAATCAATTATAAAGGTGGTTGTCCTTCAGTAACAAAAGGTGTTAGTCTCGGCAGCTCCACCCCCTATTCCAGGACTAGACCTTCCAAGACCAAAATGCCCTTCTCAAGCCTGATAACTTAATGGATTATCCCCAGGTTCAAACCACATGCTTCGCGAAATGTATTCCCAAAATCCGATCGGTGGGGATTGTTTCCAATGATGGACTGATTGATTTACCCCATCCTGGTAGAGTTCCGATGAATATCCGAATTGGCCTGCAGATTGCGAAGTTGGGGGTTCGTAGAGCTTCAATTCCTGAACGCATCCAACAAGCTTCGTTCAGCCGATCACAGACGCCACATCTTGGATCTAATCGAAGATCAAAACCGGCCTCAAAATTCAGGCATCCCTGATGTCATGCTGCACAACCTATGATCGCCCTTTGGTCACTGGGGGGTCTCTTCGAATGAAAATGCAAAGTAGAACATGCATGCCACCTTCTCGCAAAAGATCTAGGTCGTGTCTTCGAGTAAGCAGCTCCTAGTGAAGGCCGTGTTTTTTGGGCGGGGGATAACCATTCGTCCATGTTGTTAAAATCTGGGTTACACTGCGCACGCGCCCTAGTTATTCTTTTCTTCTTCTTAGCTTCGTTCTCTGCTGCCACGGAACCCGTTCAACAAGTAAGTAGGTCGCCGAAGTTACTCGTTTCTTCGTCGATGCCCTAATTGGAGGAGTCTCCGAGTTCCATGACGTCGGGGAAACCAGACATTTTAATCGAGACGAGAGCTTCGTGTCCGGATAGGTATCAATATTTGCACCCCACGATGACAGATGACTCGGACCACGGACTTATGCACGATTCCGCGTTGGCATGCATGGAGTAAGAAGAAGATATCAATCGAAACCCCTCATTGCCCTGCACTTTTGCTCTGCCGCCCGCTCTGCATATATCTTGCAGACCCTTTACAGGGCTGAGTTGATAGGAATCCACATTGCATCTGATTCTTTGTATACAATTGGTTGCAGTTGAAGAAAAGTTTTCCGCAGAAGCTGAAAGCTTGGGGATACGATCCAAAATATGACGAATCAACTTGATGTCATCGGTGGGATTTATCAGCCGCCACCGGCAACCATATGGGTTAAAGTGAGGGCCAGAATGAACATTATCTTCAGCTGCTACGCACGTAAGATATTCTACCTCCAATGGTAGGTGCGGTTGAACCGAAACACGCAGTCAGTTGGTATTCTCAAAATATTGGTATGTTACTTACTGCATCTTTGGGATGGGCCAATTCTTACTTACCCCTCTTTAATTTCTTGTGAAGGAATTCTCATTCCGCAGCGCCACCCCACAACTCTTGGTCGTTGGTTGGAGGGAAGGAAGGTCGAAGCTGAAACAAAGTTTAAAGCTTGGCAATTCTATGACAGAGTACCCTTACCCAAAAATTAAAAAAGAGAAAGAAAAAAGAGAGAGAGAAAGGAAGGAAAAGACCGAGGCGAAGAAATGGACAAGCCGATTTAGATCTCGACCAGTGAGGGGAGCGAAGCAGGGCTGGATTGTTGATGGGCGCTGCCAATAGCAACACGAAGATGGCTTCTGGCGTAATACGATTCCCGATAGTGGCATGACCACCTTAATTTGAAGCTATTTTTCTGTCTTTGGTTGTTGATTAAACAGTTCCATAAGGTTTATCAAAGTCAGGGAATAGCAGTGTTTGTGTGAAAACATTCTGCATCATTGCCTATATTCAGGATGGGAAATCCTAGCCCCAACTGAGGGTGCAGTGTCCAATTGGATCGAATGGTCAAGTCAGCATGTTAATTGGACAAGAATTCTGCAGTTCGCAACTCGCAGTTCGCCGAGTTTATGGGATATGTTTGTCTCTTTGCATACTTTGTGGCTGGATTGCCTCGGCGATGTGCAGGGTGCAGTACACCATGTAGAGTTTAGACCTTTCGTGCTAGACTGGGGGATAAGTCAAGGAAATTGCAAGTCATTTCAAACTGTCATCAAGTAGTGGGTGGGACGAAAAGCGCCAACTTCAATCCCTTGTAAAACATACACTGGTATCTGGACGTGAAGGACCTGGAAGGATTTTGGTATGTCCCGGTGTTAATCGTGTGTGCCACCGTCATATTTGACAGCCAGAAAATATCAAATTGTTTATAGGCACTGATTTATAGTCCTATGGTGAGCAGCAATGGACATTGAAATAGCAGAGTGCGAAGTTGATGGAACGTTGGTATTCATGGGATGATGTTTCCGTCGATGGTCTGTAGCCTATATGCTATTAGCTATGAAACAAGAGGTAATGGGTTTGTATTTGCTTCTCTTATGGGGACTACCCATACCTCTTCAAGATAAATCCACTTAGGAGCAAGGCCTCCTCGTCCAGGTAATAAATTATTCTGACCTGGCGCCCGGAGAGCGAAGCCTGTGACACAGATCAATTTAAGTAGTGGGTTAACTGTTGTACCTGCTTTTAGTGTCCGTTCCAGCGCATGAGAAAGGGTACGCAACTGCTCATTCAGTAAGGTAGATAGGAAGGGTTACTTTTCTTCTGCATCTGTGAATCCGGAGGGAGTGAGGTAACGCCGGCCGCTATCATCAAAATATTGAGCAGATGGCTTCAGCAACAAAAGATGTAGTCCTGGGATCCAAGACCCCGAAAAAAACAGCAAGATTGTGAGCAGCGCCCTCCGTTTCGATGACAAACGGTTTATGAGACATAGAAGATGCTAATCCATCTCCACCGTAAATGTGCATTTAGGAACCAACGTGGAGCCGTCATCCATAACTAAAAGGGCATTCTTCCAAAAACCATGCAATCGACATGAGCAATTGGTAGCAGAATATTCCCTCAGCCAAAATACCAAATCAGTCCGAGTATGGGTGTTTGTCTTATCCGAGGGGGATAACGATGTCCAATCGCAACGTCGATAGGGAAAGGATACGGACAGCGATTTCCCGAGCCGGTGGACGTCAGTTATAGCTGCTTGTGGAAATCAAATTAAAATTGAGAGATAGCTTGCCAAGATTCTCTCACCAGGTGATGCCGTTCGAAATTGGTTGTTCCAAGTCGGCGATCCCCTCCCACAGTATAAAGCGAAAGGTTCAAGCCTAGTATATGCAAAGAAATACTCTGAACGGGACGTATCTAAGCTCGTGAAGATAAGGTCATGTGCTATTTCCAGCTTGTTTGGTTGAAGGTTGAAGATTGGCATTGACTCAGAATTCGATTCAGGAATCAAGAGATAAAATCGACGTAGGCACCGAACGATAATATCCGTCAGCATATGGAGAACTTCATGTTGCTCCAGATGGACTAGACAGGCCTTGCCGAGACGACGGCGCGAGGGAACCTTTTTTCAAAACGTGGCAGCTTGGACGACTTCGATATCTCTAGGGAATGTCACGAGAATGAGACCTATTCGTCCGCGCTGTACATGGATAGCTGCAATCCCACTCACAGGGTGTGTAATCCGTGTCCCTAGGCTCCCTATATCGGAATCCTTTCGCAGGGCGCCATGAGGGTATATCCTCCACGAGTGAATATCGTCGTTGAAGTTCATTCCAGGCTCAGACAAATGGCCTCGAAAAAGCGGCCAGAGTATGACAACCCGCAACTATTGTTTTCCAATCTGGCCTCGAAACCAATAGTTGTTTGTCGAATAATTTTAATCGACATGGAAAAACATCAATCCTATCCATCGCCGTATGGCTTGGCGATGGCAAGCCAAAACGACAAACACTAGCTTCGAGCAATCGGACGAAGGAACTTGTGCGACGAAGACTGTCATGACAACTCAGCTCCCAATTCTATATTTCCCAAGTTCAGATTCGACTGTACTAACTTGACCAGGCTCGAGAAGCGTATTCCGCTGAGAGGGCAGACTCGTCGTGGTGGCATCTTATCACCCCTAGTTTACCGCGGACGGCATAGGTTAACTAGGCGTGATATATGATGGCACGTCCCTTGATCAAGCTTTTTGGTGACCGTCTCCTCCATGGTCTTGCCCGAGTCCGCGCGAAATACTGATAGATGTGGATGGGAGGAGGTTGATATTGAGGAATTTCTTGGCAGGCTAAGGTTTAGTTCCCGCAAGCTAGTCCGTTAGACGGGAGGCGGGGCGGGATTTTATTGGTCCGCTCGCGATCCTCCGAACCTTTCGTTCATTTATGGCTATTTCCAATCTATAAATTTGCTTCTCCGTCACGTCTCTCAAGGGCAAAAAGGCGAAAGCAGTCAGGTTTCTCTGAAATCTTCACATTAAATCCTCCCAAACCAGTTCCCAACCGTCATTCGTCAATTCCATGCGTTAAACCCCAAATCAACCCTGCGGCCCAATCTAGATAACGGAAAAAGGGGGTCACAAAAGGGGCGAATTTATTTTGTATAGCTTCCTTTCCTAGTTATATCATGAGCACCGTTCCGCATCGCACTAGCTCTCGCGATGGACGTAGCGGTTAGTTATGTAACATTAACCTCGTGTCAGCCCGGCAATCCACTTCCCCTATCAGGCTTAAATGTCCTACTGCTTTAAAAAATAACAAAAGCCTCCGACCAGTAATAAACCCCTCTATACTTATAAGCATCTACCTATCCATCCCGCAAACCTCAAAACAGTATGTCAGCTATGTAGATAACCAAGTTGAATGAAAAGTCAGCACACAGCATATAATTCCTGCAAGTTACATCCACATCCCCCCCGTGCGCGCGCCCATTGCATATACGATGATATATGTGCTACCTACGGATGTACCTCCCTAACTGCCTATCTACGTTACCTGAATAATACCCCGCGAACCATATGTCCGGAATTATTGTTATTCTTTACATAACATCAGCATTAATGTAATTATTATGTCTAAAACAGACGGTGGATAGAATGTGTAACCAAGTTTATTTATAAAATAGTTTCCTTGCTTGCTGACTTGGATATGCGTTTCTCAGCCCTGTCTTTAAAAAAATAACATGTCTTATATATCCGGATCGGCCAGTGAAATTATTGCATAGACAGTGTCTATCTTTAACTTCCTTACAAGTATGTAAACTTTTATATGGTGATAATAAACAGAGATTTAAGGAATTTTTATCTACTAATTTTTAGAGTGTGCAACAAACTTCCCAAATTACTGGTTTTATATTTTATTTCCCCCTTGCATCTTCCCATACATAACTACTCAACACATACCACTTTCACGCCATGTAGTGTAATACAACCCTCATGGCGGAATTGCCCGCATCCCCTTTTCCAGAAATACGAAGACCAGCGCGTATATACTCTCTCAAAAATATCGCAGGTGTGTAATGTGGCAGGCATTAATCCAACAGGCCGATATCCCTTCAGCTTTTAATTATATAGGGAACATGTGTCCTTCGTATCCGTACTCCGTGCAATGAATGACGGATGTGAAACCTATGCCACGTTTTCTTCATTTCTTTCTGGGATTTCCAGCTCCGCGGCTGAGGGTGTGATGTGACATTGTTAGCGAGGGAGGACGGGCTATACAATGCTGGGAGTAGCGGGTTGTTAACTAGATAGCGGAAGGGGGCTGGAGAGTTAAGTTAATAATATGTGCTGAACCTTGGAAGAGGTGTGAGGTAGCTACATACAGATTAGTAGTGATAATGAGTAGTAATAAAGTAATAGCCAATTAACAGCTAACTACCTAACATTATAACCTCCATTTCCAAGATCGTCCAGATCGTCAGGGACGAAAATAGGCCTTTATTAGAGCTTATGAATGAGTAGTAACCTAGGTAGAAAAACAATCTCAAAAAAAAAAAATCAGCACCGAAGTCCACTTCTATCCATCCATCCATCAACATAAACCCATAGTTACCTATCCCTCACCCGCCCCCTTTTCCTCTCTCAATCAGCAACATACGTAACCGCCCCCTCCCACCAGCCTTGGCGCACGGAGAATTTAAAACATAAACACGCATCTAATATGCAACATGCACACATTACATAACGGACACGCCCTGTGCTTTGAGAGGGGGTAGGTTAATGGATGTAGAAAGATGTCTGGTAGGTAGGACGGTTACTCCGATGCATGGCGGATGTATGTAGTATACTCCGTACATATGTATGTATGTGGGTAGATGTAGAGGCAGATGTGTGGTCCTTAATAACGCCGAGCCAGATAGTCAGTTAGTTAGTTAGCTGGCTTAATGTGGTAGGGGATGGGAAGTGATGTGTTGTGTGGTATATAGTGTAGTGGTGGTTAGAGATGGCATCTGGATACTATATACTATCTATATCTGTTAATCATTTAGATGTCTGAGTGGATTGTTAGTTGGCTAGTCACCCCTGCAATCCATGAAAAATTAAATCAACAATGTAACCACATTACTTATTGGTACATGAGCTTAGATCAGCTCAGCTCAGATCAGATCAGATTGTCCCTTACTTACTAGTAGTTGCTGCGACTAGCCTCGACCCCGCGACCAAGCGAGCGATCGAACGACGGCACTCTGGAAACAAAACCGATTCATGGAATGGCATGTTTCATATTTCTTTTCAAGGGGTGACTGATTGCCTCGGGAAACAACAACTAACCACATAACTAATTATGCATCAATCCGTCCGTCGGTCGCTCGATCGACGGGAGCTGAGGCTGGGGCTGGGCGTTGCGATCAGATTAGATGTGCCGGATTCATATAATGCAATTAACTACCTCTAAGTTAGGTAGTAGGATAGTTAAAACGATAATATTGGATGCGAAGATGCGACTGTTTCCATAATAGTAATGTACTCCGCATATGTTTTCTGATCAAATCCCCGATCCATCCTTGAGCTTACTTACTTCATCCCCCCCCCATCTCGCTACAGTCTAACTGTTTCAAAAGCCGGTCAGCCCAGCGCTATATACATGCATACAATAGTTAAATGCGTACCAGATCTGATTAAACACACTTTACGGAGCATTATGTAGTTATGTCTACAGTAGTATCAAAAGCTAAGATAATATAATCCAGCAAGAGAGTAGTATATAACCACCACCTACGCACATACATAGCTACAACGACCCCACATGCATATGTAACTATGTACCCAGATAGATTAGATAACTTAGATACGCACAGTGCCAGTAGTAGTGCGTAATAACCACATAAAACTCCGTATATGCAATGTCACCTCGGGTTACATAACTACATACATACATACATACACAGTACATACGCATAGGTATATGCAATGCATCCATCATGTCGTCTGGCTGTCTGTGCTTGTGTGCCTGTGCCTGTGCTTGGCCCGCCTGTGAGGTGGCTTGGTTGATTGTTCAGCAATTGCCCTAATGGATCAGATGAAACAGGAGTGAGGCTTGGTGGTTTTTTTGTTGGTGTTGGTGGTGGTGGTTCTTCACCGCCCTGTTTTGTAGTATGTAGGATAGGAGGGATGTGGGGGGATTGTTGGGACATACATACATACACTGTCTGAGTTCTGGATGGGAATGGAATGTGGTTAGTTAGGGGTGGTATGGTTTTGATAGGAGGGGCTGTTTATTTTAATCCACGATCGATTGATGAGTTCAATCGAGAAGTTGTAGTTAACTTAGTTAGTAACTATATTGACGTCAATATCCAAGTTATCCTCAACAATAAGTGAATCAGCAAGTTCCTGGACTGCCCTGTTTCGTTTCAAATGCAAGCAGAGAGAGCTTAGAATAGCTATCCAGAGGCATGCAGTAAATATCCCTCCCAGGCCCTTGGCAACCCTCCCTATCCTCGCATCAGCCACATCCCCGCCACAATCCCTATTCCGTTCACTTTCATCCGTTCAAATATCTAAAGCCAAGCTCGAAGACACTCACAGCGTGACCAAGGATTCCACCCACTCGCAAGCTATCTTGGCAAATCGATCCTGGCAATTGATTGATTGATTGTTGTATTTTAACATCATCCTGTGAAAATCCAGCCACTCGAGCTGATCAATTGCCGAATAGACTTGCATATAAGTAAGTGGCTTGGGAGTCAATCCCCGGTTCCATTGATGGGACTTCCAATCAGCGTGGTTTCCAATCTAGCAGCTTTGCCTGGGAGCCAAGGGGTGGTGGTGAGATGAGATGAGATGGGATGGGATGAGATGCTTGTACTGTTTGATTTTTGTTGGCGTTGAATACACGGCCTAGCTTATCCCTCTGCGGCCTGTCAAAGGTGGATGGATGGGAACTGGGATAGGATCGTGGTTGGATGGCTGATTGGCCGAGTTAACTATGAGAGGAAGAGAGGGAGGGAGAGACGCCACAGAGTAGTATCATTCATGGCGTGTCTGTATGTAACTATGTCCTGACTGTCAATGAGGGATGATACGTTAGCTTTAGTTCTGTATCTCTGATATCATTCAGGGGCCCTAATTGTTCCTATTTTAGCTAACTTATCTAGGGAGTTTTGTGATGAGATCGACGTGTTATCGATAGCTAGACAGGCACATAATGGGAGCATTTATCCGTATGGAATCTATGGATGCCCGTGGCGGAGTGCATGTGGGCATAACCACATCCATCCTGCATATTTAAACTATTCGC
Source organism: Onygenales sp. PD_10 (assembly GCA_032988465.1). Lineage (NCBI taxonomy): Eukaryota > Fungi > Ascomycota > Eurotiomycetes > Onygenales > Onygenales sp. PD_10. The sequence continues at coordinate 362,159 of JANTQH010000004.1, read as the reverse complement.
ACTGAATAAAATAACCTACTCAGAAGAGAAATAAAGCTTGGCCGGCTGGTATGGGATCGGCGATTGACAAGCCCGCGTCTCATAATATGTGTGGGTGGGTGATGATTGTTTCTTGTTTCCTGTCTATGCGTCTTGTACCACCAGCGCGGTGACGGAGCAGTCGTGTTGGAAACTGAAGCATCTCCCCTGGATTAAGAGAGATTACTCCTAGGGTACTAGTAGTTAGTTAACCGGCGGATAGTTGGAGGATTAGTAGATGAGCTGGATGGTTCGAGTGGCGCCCAGCGGGACAAGGCCGAGGCATACAGGGCTGAACTCCCGCCTGTCCGAGGACAACCTGATGAACCTCAACGCCAGGCCAAGCTTCTCTACAAACTGCCTGTCCGTGTTTTGATTGCCCTCCACAGACATGTTCAATCAAGCCCTGCAGAATTGCCGTTCATGGGTGTGTTTGAGACAGCTCGTGGGGGTTGGATGGGATATCCAGGGCATTGCTAGAGAGAGCCTTTGGGTTCCCCGCAACCGAGCAGCCGATGGGAATGAATCCCTTAATGAAAGGAGGTGTGTGTCGGGGTGTGTTTCTTTCCCAGGAAGATGCCCTGGTTGTCGACCGGGAGCTGTGAGGGCTGTGGACTGCTGGACCTCGGGATAGACGAGGTGGATGGGATTGTCCAGATAGCTCCTCGACCTGGAACACACCGTTGGGAGGGCCGTGTATAAGAGACGCGGTATTAATTGCTGCTGGTGTCTGTGCTGCACAATGCATGCCATTGTAATTTGTTGGTTGACTGTTTGTTCCATGCAAGTGCCGAAGGGTTTGTCTCCTCCGTCTACATCTCGAAGAAATAATTAAACTAAACGATATCCCGATCATATGCAAACTGCTGGCTACTAGTAGTGATGCCACATGAAAGACGTGAAACAGACCCTGAGATATTTGGGGAATAAACATATCGAACATATATAGAACTAACAGGAGAGACCCGTTGCTGTAGAACCGGTGTGATAAATACTAATTCTTGATCTTTGATATTTATTCTTGCTGCTGAAGCTGGCCGTCTCGTCTCGGCTGCGGCTCTGCGCGTCTTTTTTTCTTTTTCTTTTCTCATCGCCGGCTGCCGTGGATTTTGCCTGCTCCACCACCCAACTCCAGCTTCATCGCGACTGTTCTGCCTGCCTGTCTGCCCCTCTCCTCTCCTCTCCCCTCTTCGCTGTCGTCTCCCGCCTTGTCTTCTGTTCTCTTCTCCGTCCTCTCCGCTCCCTCTCCGCTCTGTGCAGCCCTCCCCCCGCATCTCACCCCGTATGCCCCCAGCTGCGCCGTTTTCCCCGCCACGCTCCCTCTGACAGTCCGACCCCATCCCCGTCTGTCTCTGCTCCCCGCGAACGCTTCCTCACGTCTCCCCCAGTGGTCCGCTCTCTCCCGGCCCTGCCCTATGTCTATCAACAAGCTGCCCGCCACTCTTCGCTGCCCCGCCGTCTGCCGATTACCTCCAACCCCCCGCAGCCTCCCGCTCTCCGCGTCGCCCTCGCCCGTCCTATCCTCCACAGTCCACCGGCCCTCGCAATCGACTGAGCACTGCTCGTTGCACCAGTGATCCATGGTTCCGTCACTGTGATGCGCTCTCCTCCTCTCAGCAGCCATTGACCACGCCCTCCACACCCCCTCCCCATTCGCTACGGCCCAGCTCCTGTCCCCAGGCTGGTCTCAAACCCGCTGCTGGCTCCTGCTCCTCCCGTTTCTCGCTGCGCTCACGCCAATTGACGCTCCTCTATCGGACGTCGCACTGCAGCTCGCTCTGCTCCAAACAGCGTTGACGCCCTGGCTGTGGTCGCGTGATCCCACTTTTTGCCGGTTCCTCGCTTGCTAGGACGCATCTCTCTATCTCCGCTTCCCCTCCCTCAGCTGCTGTGCAACCGCACCTCGAACTGCCCGCGCGTGTTGTCTTCAGCCCGCCAAGTCTCACCTCAGCCACTTAACCAAGTCTCAGTCCCGGCTTCGTGGTTCGGTGGGTGTCGCAGCCCTCAGCCCAAGGAGGAAACCTCTCTCCTCGAGAGTAAAGGAAAAAGAAAATATAACTACCGCATACATACCGTAAAAAAAAAAGCAAAGCCCGCAGGAAAAAAGAGGCGGAAAGGTACACACACACCGGTTACCTGCAGAGAGCGCAAAACAGAAACACAAACGTGGGCAGCGATCAACGGAGGCACAAGCGACCATAGCCCATCCCGCCCGTCTAGTTGCTCCTTGTGGGAAGGAGTGCAGATAGCTATTTATATATCTATATATTATGACTGTCAGCGCCAGAAATGGATCGCCGTCCCCGTCGCCGGCCCTTAGCACTACTGGAGATCAAGATTCCGGCAACATGACTGCCGCTACTACTGCCCACCCCGACCATTCGTCCGAGCCCCAATCCCAAACCAATGGGAAACCAAGTGGCGCCGTTCAGAATGGTCAAAAGCCCGCTTCGACAGCGGCCAACGCCAAAGACCCCCTCCGTCCAAGGAGAAAAAAGGCAAAGAGAGCTTGTTTTGCTTGTCAGAGAGCCCATCTGACCTGCGGTATGCTAGCCTTGCTATTTATTTCTATTTGATTTCTATCTCGGTTTTGTCTTCGTAATATGTCGTTTTTTGACCCCACCTATGATGCTGTGATATGCGCGGGTTGATTGCCCCGCACCAAATAGGGCATTGCAGAACTAACACGAAGTTGCTTATAGGTGATGAGCGGCCTTGCCAACGATGTATCAAACGTGGGTTACAAGATGCTTGTCACGACGGTGTACGGAAGAAGGCCAAGTACCTGCACGACGCGCCCAACGAAGCTTTGATGCCTGGTATTCGCGGGAATCTCTATAACCAAGCGCATGCGGTGCGGAATAATCTTGCACAGTCCCGAAATGGAAATTCCAGTAAGCCACCGCATCAAGATGGCGCCGGGAATTTCTACCAGCCCCAGGCGAACAACTACAACGTCTACTCCCAGGGGAAGTCGCAGCAGCAGATGGCTCCTCCCTTGATGCAGGATGCTACAATGAACACCAGCGCCTTCCAAGCCCAGTCTCCCAATTCGCCCGCCTTCGACCTCACTACAAACAACCAAAACCAAAACCTGAATTCGTCTCTCCCCCAGACCTCCTCCGCATCTTCCTCCGCCCCCGGGCAAAATCAGGACCCGTTTGGCGCGGCATTCTTTGACCCAAGCCATCCAGCCCTGTTCAACTTCGATATTGCTTCTATGAACTTTGGAAATCGTTACGGCGCATTGGAATTCGGAATGCTAGGTCATATGGCTACTGGAGCAGGAGACACTCCACCAAGCGATTCTGCTACACAGCGTGGGTCGATTGGGCGGAGCGGTTCTGGCACTTTTGCATCCCCCAATTTCGGAGACGGTTCGAGCGGACAATCTCCCTTCCTGTTCGGCGACCCCGTACTGAACGACTGGGCTCCAACTGGGCAAAGCCAGACAAACCCGCGGAACATCTACAACCAAAACACCGTATCCAATCTGCCGGATCTCCCTCACGCCTTTGCTATCGAGAGCGGCCCAGTCAATTTCGCGAGCCCAAGTTCTACAGAGAGCCCGCAGATGGCAAGCACGACTCCATTCGACGATGCCAACGCCAATTTCTCCTCCCGCACCAATCTCATGCCCCAAAACACCCAACAACCACCCCGGATCTCCACACCCAGCCTCAAAAACCAAGGCCTCCATGTGGGAGGAAAGAGACGGTATCGCAGCCCCTCGGCAATCTACGACAGCGTCAAGGAGCCGTACTCGTACACGAGCGGGTTCCACAGCTTGACCGCGTTCATACAACGTCGCTTCTCGCCGCAGAAGACGTTGCAGATCGCCAAAGCACTCGCTTCTATCCGTCCCTCCTTCATCGCCACCACCAAAACCCTCAACCAGGACGACCTGGTGTTTATGGAAAAATGCTTCCAACGAACGCTCTGGGAATACGAAGACTTCATCAACGCCTGCGGCACCCCGACAATTGTCTGTCGTCGAACTGGCGAAATCGCAGCTGTCGGAAAGGAGTTTAGTATCCTTACTGGGTGGAAGAAGGAAGTGCTTCTGGGGAAAGAACCGAATCTAAATGTAAACACTGGCGGGTCCTCTTCGGCATCGGCCGGCCCTTCGTCGCGAGGTAGCTTCACGCCGCGAATACCCACCCTAGAAAATGCCAACCCAGGCCGCACGCAACCTGTGTTCCTCGCCGAACTGCTCGACGACGAAAGTGTCATCGAGTTCTACGAAGACTTTGCAAAGCTGGCCTTTGGCGATTCCCGCGGCAGCGTCATGACGACGTGCAAGTTGCTAAAATACAAGACTAAAGAGGATACGGCGTTGTTTAAGGGGGAGCCCGGCAGTGATGAAACAGGCGGGCAAACCAATGGTATCAACGGTTCCGATGCCAACGGGAACAGCCCCTCAAATGGTGCCATACATCGCTCGCCGAACCAGAGCCAGAAACACAACCAGAAATGGGCCGGCAAGGGAGGCATTGCGGGCGAGGCGGGGATGAATCAGCTTGGCTTCCGCGATGGGAAAGTCGAGTGCAGTTACTGCTGGACGGTTAAGCGGGATGTATTTGATATACCTATGCTTATTGTTATGAATGTGAGTGCACTTTTATCTAATCTTGTGATTGACTTTTACTAACCTACGTGTTTAGTTCCTACCCTGTATTTGAGGACGGTTACTTTGCATTTTATTTCTTCTTGTTTTTCTTTTCTATTTGATTTTATGATAACCACACTACCCCCCTTGATTCCCGATGGTATCATTATTGTTCCTTGTTCAACTATTTTGTTGAGAACGATATTTTTTGCCCGCATGTTTATTTTATTTCTCTTTCCTGTTTTTGAGTTGATTCTTCTTTTTGGGAACCTCTTTTTTTGTTTCTATGTTTCTATATAGTGTATGGGAGGGAGGAAAAGGAAACGGATTTTTTTATTAAAAAAAAAATGGGATGTTCTTTTTACTTTTTACTCTTTTGTGTGTGTGTGTGTGTGTGTGTGTCTGTATGTGATCAATCTTCTTCCTGTAGCTACATATTTGAGGAATTTATGAAGTGACCGCTTTTACTCCTTGTTCGATTTAAATTGAAATGAGAATTGAGAATGGGATGGGAGGAAGGGATGGGTTCAAAGAGAAATCTTTTTAGTAAAGCTATATAGAATCTTTTAGATGGCCAGCTAGTTACATCCCTTCTTCATCTTTTGAAAAATAAAGAGGGAGGTAGGTAAGTAAAGTCCGTTAAAGATATTCAATAACTAACTAATCCTTTTCCTTTTTAGTTTTCGGTTTCTTTTTGGTTTTGTTTTGTTTAATAGGAGCGGGGAAGGAATAAGGGGATATATAAGGGCCGGTGGTTAGGCATGGGGCGGAATTAGTTAACGGTTCCTCTATTTATTCTTCTGGGATCTTTTTGCATACGCATCTATATATGTTGAATGGTGTTGGAAGTAGCTACTAATAATTGATATTTCTCAACGTTGGGAGATTGATCGTCGGGGTTCGCGGGGTCCATCTATAAATTCTTTGTCTCCTTTACCGCATTTCTTACCGCTATGTGGTCCTTGGGATAAACTGAATGGAATTGAATTTGGCAGAAGAATAGAAGCCAAGCCAATCCTGCATTACTATTATCACCATCTTCTCCCCTGAGTATAGAGACTATATAGATAGAGGATATAGATATTCTGACTGCTGACAAACAATCCCGTCCCGCCTGCCCCGCCAAGCAGATCCCCGATAGACACCGAAACCCCGCCAGTTTCTCAGAAACAGAGATAAATAGTATAATAAATACCACCCCGCCATCAATCCTATCCAACTACGCCACCTAAAAAAGATAATACCCAAAGAAACAACCCTCTAAAACCAACCGCCAAAATGTGCCGGCCATCCACCTGTGGCGTTTGCTGTGAGTTCCCATTCCCATACTAACCTGTAACAGCTCTTCCCCCCCCCTTCAAAGCAAACCCCTACTAACAGCTTCTATCCATCCAGCCAAAAAAACCTGGTTCGGCTGCGGCCTGCACATCCCGCGCGTGATGGACGAGATCCCCAAGGACGAATGGTGCACCTGCGCGCCCAAGAAGAAGGTCGGCGAGGTCGAGTATCCGCCCCGTGTCGGCGAGGCGGAGGGCGCGTCCAGTTGACTCGGGCTGGGTCGGGTGCCGGGTTGGTTGATTGATACGGTTGTTGGGGCCGTGAGGGGGCGGAAATAGATAGGGGGGGGGGGGGGGGGTGGGGGGGGGGGGGGGGAAAGGGGGGGGGGGGGGGGGGGATGTTGTTGATTGGGATACCATGGGGATGATTGGGGACTGGCTGTGGGGTGGCATCGGATTGCTTGGGGGGTGGGCCGGTTATGCGATTGTTATTGATACTGGCTGGGTGTTCTGTTGCCTTGCTCTCGGCAGAATATCGCTGCACTGCGGTGGGCTGGGGGAGTGGAAGTGAAGTGTATACTATTCTTACGGGGGTTATTGATATCAATGGGGTTTTCCTTTCTTCTTTCTCCCGCTTTTGGATATTTCCTTTTGGCGCGGTTCTTCCCGTGGGGGAGTATATGTTTATCTTTCTATGCTATGGGGTTTACATGTAGGTTGTAGGAGTCTTTAGCTACGGAGAATCGGACTCATCCGTATATACGAGCGATATGTAAGTTTCGTATCCGCAATACGCCCTCCACCCGCACAAAACCCGCGAGTACGTGTATCAATACACACCTGATACGCGCAGATTCCGTCTCCTTCTGCGCCCTTCGAGTCTTCGACCGTCAACCTCGCTCTCTCCTGAATTCTCCCCGTCAGCCAGCTAAATATCCCGTCCAGCAGCTTGGATTCCCCGTCTCGCAGCCTCGTCTGTGCTCTTGACAGCCCCCTGTCTGCGCCTCCAGCCTGTTCTCCGTCTTTTTCTTTAATTACTCATCCCCGCCTCGGCATTGCCCCTCCATCCTAAAACATATCGGCAAAAGGATTCCACCCCGCCCCCGCCCCCCGGGCTGTCTATAAACTACCAACTCTTAAAGAAAGGGACGAATACCCAATAATTAAAAAGAAAAAGCAAAAATGCGCCCAGACGGCCCCCGCGACCCCGTTGCCGGTCCCGATTCGGGCCCTGAGCCGCCTTTTCCTATGAAACTTTCCGGCCCTGTTATCAAGGGGTTTGGGAGGGGGAGTAAGGAGGTATGTTATTTTACTTCTTTATTTCCCGCTTTTTTTCGGAGTTATTTGGGGGCTTTCGTATTTTCATATTGCTATGGTTTTGCTTTTATCCTGTGGTTTGTTGCTGTTTGTATCATGTTTGAACATGAAAATTATAGGCGCTCCGCTGTCGGAGATGCTCCATGGTCTCTGCATTCTGGGACTTACAGATAAATATGGTATCACCAAGCCATGCGCCCAGCTAGATAGATGGGGTGAATATCTGTCAGAACATGGACTTTCCTTCGCGAGTTATTTGCTTTTCATATATCATGTTAAACGCCATGATACCCGTTCATATAAACCACCATGTTCAGCGGGAGTCCATTTTCATCAAATACGCATACGCCTATAGCCCCCCTTGCTACCCCATCTCCATCACATTCAAAAGCAAAAATACATATCACTAACAAAAAACCCCCAGCTCGGCATCCCCACAGCCAACATCCCACCAGACTCGCTCTCCGCCTACGGAGACGTAGAGTCAGGCGTCTACTACGGCGTCGCGGCCCTCGACCCGGCTATGTTTAAATATAGCAGAAGCAGTAGCAATGCCCCTGCTGCTGCTACTGATGATGATGAAGGCGAGAAATCCGCTGCAGATGCAGATGCAGACGCAGACGCAGCAGCCACAGAGGCAACGATATTCCCCTGCGTGCTGAGCATAGGGTATAATCCATTTTATAAAAATACCGTGCGGTCGGTGGTATGTAAAATCTCCCCAATGCGTAACAACACGCTATCTATCTACCCCGTTGCCCATTCATATACATATAATATATGTGGATGTGTCCACGGACCATCCCCTAAATATAAAACACCCGATATAAAACACCCCCTCCACCCCCCCTAAAAAATCAAATCAAAATACTAACCACCCACACACAGGAAATCCACCTCCTCCCCCAATTCACCCCATCTTCCTCCCCGCCAACCCCTTCAACCACAAACCCAGCCCAGAAACCCTTCCACCACCTGCCAGACTTCTACGGCGCGGACCTAAACCTCCTGGTCCTCGGCTACATCCGCCCGGAATACGACTATGTCAGTCTCGACGCGCTGATTGAGGATATCCGCATTGACTGTGAGGTTGCGAGGAGGAGTTTGGGGAGGAGGGGGTATGTGGGGTATTTGGGTGGGGGGGAGGGGGGTGTTGGTGTTGGTGTTGGTGTTGGGGAGGAGGTTAGGGAGGCGAGGGGGTGGTTGGGGAGGTTTAAGAGGGAGTAGGTTGGATAGTACTAAGGTTGTGGTGTTTGATGGACGTCATTTATATAGAGATATTTTGAAGATGCAGATATACATAGCTTAGCTACATAGATCGATTGATTCATTGATTGATTCATTGATTGATTCATTGACTGATTGATTGATTGATTGATAGATAAAGGCAAGAAGGAAGGAAGGAAAGTGATAACTAGCCTGCCCCCAAACCCTTTTTTTTCTTTCCCCCTTTGAACTTTCCCTTCCACTCCCCATATAGATACATACCTACTAGACAGGCAACCAGTCAGCTATTTTATGTCAATTGATTGATACATACACCACATAATTACATATAGATAGTTATTGCCAATTTGGTAGTTAAGAGTTAATTTAACTATCTATCCAGTTCTACATGTAGTCAAGTTACTGAATCTATATCACCTACACCTACACAGCTACATACACACACACACCTTACCAACATCGTTCTTAAGAAAAAGGAACTCCCACAAGGAGGGGGGTTTACATAGAATAGTTACTAGAATTGGCCGTTCAAAACGTGTATGTAGGTAGGATGTAGGCAAGTAGGTATGTAGGTATCTAATATTTACAAATCCTCCCTCCAATCCCCATCCCCATCCTATTCCCCTTCCCTTCCCCTCCCCTATCCCAACTCCCTTTTCTTTTACGTTGCGTCTAATTCTATTATCCCCACCAAGCCACCCAAGCTGACAAGACAAAGGAACCCGACCAAACTCCTAGATCAAACAAACGGCCACTGGTTAAGAAAAAAGGAGAGAAAAAGCACCATAAACACACACCCAGATGCAAGATGCAAAATGCGAAATTCACAACTGAATCAAATCCACCTCTGAAAAATCAGGCGGACTGCGACTGAAAATCGCCCGGCACTTGCCGTCTAGCGCCTGGTACTCATTACTGATCCAAATATGCTTGCTGAACCGCTGCGTCCGGAACACCTCGTCATCGCTGACGCCCAAATCATCGCGCGGGATCCAGATGACGGGCCGTTTCATGCGCAGCGCTTCGTGCTGGAACGCGCGTTGGACGAGCCGGTCGCGCTCATCCGGTGTCAGATCTTCTAGCTCGTCGTGGATGCCGGAGAAGAGGGCATGGCCGATGGCATGGGTTGAAGGCGCTTGGGATTCGGCATCTTGGGCGAGCTTCTGGCGCATGCGTTGGACGGTGGGGGTGGTGGAGTCTGAGTTGCCGCCAAAATACTTAGAGTGGGTGTTGTTGGAACGGTCGGCCCAGGAGCGGCGGTTCGATTTGTTGCCGACGCCTAGTTTGCCAAGTTGGCGGGTGAAGGTGCCCTTATGCCCCTTTGTCTCCATTCGGCCGAGTTTAATATCGCCCTGGCCATCAAAGCCGTGGTTTTGTTGATCTAGATCACTCTCACCGTCATCATCGTCATTCTCTTCTTCCAGACCAAGTCTCCGTCGCTGAGCGCGGGCAAATTCTTCGTCGCGACGACTGGCGTCGTCTTCCAAGGTGATGGGTAAGTACCGGAGTAGGGGGCTGAATGCTTCATTGAGAAGGTATTGAAAGAGGACTGTTAGAATCAGGACAACTATCATACAGATAGCTTGGCCTTTGCACGCCACATTGTCCTTGTGATCTCTGACTAGGAAAAACATGCCGATCAGGCAGACTTCCATGACATAGATGCCAGTAAAGAGTTGATTGACAGCTTTTGGGAAAAGTAGGCCACCGGTATCGAAACGGAATTTGGTGACATAGAGCGTGTTGTATCGATAGACAAACCAAAAGAGTCCGAAGGTGAGGACGTTGAAAACCATGATCAGTGGGGAAATAACACAATAAATCAAGCCTATATTCCCAACAGTTAGAAAATCAACAGCCGAAAGCGTGGTCTTTTTCTCCTTTCAAAACTTACCTATTGATGCAAGAGTGGTGTACACCGGGAAGAAAGTCCCCCATTGCATCTGATTAAGGTTCGTGGTCCTCGCCCACTTCATTCTGGCGGTGCTGTCCAAGATAGGAGCCAAGACAAACCAGCTAATGAGGCCGAAAATTTGAACCAAGGCACCAGCACTGACAGACATGGCCTGGAGAACCATGTAGGAGAAGAAATAATTGCTGGCCTTGGGAATATTCTGAGCCAAAAGCTCGGGAATACTCGTCACGTCCGCGAGGGAGTCGAAGATTGTTGTAAAGCTAGAAGAGATAGAGACAACAAGGAAGATTTGTACGAACAAGAAAGCGAAATAGTAGTTCTGCACGGTGAGCTCAACCGCCATTCCCGTATGTACCCCCTGATTCCTCGAGAGAAAGCGGAGGATTAGGGGTAAGATAGCCATGAGAATTGCTAGGAATAGTGGAGGCAAGATACCCTGGACTGCTGATAGAAACCAGTCAGGAAGTTTGCCGAGCCATCGTAGCCACGAGAAGTTGTCTTCGAGGTATGAAAGCTGGGACAGTAAACCTGTGAATGCAACAGGGAAAGCCCAACCAATGACCATTGCTGCGACAATAACGATCACACCGAAAGTCCTCAGATACCGTTCCCACCATTTGATAGACATATTATCCCAAATGACATCATCCGGGGATATCTCGACCACACGGGGGGCCATCTGCTTGGGTATATGATGGCTGACACATTGACAGGCCATATGAGCAGCCACTTGGTGGTTAAATTGCACAAATGCCGAATTCATGTGCGGGAATTTCTCCGGGTGTTGCTGGTCCATCTCGATTTCCAAGTTCAGGCGAGCAACTTCCTGGCGGCAGTGATAGATTGTATCAACCTTTTTGCCGAGGATAGGCAGAGCAGGCATCCAGGGCCAGCCGAAGATGGGCAGACGCATGGTTTCGCGATCCTTTTCTTTGATATATTTCGTCCATAGAGGCTCTCCATAGTCGTCTTCCTCAAACTCTTCGTTGAAGGCTATTGGATATTCCTGTCCGTCGATTTGTTCGCCTTCTCGCGCTGCCCTATGCCTATTAAAACGGAATGCCTTTTTCTTCTCCCCGCCGGTTGCTGCTCCAGGACTGGGAATTGTCAGGGGGTATTGATCGTCGTGGTGGTGGTTGCCTGCCTTGGGCGTTTTGAACAGCTTGAGTCGTGGTGGCCGAGACGGGCGGTCGGCTGCTCCATCTGCTGCTAGTGGTCCTGCAGCATGTGCTTCATCGGGTTCGTTTCCATCGGATTCAGCGCTATCATTCCTCCGGTGTTGATGGGCATTGCCCACGGTAGTTCCGGCCCTTCTCAAGCCGACGGCGGGTTTTTCAGATACGTATTCAGAACCGGTGTCATTACTGGGTCGGTCATCATGCGTATCCGCAGCCTCGCCATCGAATCCACCAGTGTTGTGAAGTCTACCATCGACAGTCTCGCCAGCTTTCCGCAGGCCACCAAAAACCGTTTTTCCGATTCTCCCTGCGCCGGATCCTACCGCGCCCACACCATCCCCGACGCGTGCGATCAAACCATTTTTATGAGCGCCATGTTCTGCGTCTGGTCCTTGCCGCGTTCCGTGTAGTATGTCCTGGATAGTATGACCTTCGTGAGGATTCCCGGAGCTAACCCCAGGCTCCTGAGCCATACGGGAAGCTCTTTTTTCCGCGTCAGCTTTTTCGCGATCAATCTCGGCGGCGTTTTTGCCAGACTTTCTAGCTTGGCGTTTGGCCTGCTTCAGGTGTGCTTTTTTGCATTTCTTGATGAGTTCTGTTTCAGCAGCTTCGAGGATTAGTGCCAGCTTGTTACGGAGTTTCACTTTTTCGTTCAGCTCGTCTAGGTTTCGATTTATCCATATATTGCGGACCCCTCCGGGGAACACGTCAAAAAGGCCGTCCAGCGCCTCCACAGATAGCCATTTAGACGGTATGGCAGTCACCAAGACGGTAGTGGCTGATGCGCGAAGGCGGTGCTGCGGAGAAGTCAAATATGTTTGTCGTAGTCTGATATAACCTCGAAGCTCGTCGAAGAATACAGCACACACGTAGACCACAACGACGACAGCCAACACCAAGTGCGCCCAGTAGCGATTTGTATGCTCCGGAGTGACATTTCCCCATGCTAGCTGGTCCAATCCCGTCACATTCCATCGAGTGCCATTCCTAGATAAAATGGCATTTGTGTCTTTCCCGCCTGCTTTGTTTATCGGGATCAGGACGGGTATGATGACGAGGGAGAGCGGGAGGAAGATTTTCAGAAGCATGCGCAGATATCGGAGGAAGAAGTAGGCATCGAGGCCGCATTTTTGAATGAATTCCGAATTGGAGGTCCGGAACACAGGGGTGATCCACTGAAAGAAGCCAGCAGGGGACGGGTCCGTTCGTTCTCGTTCAGGGACTAGGTATGTTCGGGGTTGGCTGTGAAGCGGAGAGCTGGTTAGCATGTATTGCCGAATTGTTTACCAGAGCAAGCAACTTACTATATCCTGGTCAGTTTGGCCTTGAGAAGGACAAACAGGAAGAATTCGACTGCGAAGATGATTATGGCGGTTGCCAGCGAGGCCATGAACGTGGTGATTGACATGCCCGCAGTCTTCTGGCCCGTTCCGCTTTGCGCATCAAGCGCAGCGGCCACACTGGAATTACTCATTGTGATGTCGAATGGCAGCTAGCACCACAACCGTCCACACAATGCCACCGCCGCACACTGTACAAACAAGAGGAGAGGGAAGCCTATCCAGGGCCAAGGGGTGGTCGACAGGGGAAATTGCGCGCTAGAAATTAGGGTGGTGGGGAGGTCTGTCTGTCTGTCCTGGTGTGTGAAGTTCCCGACTCCGCAGACTGGACAGGTAGCGTATCGTAGGAAAGGCGTCAGAGAGAGGAGGAAGGAAAGAAAAGAGAGAAGAATAAAGATAACAAGAAGAGAAGAATGAATTGACGGGGGGGAGAATATGTACGGGAGAAGTGAAAGGCGGGCGGAGGGGGCCTTCACAACAAACAAGGAGGTGGAGGAGGTCCAGGAGGCGACCTCAGCAGCCGTGTGTGTTGACGGGCGTCAGAGAGAGGAGTTTGCCATGGCCGGGCAGGCTATATAAAGAATGCAAACAGGGACTAGGAGCAGTGCTGGCGAAACGAAACACATCGCAGGCATCGCGAGAAGCTGGAGTCGACGTGGAGGATTTAGTGAGGCGCCAAAGCCCCGCTGGGCAGAATGGGGCAATCACCACCAGCGATCACCAGCCAGCCGCCGGCCATTTCAGACAAGCAGTGGGCGGGCAGTGGGCAACGGCGGCAATGGAGAGAGAGAGTTGGATAGAGTTGGCGGGAGTTGAGTCTGGTTGAATGCAGCCGCTGGCGTCATGCCAATCACAGCGCTGGGCCGTGACGTCGCGGTGAGAGGTTGAAACTTGCGGCGTGTCACCAGCAAAGCAACCCACAACCTGATGTTAATAATTATAGTATTAGACAAGCTATGGCTAGGGGTGGGTTTGTTTTTATCAAACTGGATTCCTTACAGAGCTGGCTATTTCTGTCCTCCCTAACCGCTGCCATAGATCCACCCCTTGTCTGCTCGACGGATGCGGCTGGCCACCCATAAAGAAGGAGGGGAGTGGTTCAGCAATGCGCGACTGTAGGAGAGGTGTCAAAGAATACCGTGGTCAACCAGCCGGTTCCATTGAACTTCCCGCAATCCTGTTCTCATCCATGGATCCCGTTTGATATATTGGAAGAGGAGATGGGTATGGTACAGATATTACATAAGCGGGACAATATCACGTGGTTTGTAGTCATGTGATGATCATGTGACTCATCATGTGCCTGAACGCGCTATCCCAAAGCGGAACCACTTTACGCGTCCCAATGCGGAAGGCGCGTCGGCCACGCGCGTCACGCCGCTGAAGTTTTTCCCCCGTCAATTCCGATTCCACCTCGACTTCTCCAGACCAAACCTCCCACACTCCCTCATCCTCGCTGTACACCCATTCCTCCGCCGCCATGTCTTCGCCAGGGTCTGCTCGCCGTCGCGGCCGTCCCGCCAAAAGCTCCGCTGCCTCCACTCCCACCCGAGCTGGTGCGTCCCAGCCGCAGGCCCAGAGCAGCCCCTCGTCCGCAAATGCCTCACAGACTACTCCACGAGCATCCAGACGACTGAGGGGGGACGGTGTTCCCTCCTCCTCTCCGCTCTTCTTCCAATCGTCTCCGCCTGCTGGAACACAGCCAGCTCCCGCTGCTGCTGCTGCTGCTGCGTCGAGAATGGAGATCAGTTCCCCGGTCAGAGGGTCGTCTAATGCCGGAGATGGAGAAAGAACACCCAGAGGAAATGCTCGTGCGGTCAGAGGTACATCCGCTCGCATTTCTCTGCAATTGTGTCCCTAGTACATACGAACTGACCACCTTTTTAGACTCATCACCAATTCGCTACATGTCCAGCTCCAGCCCAACACGCGCAGCCAACCGCCACAGCCGGACAGCAGACATTCACTCCAGCAGCAGTGGTCTTTTCGTCCGCTCTTCCCAATCCATCGGATCTGCAGGCGCTCCCAATCTTTCAACGAGAAGAGGTGCTATCCATTCCGATGCCTTCAGTGCCTCTGCCAGCCGAAGACGTGTGTTTGTCGACGAGAATGGTATGCCAGTGCGGGATGGAGAACCCCATTCGGACGCCACCTTTTCGAATATACAGCCTGACACCTCCGAAGCGGAGGCACTGGGTGGTAGCTCCACTCGTATTATCTGGGGTACCAACATCTCCATCCAGGACTCCATGTCAGCCTTCAAAAACTTCCTCTACAATTACGCCAAAAAATATCGGATGTGGGCAGACGGCGCTTCTGAAGACGAAACCCGTGCATTGGGTGACTTTGCCGACGAAAAGGAATACATCAGGATGCTAAATGACATGCGACAGCTAGGAGTGACCGGGTTGAATCTGGACATCCGCAATCTCAAGGCATACCCATCAACCCTCAAACTCTGGCACCAGGTCCAAGCATATCCACAAGAAATTATCCCCATCATGGATCAGGTGGTGAAAGACGTCATGGTCGATCTGGCAATTAAAGAGATGGAGTCCCTCAGAACACAAGCTAGTCAGAGACGGCAACCAAGAACAAGAGATAGTAGCTCCGCTCCCCCTGTGCCAAGCTCGGATATCGGAAACGATGCTGCGCGAGCGCAGCAGGCAGAGATCCCGAATTTGTTGGCGGATATAGAAAGCAAGACTTTCAAGGTTTTGCCTTTTGGAATGGACAGCACAGTTAATATGAGAGATTTGGATCCAGCTGGTATGCTTTGCCCCTTGGTCCTGACGCAGGGTTTTACTAACTTTTACAACCAGACATGGACAAACTCATCAGCATTAAGGGTCTGGTTATTCGCGCAACACCAATCATTCCGGACATGAAAGAAGGTGTGTATCCGTCACTTCAAATTTCATCTGCTCGTGTATTAATTCTCGTCATAGCTTTCTTCCGCTGCGAGTCCTGCCTCTACAGCGTTACCGTTGATATCGATCGGGGCAAGATCGCAGAGCCTACCAAATGCCCCCGACAGCTTTGCGAAACCCAAAACTCGATGCAACTCATCCACAACCGCTCAAGTTTTGCAGATAAACAGGTCATTAAGCTCCAAGAGACCCCGGACTCGGTGCCTGATGGACAAACACCGCATTCGGTATCACTCTGTGCATACGACGAATTGGTTGACGTTTGCAAAGCTGGTGACAGAGTTGAGGTGACTGGTATTTTCCGTTGTAATCCTGTCCGGGTTAATCCTCGCCAACGTACCACCAAGGCTCTCTTCAAAACATATGTGGACGTTCTCCATGTGCAGAAAGTTGACCGCAAAAAGCTTGGTATTGATGCCACGACTGTGGAGCAAGAACTGTCCGAGCAGATCGCCGGAGAGGTAGAGCAAGTCCGAAAGATTACTGCAGAGGAGGAGGAGAAGATCAAGGCAACCGCTGCGAGACCAGACATCTACAACCTTCTCTCGCGATCTCTGGCACCCAGTATTTATGAAATGGATGACGTGAAGAAGGGTATCCTTCTGCAGCTTTTCGGGGGAACCAATAAGACGTTTGAGAAGGGCGGAAACCCACGGTATCGTGGCGACATCAATGTTCTTCTTTGCGGAGATCCATCGACGTCGAAATCTCAGCTCCTCCAGTATGTCCACAAGATTGCGCCACGAGGCGTGTACACTAGTGGGAAGGGCTCGTCCGCTGTTGGTCTTACAGCATATGTAACTCGGGACCCAGAGTCTAGACAGCTAGTCCTCGAATCCGGCGCTCTCGTCCTCTCTGATGGCGGTGTCTGCTGCATTGACGAATTCGACAAGATGAACGACTCAACCCGATCGGTGCTGCATGAAGTCATGGAACAGCAAACTGTTTCTATTGCGAAAGCTGGTATCATCACAACTTTGAATGCGAGAACGAGCATTCTAGCTTCTGCCAATCCTATTGGAAGCAAATATAATCCTAACCTACCTGTTCCGCAAAATATCGACCTACCTCCAACCCTCCTGTCACGTTTCGATCTCGTATACCTGGTTTTGGATCGTATCGACGAGCAAAACGACCGCCGCCTAGCGCAGCATTTGGTAGGAATGTATCTAGAAGACACCCCTGAGAGTGGTAGCAGTCAAGAGATCCTCGTAAGTCACCAATGTTTTTCCCCTCGCCTGGCAGAAGATATCTCAAGCTAATCCGTTTTTCTAATACCAGCCCATCGAATTCCTCACCAGCTACATAACTTACGCCAAAACCAACATTAACCCGATCATCACACCTGCGGCCGGAACCGCGCTCACAAACGCATACGTCGCGATGCGCAAGCTTGGCGATGACATCCGGTCTGCCGACCGCCGCATCACCGCCACCACCCGTCAGCTCGAGTCCATGATCCGACTTGCCGAAGCGCACGCCCGCATGCGCCTGTCGAGCGAAGTCACAGCCGACGATGTGGAGGAGGCAGTGCGTCTAATCCGATCGGCTCTCAAGCAGGCGGCTACGGACGCACGCACTGGCCTGATCGACATGAGCCTGCTAACTGAGGGGACCAGCGCGAGCGAGCGACGCCTCCGCGAGGACCTAAAGAAAGAGATCCTCCGGGTTGTCGAGGAACTTGGAGGACGTCGCGGAGTGGCTGCACATTGGCCTGAGGTGCTCCGATCGCTGAACCAGGGGAGCAGCGTGGAAGTTGATGGAAAGGAGTTTGCGGACGCGGTCAAGGCGCTAGAGGCGGAGGGTGTAGTCAGTCTTACGGGAGAGGGGGCGCGGAGCAGTATCCGGAAAATTGTGCGGGCTGGTTGAGATGGTTCGTTTCTTTTTGTTTATCTATCTTTGCGGTGTTGGGATGGAACGGAATTGGGGTTTGCTTTTGTGCATGTATGTGGAATATTGCGATTGATGGGATGTTATGGGACACGCAACGCAAAGTGATAATGGAGACATATGTATGAGATGGCGTTTTGGCAGCTACTTAATCAATCGTCAATATTTCTGGCCTCGTTTCCCCACGATAATCCCATAGATCAACAGAGTCGTCGTGATGTAAACACAAACATGTGATTTCCCCAGCGATGACCTCATAGCTCTCCCACCACGCTAAACCCAACTGGTGCAGCTCCCCGGAAATACATTCCCCCGGTACAGGTCCCGTGTCTCGTCCACGCGCTCTGATTGGCCAATTGGACCTCCGCTGCACACCACGTGACACCGGGGGGATTGGGGTCCGGAGAAGCTTTGATCCAGCCCGGCGGCGATGCGGTTGATATCAGATCTGAACTACTGTACACCTTTTGGACATAACATTGCGTCTGTATAAGAACCACCGGATTGTCGTTCGGGGTTGCGAGGTTGCAAGGTTACGGTAGCTATCCATCTCCCATCCCGAGGTCTTGGCCAAGCATTGTCTTGTCTCTCTGTCTTGGATAGTACATACCCTTGTGCTATCTCGGCGAGTCATTCCCCGCCTCATCTACCCTCACGACCTCCGTCTATGCCCGACTTCTTCCTCTCCTTTATCTCTCCTCCCCCAGCTCCATCCCCCCCTCTCCCGCCGTCAACATGAGGTAAGTTCCCGCCCCGCCCCGCACAGGTTAACCCCAAGCCAGCTCCAACCAAACCTGTCCTAACCCACCAATACCATAACCCAGATTCGGCCACCAACTCCGCTCCTCCCTTATCAAAGAATTCTCCGACCACTACATTGCCTACGACGAGCTCAAAACCGCCCTCAAAACCCCCTACACCACCGAGCCCACCCCTTCGAACCCCAAGCCGCCGCGCAGGCCATGGACGGAAGAGGACGAACGCCGCTTCGTCTCCTTGCTGGAGAGCGAGCTGGATAAGGTGTTTACGTTCCAGAAGATTAAGAGCGATGAGATTGTGAGGCGGATTATTGATAGTGAGAAGGAGGTGGGGGATGTGGTTGCGCAGCTGGACGCGAGGGGAGGTGGTGGGGATGGTAATGGTGGTGGTAGCGGTGGTAGTAGTGTGCAGCACCCGACGGATGAGGACTTTTTGTTGCTGGAGGAGGATCTGAGTGATGTTATTGCCGATGTGCATGATTTGGCAAAGTATACGCAGCTGAATTATACCGGGTTTCAGAAGATTATTAAGAAGCATGATGTTGGTTCTCCCCCTCCCCCGTCTCTTTATATATATATGGATTGGTTTTTTGGTTGACAGTGCTGGACAGAAACAAACACAATGGTACCTCAAACCCGTCTTCGCTGCACGGTTAAAAGCCAAACCGTTCTTCAAGGATAACTATGATGCCTTCGTCGTCAAGTTGTCCAAACTGTATGATCTCGTGAGGAACAAGGGACACCCCGTGTCTGGGGATAGTGCGGCAGGCGGCTCGCAGCAGAATTTCGTCCGGGAGACGACCAAGTATTGGGTTCATCCGGATAATATTACGGAGTTGAAGTTGATTATTCTGAAGGTTTGTTTCGGTCTGATTCCCTTTTCGAGGGAGCTTTCTGACGAAATCCGATATAGCATCTCCCCGTTTTGGTCTTCAATCCCAGAAAAGAATTCGATGAGCGAGACTCGGCCATTTCATCCATCTACTACGATAACCCAGAGACGTGGGAGTTGTATACGGGACGCTTACGCAAAACGGAGGGGGCTGAGGCGATTCGGCTGCGGTGGTATGGCGGGATGGAAAATGATCAGATCTTCGTTGAGAGGAAGACGCATCGCGAGGACTGGACGGGGGAGAAGTCGGTCAAGGCACGGTTCCCCATCAAGGAGAAATACGTAAACGCGTTCTTATCCGGCCGGATGACTGTTGAGAGCGTGTTTGATAAGGCGAGGAAGGATGGGAAGAAGAGCCCGCAGCAGATTGCGGATTGGGAGCAGCTGGCGCGCGAAGTGCAGTATCGTGTCATTACGAGGAAGCTGGTCCCTGTAACCAGATCGTTTTACCATCGGACTGCGTTTCAGCTTCCTGGGGATGCCAGAGTGCGGATCTCGTTGGATACGGAGTTGAGCATGATCCGCGAGGATAACCTTGACGGCCATAAACGGGCAGGAGATAATTGGCGCCGGATGGATATCGGGATCGATTTCCCCTTCCGCCAATTACCCGCAGAGGACATCGAGAGGTTCCCATACGCCATCCTAGAGGTCAAGCTGCAAACGCAAGCCGGCCAGGATCCCCCCCATTGGATCAGAGAACTTATAGCCAGCCACCTCGTCGAGGCCGTTCCGAAATTCAGCAAATTCATCCACGGAACCGCCTCCCTCTTCCCGGACCACATCAACCTACTCCCCTTCTGGATGCCACAGATGGACGTCGACATCCGCAAACCAATCACCCGCGGCTTCGGCATCGAGCGGCCAACAGCCCAAAGCCAATCGACCAGCGACGACATCCTCGACGACGACGAGTCGGACGAAGAAGACGCGGACGCACAGCAACAAAACGGCCGTCCCCAATCCACCACTGGCGCCCGCGATCTCCATAGACGCGACGACCCCGCCCGCCAGTACGCGCTCAGCCAGGACCCCAACATCCCCGAAACCACCGGCAACGCGCTGGATATCGAAGAGCGCATTGCCGCGCACCACCGCGAGCAGATCGGCGGCGACGACTACCCGCTCTACGACTCCGAAGACGAATCAAGCGGCCAAGATGATCTAGAGGAAGCGAGGAGGGCTGGCGGCATGCAGTATCGGGTTAAATTGGCGAAACATTATCTACATGGCGCGGGGCGGGCGGTGTTGAATGGGGCGCAGTATCTCGTGCCGAAACCGCGGGCGACGCAGATTCCAGTCGGTGCGGGAGGAGGCGCGGCGAGGTTTATTCCGTCGGATCAGATACAGGTTAAGAGGTTTAAGGCGCCCAAGGGGAAGAGTACGTCTTACTATATATACCATACCTATACAATCCCCCCCCCCCCCCCCCCCCTCTTTTTTTTTTTTTTTTTTTTGCTCGACGTAAAACTGACGTTATTGAAACAGCAAGCGGTGTCGATGGAAGAGTCGTTGTATGGACTGTGTGATTTAAATTCTTACGATTGCATATCAATAAATTCCAATATACTGCTCATGGATGGTTTAACTAGGTTATTTCCAATGTTTCTTACGTTCTCAGCCACTTTTGTGTTGTCCTCCGTACTGATTTACAGCGGCCCTTTCCCACCCTCGAAGTGTGGAGTAGCTGGTTTTTCCTTACTGAGTTGCACCTTCAACAACAACTGGCCGAGTGGTGTAGTTGGTTATCACGTTTCGTTAACATTGTTAGCGCCGAAAAGGTCCTGAGTTCGAGTCTCAGCTTGGTCATTTATCTTTTTTGTTTTTATTTTTTTGGAACTTCAGACTAGATAAAGCTTACTTTATCTGATGTCTTTCTTTTTCTTTCTTTCTGCTAGTATCTTTCCATCATCTACCCCACGACAAGTCTCCCTTTGTCAAGCTCTGATATTCATTGTTGCCACAGTATCCGAAGCCCCTTTTTCTATCTCACAGTATCTGGAAGACCCAAGTGTGTACTGACTGAAACCAAGCCGGCATTCTGGAAACACCTTGAACACTACGCCATCACGTTGTATATTGCTTCTAGAAAATTATGTGGCCCAAGATGTGTGTTATTGTTTCAGGGTGTCTAGCTATATATACCTCTGGTATATTACCCTTCTGTCCGAAAATATCTTGACGCCGCGCATATTGATATTCGAATATCTACCTCAGCATCGCAACAATCTATTCATCTCCTTCGGCGATATTCCCTTTTCCCACCTTCTTAATCACGCATCCAACGAATTCACCACCCACATAAATACAAAGTCTTGCCATGCCACCCCTCCTTCCACCAAACGGGTCTCCTCCACCTTCCCCACCGCCGGCACCGCCTCCTCCTCCTCCCAATACGCCAACCCGTAACGGTGAACAGAACTCATCACCCGCCAACCCACCAGGGAACCAGAACATGGCGCAACCCCCTAGCTACGCCGAAGCCATGCAAGTAGACCCTAGAGCCAGCAACCCTCCCGGCCCAACCCAGCTGGTGAACAACAACAACTACCAGCCCCCTATCCCGGCCCCGGCCCAACCCCCCGCAGGTCCCCCCGCCATAGTCCAGTCGGCCTATATCCGCCAGCTAGAATTCCACTGCCTCTCCGCGGCCCAGCGCTTCTGGCAAACCCACCGTCCCCAGCCGATCCTCCGCCTGCTCTATCCCAACCCAACCAAGCCGGCACATCACTACCGCCCGGGTAATTTTTGGCAGGCAGCCGATCTATCCACGCACCCTGCCTTTCGCGATCTGGAGCAGCCGATTTCCGCATTGTTACGACAGATTTCTGCGAAAATTGAGCGCGAGGATGGGGCGCGCACGTTGCGCGATTTTCTGAGCCGGATTGCGGATCTGGATTGGGAGATTGTTGTGAAGAAGCGGGCGGAGATGGCTCAACAGCAGCAGCAGCAGACTCAGGGGGGGGTGATGATGGTTAATGGCAATTCTGGTCCTGTCCCATCGCACCCCACGTCGACCCCGACTACGACTAGCAATGGTGGCCCCATCAACAACTACGAGACACATCCGTACCCGGCGCAATTCACGAACATCATGCGTCTCCGGGATCTACATCAGTCATGCGAGATCGTGATGAAAGCTGTCGGCAGAGCGAATAACTTGGGCAATGTGGATGGGCAGGCGCTTCTGAGCCCGATGGAGTTTAGGGCGACGATTGTGGCTGCGGGGCAGTTTGTGAGTATACTTGATGGAGAAATTGAGAGGCGTGCTGTTGGGGAGGTTTGGGAGAAATTTGTTAGGGAGCGTATGTTGTGAGAGCGTATGTTGTGATTTTGTTGAGAGGGATACGGTGATGGGCTGGTTTTGATTGGATTGGATTGGATTGGATTGGGGGAGTTTCCTTTGTATGGGTGTTTGGGAAATCTATTTTTTTTCTTTGGGTTGGGTGTTTGAGATTGTGAAATTTGGGTAGTAAATGGATTCATTGGGTTTTTTATGGCACTTTGATAGATGTTTGGTAGATCAGTAAAGGATATGGTTTACTTCAAGATATTTTGAATATTAAATAGGTGTTGTGTTCATAGGAAATGGTTTAAAGGATTATTTATATATTTGAACTTCTTTGGCTCTGTTCACCATTTAACCTCCTCACTCACACCCCACCACAATAGCAATTTCGCATTACATACACATACTACCTCCCCCCAGGTTTACATTTGTTGTTAGATGGTCGTAATTGGCGTATGAACACCAAGTCAACTACACACAGCCAGGTCCCGTCGTCGGAGCTTCATGGATGCCCGGTTCAGTTGGCCACCAATTGCCCATAGTACCACCCTCATCCCAGACAATATCCAACACATCGACAGGGACGGGGAAGCGGGATAGAATTACGGCTTTGCTTGGTATGTCTTGCAGTCTCGCCAAATGTATGATATATTTATATATTTACAGGACCGCTGCCTGTCTCTCGTGCAGCTTTGAGCAGTCTCCGCCCACAAGCCGAGCCGCTCGATGAACCAACCCCTTCAGAGCCCGAGGACTGTCATGTCAATTACTCTCTATTCCCCTTAATTCCACCTTGCTGAACGCTGTTTGATCTAGCTAACTCGGACAGTGACCCTTGTCCGGTGGAACGGAAGCGAGGTTGCGGATGTTTATTTAGACGATAGACCAAGCAACATATGTGGATTGATCCCCTAGGATGGGATGGATTCCTCAGACCATATCATTATCAGGCCCAGCCGCGTTCCATCGCTTGGCAGAATATCGATCTCATCACAAGGGAGGGGCTCGAAGGAGCTTTATTATTATCCAGCAAGTGGTCTAGATTGATTAGCTGGTTAACCAGGAGCGGGCCACCCCCCACCAAACAGGCCACGCGAAAAGCGAAACATTCCCATGTCAAAGTCTCATCCCGCCGGACAGTTGACCGCTAATCGCCTATCAACTAAGCCTAAATACGGCAAGATCCAGGAACGGCTACAGCCTACATGCGCCCACGATCCCCCTGATGAGCGCTTACGCACTGGGCAATTAATATCGGCAACAACAATCTGGAATATATCGAAATATTCCAGGGGAATATCCTCGATATTATAATAAACCTGGAATTAATTGCATCCACTTTGAATTCCCGGAAATCCTCCCATTGCGGTGTCTCGCCCCTGGGCTGTTGGTACCGACATTTTACTCCACTATGGGCCGGCCGAGGGCACTGCTCCTCCCCGAAAGCCGCTAGAACATCAACAGTCGGCTAGCCGTTTTATTATGCCTATGGAATGGGAAACCTATATGAAGCGTGGATCGCCGCCTGTCATGTCATGGGCTCCACGTTTCCATCTATTTCCCCACGATGGGTTTCCTCTCGCGCTCGGCACTGCTGCCGCTAGGCTTTGGTTTACTGGCCATTGCCTCCCCTCTCGCTGGAAACAACGAGGCCGGAATACTCGTGAAGCGCCAGGATGGTTCATATAGCTGTAAATGCTATGAGGGCGACGAGTGCTGGCCGTCTGAGGAGGCTTGGAGTGAGCTAAGCACTGCCGTAGGCGACCGGCTGCACAAGGTCGTTCCTGTCGCAGCCGTCTGCTATAACGAGTTCGAAGGGACGGCTACTTACGATGCTGCTAAGTGTGCGGACGTCACTGCAAATTACAACAGTGAGCAATGGCAGTACGTACCGTTTCGATATCCTCCAGCTTGACACGACGAGCTAACGAAGCTCCCATCTCAGAACGGACCAGCAAGTATCCCTTCTCTGGAACTATTGGACCAACGTGACGTGCCCTCCCACCGACACCCCAGAGGCCTCTTGCACCCTTGGCTACTCACCGGAATATGTCATCATGGCCGAAACCACCGACGATATTAAGGCCGGCATCGATTTTGCGCGTGAAAACAACATCCGCCTCCTTATCCGCAATACCGGACACGACTTCCTTGGGCGGTCGACTGGTTACGGCGCGCTGGCTATCAATACGCATAGTTTCAAGGATGTCGAGTTTATTAAAAAGTATACTAGCGCCGACGGTAGCTACGAAGGTCGGGCGGTCAAGATTGGCGCTGGCGTCCAGGCTCGCGACCTTTATACTCTGGCTAATAAGCAGAAGCCGGCACAGGTTGTAGTTGGAGGAGAGTGCCCTGTAAGTAGTGATTCTTCGCTCGGTTTAACGATTTAGATCTGACGTGCTGGGTCAATTGCTCTATAGACTGTCGGCCTTGCTGGTGGCTACGTACAGGGCGGAGGCCACGGTCCATTGTCCACGGTTTATGGAATGGGTAAGTCCTATCTATCATCGAGGCCCACTTGCGTACATTTAGATATTGACAGTCTCGATAGCCGCGGACCAAGCCTTGGAATTCGAAGTGATAACCGCGGACGGCGAGTATGTAACTGCCAACGGTGCTGAAAACTCCGATCTCTTCTGGGCCCTCAAGGGCGGAGGGCCATCCACATTTGCCGCGGTTCTCTCGGTCACCCTCAAGACCTTCAACGATGCCAAAGCAGCGGGCTTCATCATGAACCTCAATGACACGCATACCACGGACCAGGACCTCTTCTGGAAGGGCGTCGAGATCTTCCACTCCTACTCCAACCACTGGATCGAGAACGGCATGATGGTGTACTGGGAAATCATGAACGGGAACATCTTCCGCGTCCACCCTGCCGTTGCACCCGGTATTAATAAGACTCAGCTAGGGAAGCTTGCCCAGCCCGTTCTGGACGAGCTAGATGCAGCGGGCGTTCCGTATGACTTCGCCATTAAGGATTTCAAGTCGTTTTATGACCTATACATCGACATGTTCGAGGACGAGCCAGTGCCGCAATCCGCACTTGTGGGTGGGCGTATTTTCGCAAAGACCGACATTGAAGCACACAATAAGGAGATTGTCCAGGGGTACCGAACTGGATTTGCGGGCGGTGCGATGTTCTATATTGGTCACGTCATGGGCCCTGGCGAGGGAAATCCCGATGCTGATAACGCTGTATGCACCTCCCTCCCTATTGAATAAGGTCCTAGAGATTCGTCCGCTAACAAAGAACGTACACCCGCAGATCCACCCTACCTGGCGCCAGGCCTCCACGTTCACCATCAGCTCCCTCACCGTTCCAGCCGGCGCTAGCCAGGCAGAGAAGGCCGAGTTGCAGGATTATCTCACCAACGTCGCCGACGCCGCATTGAGAGATGCATCGCCTGATGGTGCTGCCTATGTCAATGAGGTATGTTTCCCGTTTGTAACTTTCAGGATGGAGAGTATCAGTCGCTAACTTTCCTTTTTTTTAGGGCAACCTCGAAGAACCCAACTGGCAAGAAGCGTTCTGGGGTTCCAAGTACGCGCGCCTGAAGGAGCTGAAGGAGAAGTGGGATCCGGGACATGTATTTTATGCCCGCACGACGCCTGGCACGGAGGACTGGGAGGTTATTGATGATAATACGCGGTTGTGTAAGAAGGTGTAGATCCGGCGAGGTGGGAGTTGTGGATATATGTATTGCAGTGTGTTGAATTTGTAGATAGAGTGACTGCACATACCTTGTAGATGTGGTGTTTAGTTTGTTAATATCATGTTCTCCCTCTCTTTTGCCCTTGACTTCTTTTGGTGTGGATGGCGTTCGATATTGGGGATATCTCTAACGACCTTCCCGGTTATAATTCAGCCAAGGCCTAGCCCCTCCATCAAATACCATCCCATATGGTGTAGTGGCTAACATCAGCGTCTCTCACACGCTAGCCGGGGGTTCGATTCCCCCTATGGGAGTTTCTTTTTTCTTTCTTTTATTTTTTTATATTCCTTTCTTCAACCCAAAGCTCAATAACAACCACCATAAAAACGGTTTGTTTCTCCTTAAAGAATGATTCATTAACAGCTCAAATTATATCATCATATCATACATCCGAAACAAAAAAAACAAAACCCTCACTTCGCCGCATCCGCCTTCATCCCCGCCTGCACCCACTCCCTCGCCTTCGCCGCCTCCCTCTCCGTCGCCTCCTGATCTCTCAGGCGCTCCTTAATAGTATGCGGACTAGGAACATGCCTCCCCCTCTCCACCGCGGGCCTCTGCAACATCCTCTCCTCCCACTCCTTCAAATGCGGGAACTCCTCAATATCCACCCCGCTCCACCCCGCCGCCGCCACCCACCCCCAATGCGCCACATCCGCAATCGACACATGCTCACCAACCAAATACCCGGACTTGGACGCCGCCAACTGCCTATCCAACACCCCATATAACCGCCTCGTCTCATTCACGTACCGGTTAACCCCGTACTCGATGCGCTGCGGCGCGTAGCGCAGGAAGTGGTTCGCCTGGCCCTGCATGGGCCCCACGCCGGCGTTCTGGAAGAAGAGCCAGTTGATCACTTCGTGGTACTCGCGCGTGCCGCGCGGGTAGGAGAGGAGGTGGGTGGGGTCGTAGGTGTCGGTGAGGTATTGGAGGATGGAGCCGGATTCGAAGAGGGAGATGGGCTGCCCGTCCGTGAAGGTGTCGGTTAGGGCGGGGATGCGGCCGTTGGGGTTGATGGAGAGGAACCAGGGCTCTTTTTGGGTGTTTTTGCTGATGTCGATGGGGACGACTTTGTAGGGGAGGCTGGGGGGGAGTTGGGTTAGTATATGTGTGTGTGTGTGGGGGTGGATGGGCTTACCCGAGCTCCTCGAGGGCGATGGAGATCTTGATGCCATTGGGCGTCTGGGTGGTGTAGAGGGTGATGTCGGGGGTTTTTTGGGCTGCCATTGTGAGATGTCGGGCTTGTGCCGCGAGTCGCTGCAACATACAAAAGGTGGGCGATGAGTTGAGTATAGGATTGTGATGGCTAACTGAGATCCAGGTAGGTGCTGGGAAGTAGAGCCTGATGGTACTGCAAAAGAGTTCGGAATGGAACCAAACACTGGCCCCCTTTATATAGTCCGAGACTCACACAGCGGGGAACCAAGCAGCCCGTACGTATAGATTTATAAGCGCTCCGTATCCACGTCGATGGCGATATCTAGTTACCGGGTCTCAAATTCGCAATTAATTTACTAAATCACGAATTAAGCTTTAATAAACAAACGCCAGCCAGTTCGTATCACTGAACCCCGCACGATGGCATGAGGGCTCGGCCTCAATTAATAATCACCCCGAGGAGTAGTCAGCCTTTATAAATTAAATTCTTTCTCCTGCGGTCTTATTACTGTTAAACTTCTGACATTTGCGGGGAGATCAATAATCGGGAAATTCTGCTGTTTGAACTTTGGAGGGGGTATGACGTAGTTAATAGGACGGAATGTCACCGCTTGATTCAATTCCGCAGATGATAGATTCAAGATCATTGCTTTAATAAAATAGTATGGCATTACATTACCATTTCACTATCTCAGTCAACTATATGCGAATAAGTTGAAATGCCCCGAAAATCATTATCCATTCCTCGCCAGCTGTGCTGTCAAAATGGGGTATCATATCAGATAGCCAAATAAACGACAACATGAAAAATGACAGGGGATATCCAAGATAAGACAAGACAATCCAATCCAAACCGAAGGTACATGCATAGATAGATAGAAATTCGTAATCAAGACTTACCCCTCCCCTGTAAAAATACCCCTCCCCTGTAAAAAAAAAAAAAAAAAAAAATCATCCAAAGACCAAGAAAAAGTTCCCCCAGATCAAAACTCCCCAAACACCTAGCACAGGGGACGAAACTCCAAAGAATAAACACGTCACCCAACTAGCTCTTCACCACCATTGTTCCAGGGCCACCTCCATCTCCACCTCCACTTCCCCTTCCCCTTCGAAGGCCTATCCCCCCCTCCGCCCCCCCACCCCGGCACTGACGGCAGACAAACCCCCAACCGCCAAAAATAATCCCGATGCGCGAACAGCAGCTCCCACAGCCTGAAGCGATGAGGGACAGGATTCCACTGCATCAAGCGCTGGTCCTCGTGGTGCATTACCCCCATCGGCCGTTGCCCTGATGATCGCTGGATAGCTGGTTCCTCTAACCCATCCATGTCCGGCTGCTGCTGTACCGCCAACGACGCCGCCAACGCTCGAAACCCCAAACCCTTCTGATCCCCAAGCTCCGCACCAAAACTACACCCCGGATCCTCATCACCGACACAATGCCTCAAATCGCCAACGGCAGGCGGCACATCCGGTTTCGAAATGAATATCTCCCCCGCATGCGGCCGATACCCCCACTCCGTCAGCGGGAGGAGAGGGACAGGGTCATTAACGTGCGTGACGCGCCGGTATGAAAGTCCACGAATACTGCCGCTCATGGGATCCGACTCCTCCGTAGATGATGATGATGATGATGATGATGATGATGATGATGACCCATTCAATCGAAAAACCCGATCAAAGTACTCTATAAACCCCGAATTCCCAACCCGCGGCTCCCCAAACGTCGTCACCTGCGGCTCCCACCCACGAACCGCAAACTCCACACCGGCCAGCGCCGCGACCGCGCCGCCTAGCGAGTGTCCTGCCAGCACGAGCTGGTACGCGGGATACTGCGCCATGGTCCTTGTTAGGTGTGGTAGTAGCTTGGAGCGCGCGTTTAGCCAGGACTCCATGAAGCCGGCGTGCACGGTGCAGTTTGTGCAGGTGTGTTGGTCTCGGTCTGGGTCTGTGAGGTTGGGGTTAGGGGCTGGGTAAGGGGTGTAGACTTGCGGGATGGCGGAGAGGTCGACGATGGTGTTTGCGATGGAGTAGGTGCCGCGGAATCCGAGGATGATGCGTTTGGGGTTTGGCGGGTGGGAGAGGGCGAGGAAGCCGCAGGAGTCGGAGAGGAGGGGGCCGGTGTTCCAGGTCTGGTAGTTGATGGTTAGTGGATAGGTAGTGGTCGGTATGTAAATTAAATATTCGGTAGCTGTAGGTGTATTTTTGATATCCCAGGGAATAGCTCCTAATAGAGGGCTGCTGATTTTAAAAGATAGTAGACATACCGTAACCAGCTCAAACCCTTCAAACTCATGGCACCTCCCTATACAACGGAATGGCTTGTAAACCCCCGTCGTCCCTACGCAATACGTGATATCAACAAGCCGCGATAGCTCCTCCAGAGAAGCGAAGAGCTCCTTGGAGACCTTGCGTTCCTCATCTGCATAGGTAGTACGATCCAAGGGGCCATCATGACTGTCAGCACCGGGCCGTGCTTCGGGAAGAGCCGTAGCGCGGACGGCGTGGAGAAACGCGGAGAAGATAAGGATAAGGAAGGATGATGACTTCATCGGGATGGAGGCTGGAGCATTATGGGTTGGTCTGGGGTGCTAGATTAACTAGATCGGATGGCTTGGCATTGTGCTGGTAGTTAATGACGGAGGAATTAATATTTGTATTGCATGAGCATCTGGGGATTTGCTCGCTTCCCCGTCGTGGTCATTCTGTTGCTTTGCGATCAGAAGGAAGTTCACGCGACAGTTTTGGAGAGACAATCGGGTCATGTGACCGGGGTGACCCTAATTGACTAACCCTGACATGAGCTTTGTAGATAACTTAACAGTAAAAACCAATAACTAATGCTAGATATAAATATGGATATGTAGATTGCTGTATCTTGAAGAATTGCTAAACAGAAGCCGAAAGAAGATAATGGCGAGATACTCGGGGCGGCTAAATGCAGAAACCCATGGATGAACCAGCTCCATTCCCCCAAAAACTAACACATCCACCGCTCATATCCAAAAGATCAATATATATCTCAGAACGATACTCCAAAAAGCTCCTCTCAAACAACTGACTCGCCTACCTACCTACCTAACTCCAAGCTCGGCACAATAACCGGTCCAAACTTCACCACGTTCCCAAACGCACCTTCTCCCTGTACCAAGAAATCAACAGCAAGGCTCAATTTCGGAAACGAGCCAGGTATGCCGGTTGGAGCAGGACTCATAGGTCCACCGTATCCAGCCTGCACATTGTCAGGGTCGTATGCGACAATGGCAACGTAATTCCTACGGCCCATGAGTTTCCGATGCTCGCGAGGTTGGCCCGTGACGTCGGTCTGGAAGATCTCCATCATGTCCTCCTTGGTGTCTGATGGGGTTCCTGCGACGGACCGTTGGCCGTTGGGAGGGATATAGAGAGGTTTATTGTTGTGAAGCATCTTCATGACGTAGGATGGTGGAGGCGTGTTGACCACAGATGAGGATATTAGTTGGTACATTGTCTTATGGTTAGTTGGGTGCGATGGGTCGTGCACAAGACCGGCACCACAGCAGTTGACGGCACCTGAAAGGAAAGTCATTCGAATGCTCTTTTGGTGGGCAATTCCTTGGAGGGTGCGGATGAGATACGTTCGTTCAAGGTCCTAGAATGACGTTAGCGACGCATGGCATAACGGAGGTTCATGAGGGTTTTACCTTGGAGTCATGTGTCCATTGATCCTTTAGTTCATCGAGGATGTCGATGTCACCAAAGGGACTCAACACGCCACCCATTAGACCAGATTTCCCGACCGCTCGTTTCACTGAATTGAATCCAGATCCGACAGCGCCTTTGGCGCCCACAACACCTGCAACGGTGCTGGTCATCTTCCCAAGTGCGTTATATGCGCCAGTGACTGCCTTCTTACCGGTGGCTACAGTCTGGGCAAGATGCTCCGCAGATTCCAGTCGGGGGTAAACCAGCGGCACAGAGATCATCCAGATACAATGTTGAACGCTTGGAGGGAGGGTTGCAATTTTCGGGAAAAGGCCTTGGTACGTGGGCCCTGCCATGACCTGATGGGGGTTTCTTTCCGAGCGACAATCAGGACCAACAACAACAATAGAAGGACCAAGATACTTGACAAAATGCCAACCGGTTCCGGTAATGGTGAAAAGGTCCATATCGTCGCTCACATGGCGCAGGAGCTCCAGGGTTGTATGATGCTGGAAAAGGAGATACATCTCAATGCCGATTCTACCAATGTTCTTGAACATGTTCGAAAATTGCATGTAATCAGGGTATGAGCCAAACCCGTCAAATCTTGACAAACGTTAGCAGAGCTTGAATCAATAGGGGTGGATATAGACGTACATATCATGATCGTCGACTTGTAATATATGAGGTATTTGGGCAAAGGCTTCCCGTAAGTGTGGCTGGTCAAAGTGACTTGTATAATAGTGGAAATATGCATGCGTAACATCCTCCTCGTGGGCGGCTGTCCAGGTGGCATTTTTCCTCGCCTCCTTACCGCTGATAGTAAGCCACTGCTTCAGCGATGGGATCTCCTTCCAAACTCGATCCGCATTGATCTGGCTTCCGAGTCCAAGGTGCGCATGGAATCCTCCGCAGTCGACATGCTTCTGCATGATGTCTTTCCACATGTATCCAACACCACCAAGACGGGCCCGCTCGTTCGCGCTCACACTGAGAGAGAAGTCGTTCCCAGAGGTTGCGATAAAGCGCCAGTTGCTTTCGTGTTGGCCCGCCACCAAGAATTCATATCTTGTGCACCCTAGGTGGGAGGTGATTGCATAGGTCCATTTGGCAGGATGATCTTCCATTTTTAGTTCAATGCTATATTTATAGAAGGTCCAGCGACGGTGGACTGAAATGTTGGCTGCTTTTAGTTGCCTCGGATTTGGAGACAAGTCAACGCTCTGATGGATGTGGATTGTAGGTGGCTGGGGCGCATCGGTGACCAAGAGTATGGAGCCCAACCAAAGTCCACGCTCCATGTCCATATTTGTATATCGAAGATAGGGGCCAAAGTAGACACCGTTGGTGGGCGCAACTTTATACAACTCGACACCACTCGAAGGAGGGGGGCCGGTGAAACCGGTGCCCATGCTCATAACGCTCCCCTCATAGCCGGGGGTCCCTGGGAGCCCGGGGGACATTAGTGGTTGCGAAAATGTAGAAAGAGTCGGAGAAGTTAGCGGATTATTGCCGAATGGTGTAAGACCTGGAGATGCGATCGTGGGCCCGCCAAAAGTGCTAGCTCCCGGCGACATTGGCTCGTTGAGGTTGAGAGGAGTTGGACCCTTCGGAAACTCCCACTGAGTTGATTGAGTGGGAAGATGGATATAATAATACTGCCCAGAATTAGGGTCCAAGTGTGCGATCCAGCCTTCGGGAAGAGGGGGAGGTGAAGCCGGAGAGGGTCCTGGAGGTGCGGGAGACCCATTGATAGGGCCCGGCTGGAGACCGGGGTGTCCGTTCTGGAAATTCTGCTGAAGCTGCGGGGTTGCCTGCCTCGGGTCATTTGCAAATGCTGGATGACCCTGGCTCATAGGGATAGGCGGGGTGTGGGAATGTGGTGCCATGGTGGTGGGGGCCATAGCACCTGTCGTGATTGCGTCGATGGGCGCAGGATGTGGAGGATACGCAGCAACAGTCATTCCTTGCTTCTCGTTGGGATAGCTGTGGGGCGCACCACCGGGTCCAAGGCTCGAGTATGCGGGGGGAGGAGATGAAGTCAAATTCATCCTTTGGAAATCTTCCTCTAGTGGGTTATTAGGGTATCCTCCAGGCTGCTGCGGGCCTGCGGTAACCCCCTGGGTACGATTCATTGGGGCGGACGTTTGTGAATGAGGCATAGATGTTTGCACTGGTCCTTGGTATACTGCTGGGGGGCCATGTGGCTGACTACCAGGTGACTCAGTTGGCGTCCACGGTCTGGTTATTGCTGGATTTTGAGGCTGCTGGGGATTGGGTTTTGGCTGAGCAGCGTACTGGTTGGCTCGCTGTTGCGCAGCAGCACTCTGAGCCTGTAAGCTAGTGAGGGTAGATGCGCCCGCAATCCCAGCTGCAGCGTACCGGGCCTCTATATCCGAATGGCCGGGAGGGACGACTGGTGTCTCCGGCGGAGGAGGGGAGCCCCGTTGCGCTTTTGTGGTCGATGTCGACGCGGTCGAGCTTAGACGGTTAACAGTGGCTGCTTTGGGAGCCGCAAGATTTGAAGATGCAGACACTGGACCTCCAGGCGCAGGCCAATGTTGCTGGTGGAAGTCGGGGTAAGGGTTCACCCCCGCGGACTGTTTTCTTTTTGGCTCCGGCATGGCGCCTGGTGCCGCAGCTCTCTGTGGAGCTTTTTGAAACAGTCCTTCTCTATCGGGTCCCTGTAGTATTGGCGATTCAGGGAGTGGTTTTGGAGCAGCTCCTCTCCGCTCTGCAAGAGCGGATGTTGTGCTTTTTGAATCTCGTCTGTCGCGGGGGCGCAGGGAGGCGGGGATATCAGCGGGGCTGGAAGCTCCCGAGCCGGAGTAGAGAGGGGAAGAGGTCTCTGAGGACTGTCTCACTGTTGGCGACGGCCCATGGTCGGGGTAGGGAAGCTTGGGATTTGAGGGGCTGCTGGAGTGCATTTGTTGGGGGCGTGGACGGTCTTCGGGATAAGGAAGTTGTGGGCTGAAGGCAGAGGGCTGGGTGGTGTGACCGGCAGCTGGGCCAGGGGACGGAGTATCTCGTTTGACGATTCTCAGAGGTGACACGGAGGGGGGGTCTCGATCTGACGGCGAGGAGAGAAACATCTCATCGTTTTCTTTGCCATTGCGACTCATGGCGGGCGACTGGGTCTGCCGCAAAGGCGGGAAAGGGGTGTTTCAAGCTGTAGCCAGGGATGTATATTAGATTGGAGCGGCGGTATGAGGATATTATTTTTAGCAGCAGCTGCTTATCACTAGGATTGTTGCAGAATGCGGTCGATGCTGGCGCTTGGAGGTGGTGGGAAGTTGAGGTTGGAGCAGGGGGAGCAAGTGGGGGTTGGACAGCGTATCAGAGGGCGATAAGAGGCTATGGAGCAAGAGGCATAAGACAAAACAGAAAGGGGACCGCTCAGGATGCGATACCCTGTCTCTAGAGGCGGAGTATGAGGATGCCAGAGAAGAAGAGGAAACGGAGACGAGAGCAGCAAGAAGTTGGCGATGAAGTCGAGGTTCATCCAGGTCGCCGCATGCTGGCCGAGCCGCATGGAGAGTCGGAAACGGTATGGTAAGGCCAATACGCGCATAGTTACAGCCCAGCGCCAATGACGTCTCTACATCCACCATAGTTATCAGCCGACATCGTTGGGCAGCTTCAAGCGCCAGCCAGGTTGGAGCTTGGGCACCAAATTGCCTGGGATACCAATATGCCTGGAAATAGCAAATTCCGCTCCTCTTCCTCGCCCATGCCCATACACTCCCATCTAGACTAGATGCCATTATAATAGTAACTCGGCTCCCAGAACGGATCCATGGTTGGCCCGCGCGGTGCCTGTCCGTCCCAGCTTTGGCGTACGGGTATCCGTGACGGTACCTGACCGTACACCGCCTCGGCCAATCACGTGCGCGCATGGCAGCCCGCCGCGGGCTAAGCGCCGGGAAGGAGCACGGGACCCCGCCTTTCCGCTTTGGGCTGTGACGGGCAGGCTGGGCTGGGCGCTTACTTGCAACCTCCTTCCCCGTCCTATCACAGTGTCTTAACAGTCTTCTTTCCTTTCTGCAGATGTCTGCTGGGCGGTCACAGACTCACAGGCGGCCGCGACGCGCTGCGGTGGAGCTGGCAATCTCCGATCCCGGGGCCCTGCTGTTGATATGTGGAGGGGAAGTAGAAAACAAAGGAACTTGAACTCGAACACAACGGTTAGTGTTGAAATGCAACATGATACTCACTGATTGGTGGAGTGGCTTGCGATCTAGCGCGTGTTATTTATCTAGCACAAGTTCCAGTGTGTTTTATGCGATGGGTTGGAAGTTTAGGGCAAGGGATGCCAGATCAATACTGAAATCTTTCTAATCTTTCTCAACAACCAGAGAAGATACCGGGTTTTAGTTAATTAGGAAAGGAATGTCTTACTGGGAGCTACACAATGATATATAAATTATTGTATTTCCTTGATTTTACGATATCTATGTATTTTAGAAAAACCATCGAGTTATTCAAAAGTATTCTGTGCACACACTGGCTACCAATATTAGTACTGAATGAGCTTCTAGACAAGGCGAATGCAAAGTATATATAAAACAAAGAAGCCTATACTATGTATAAAACACAAAAAGAAAAGATGTATATACATCAAATCTTGTATAGTGAGTAGCATTGAAAAGATAGATGCCAGCGTCATGACTTATGAATGGAACAGGGTATTAACTGAGAATATATAACCATTGAATGGAATAAGAAGAGGTAGATGTAAATTTCTAGCAAAGGAGAAGAAAAGGAATTACTCAGAAATAATAAATAGACTTGTGGGAATGTGAAACGGGGGGAAAGTTAATAGCCTGCAAACACCATCGCTGATATTGAATATGAAAATGCAGGGGGTGGAACGTTTGTTCAGAAGAAAGGGTATAGGGGTGAGAAATAGATACTAGGAAAGCAGCAGATACGGAGAAGGGAAAAAAAAAAGAACAAAAAAGAACACCTTCCTCTCCCCCCACCCCTCACAACCCAAAATTAACCAACTGCAACCCCTGCTCAATCATAATCTCAATCCAATCCACATCCAACGAATGGCCCCTCTGCATATACCCCTCCGTCTGTCTCTGGTAAACAATCTGCAACACATGCCTCGTCGTCGTCACATTCCTGCCCACCGATTCATTCGCCTCGATGCTCGAAAGCAGATCCACTGCCAGCATCTTCTGCGACCCGGACGACGATGCCACGCCCGCCATGAATAGCGGGAACACGATGAAGCGGAGATCGAAGCGGTCGGCGTTTATGATGCTGCTGGCGACGTGCAGGATTGCGGTGGCGCGTTGGGAGATCTCGAGGGCGGGGCCGCCGCCTGTTTCGAGGAGTTGGTTTGGCCACATGCTTGTGTAGGAGTAGATGAAGCAGGCGTGGAAGAGGGTTGTGGACTGTGTTGAGATATTTAGAGAAAAAAAAAAGCTAGAAAGGGGGGGTGGGATGGGGGAAAGGGGATGATGTGAACGTACGAGTTGGAGTAGTTCCTTCGATCGACTTGGCAACATATCCATCTGCTGCTCTAGAATAGCCGCGTTGGATGATTCCCACAAGTGACGTAGTGATTGCTGGATGGCGAAGAGGCGTTTCTCACGGTCCGCTTCTAGCTGCGTGGGATATGGTTGGCCGGTATTTCCGTATGTCGGGGATATCGAAACACTTTCCCTCCGGCATTCCGAAGCAAGTAAACCCAGTCTCGCCGCAAGGACAAAAATGTCATGATTAAGTTGGAGGATCGTAGGCAGAATATCCCTCTCTTGTGGGTAGATGATGCTCATCCCATTGGCCCCGAGCGGATAGAGATGGAATCTTGGGGCGGGAATCATGTCGTTTTTCAACACTGTTCTGACAAACTCCCCTGTTCCCGCGCCGCTGAATAGAGCATATAGGTCAATATAACATACCCACCAGATAACAAAGGGAAATTGCTCCGTTTCAAAAACTTCGTTTCGCATGAGGAAAATTCGTAAGAGTCGTTCGAGATGGTGCGACCATAGGTTGGATCCGCCTGGTTCTGCTGCGGCAATCTGGGTTTGATTTCAGACTAGAATCTTTGGAAGGGCGGGGAGGAAGTATATATATATATTACCTCGTAGATAAGGAGTAAGAAATGAGTCAAAAACACGCCGTCAGAGGAAAGATCCTGATGGCTGCGCATACTAGTCTGCAAGAATGGAAGGGTTTCTTGATAGTGCTGCAGTGCAGCGATGCTCTGGCCTTTTTCCTGATGCGAGAGGCTCAGAGCAGAAACCGCCATCATAGCGTGGAATAGCTATCACGAGAGGTCAGAATTATAATACCCAGGTAAAGTGTATATTCTTGTTTATCAAGCTCTTACTGGACGAAATGTGCGCGCCTCCAGCTCGAATATATCCGAGCCAGGGGCTGTGCGACTGCCACTATCCGGAGAACTGAATGGGGAAGCGGTTTGAACCAGATGACTCCAAACAACCCTTCGAAAATGAAAAAGAAGTCTTTTATCTTCTCTCCCATGTTGGTTAGCGTCTAGGTACGCGTGATTAAATGAGTCCACAAGCTCCTGGAAGGGCGCCTCATCAATAATTTCAGCCGGGGATTTAGAATCCGATGTACTCGTTGAAGGAGATAGCCTCGCAGCCTTCCAATGTCCGGGTGAAGCAATTGGGATAGAGTCCTCGAATTTTGGTAGAATAACCACATTTGGATCCCCCGTTTCCGTAGCTGAGCTATCTCTTTTTTCTCTTCGAGACTTCCTTGCATGATTGATCCTTGTTCCATTGGCAGTATCTATGTCAGGAGAACTGGATGTACGCTCACTACGGCTCTCGTCACAATACTCGGGCAGGCTGGCAAAACTTTCTTGATTGACCACGACGTGATAGGTACCGGGAGAGTAGGCTTCGGCCTTCATTTCTCGTTCGTAATCCGAAGTTAGAAATGCAAACGGGGGTAACGCGTCTCCTCCAGCCGACGAATTGGGGCTACTGGCTGCCAGACCAGGGGAAGTTGCTAGCGGAGACGTATTAGCCATTTGAATTACCGACCAGGGAGTGTCCGGCGGAGAGGCAGCCATAAAACATACGATCCCAGACTGCATTTCCAGCAGTGGAGACGTCTTGCATGCGCTCCTTGACCCTGGCCGTGTCATCTCGAAATGATAATCTTGGGCTGTAATCGCAATCGTGACCCAGTCTCGTGCATTGCTGGCATATTGTTTAGCTTGTCTTCCTCTTTTTTTCATTCTTGGGACACTTACGCCGCAGGTTGGATGCCCTTCATCGCATTTTACTGATAAATCCTATTAGCAACGCACTGAGGAAACGGCAAGTTCGGACAAGTGCTACCTTTTCGACTCTTTAGAAAGCAAAAGAGTGATTAGTTAAATGCAACTACCAACTAGTATTCCTCACGAAGTTAACTCACTCGGCATGTCCTGCATATTGTACACATCGTTAGAAGGTCATACAAATAACAAGTAGCCGTATCTTGTTGGTCA
Source organism: Onygenales sp. PD_10 (assembly GCA_032988465.1). Taxonomy (NCBI): domain Eukaryota; kingdom Fungi; phylum Ascomycota; class Eurotiomycetes; order Onygenales; species Onygenales sp. PD_10. The sequence continues at coordinate 323,472 of JANTQH010000004.1, read as the reverse complement.
CAAAGAACAACAAGAATTGCAACCTGAAAAGAAGTTTCAACTCACCAACACCCTGTCCTCGATCTAGGAGGCAAGCGGACACGAATCGGCATTTTCAGCTTCTGTTCTTCGCTATTCCGCGATTTGACACCCAACCCAACTGGCCTTGTAGAGCCATCTTTAGGTGCAATCAGTGGCAAATGTACGGCGTGCTTTGCTGAAGGCATGTTGCGTCGATCGGTCATGGTGACAGGCCACAGCCATTCGTCATAAGATAGGGGCCGCTTGTATCCCCTTATGCCTGTCCAATTTTCTCCTTTGCCTTCTTTCCTTTTATTCTTATTGCAGGTGAACAACCAAGACGTCAAATTCAAGGAGATAAATAATAAGAATAAGAGTAGAACCAATATAATGTTTCGCAAGAGGAATTGTGTCCTCCCGGAAAAGTTCACGGAGACAGCCAGAACAGGGGTAAATTTTTAGATCCGATATGCATACCACCAGGATGGAGAGGCTTGGAGTTTATCCCTCAAAATCACTCAGATCCAACGTCGGCCATCAACTTGGAGTATGTAGGCCCTCCCTAGTCCACCGGAATTGAAACAGTGACAAGGTCCAGCCGTGAACTCTAGGCATTGAAGGAGCAGTGGGCTATGGGTATACGAGAAAGTAAGAAAAATAAACTGCGCAGTTATGTAGGGGGAAGGAAGCTCGTATAACAAAGCAATATCGGTGAACGCGAGTATAAAATTTCTGATAACGATGAATAATCCCAGAAGTAAAAAGAATGCGATAATAGAACAATGCTCTTGTTTCACAATGTAAAACGGACAGGTTGAACCCTCTGGGTGGCCCGCAGACGTGGGGAATAGCAGGTGTGGCGAGATATAAAAGTATGAAGATAGGAAGGTATAAATATAACAAGAGCCATCATTTGTATCCTCGTTTGTGGAGAGCATACCGGACGTTATATCAAGTTCCAAGATCAACTTCGGTAGTTAACTATTCTTTCAAAGCTAAGTCCAGCCGCATGAGAAAAAAAATGGAAATCCAAATACCCGAAAAAAGGCATCGTAGGACCATGAACTAGATAGGACGAGAAAATTTTTTCATGTCAGCGACACTATCAGCAAGTTCGGGCATTAGATTGAAAAAATTCATCTGCAGGCCTGGGTGGTTGCAGATTTTTCTCCCGCTTCGATGGACGGACCCTGGAGATCTCTGGAGATGTCAGACCGCAAGAAATGCAGACAGCCCGATGACGATAATCGCCGACTATTCCCAGAAGCCGTTAACCAGTTGACAGGTTGCCCATGTAGTTATGTCGTATCGGATCGTTGGAACAAGCGGATTATTGCCAGCGCCAGCCACTAATAATTAGTAACGCGCCGAAGGGAAAAGGAAGGATTTAAAAAAAGACGCACAAAAACGGCTCTCTTTGACCTAGTTTCCCAGGTCTAGTTACAGTCCTTTGCGTCATCGCAAGCACGGCGATCAGATCATGCGACGGTAAAATCCCACATCCCGACGCAGCAATCCTGCCGGCGAACGGGCTGGGAATCAGCCTGGGATCATGGATGCAGGGCCAAGGACAGTCAATCAGCATCAGATTGGGACATGCCCGACAGCCAAAAACGGGATTTGGCGTATGACGAGATTCTCACGGCGAACAAGCCCGATAGCGTCCGGCATGGCCGCGGATGGGCAGCGAAGCAGCCAATAGAGCCCCTATTCTCGTCGGCTGAATTGTCCTCATCCCACTCTGCCTCCCGCACCAGGCGGCTTCTGGATTCTTTCTAGAACATGCACGGACGGGGCATCATCGAGGCATGGATGCAGTCATTGCAGGACGGAGCAGGCTACATGCGCCGTGCATGGATGGTTTGCTGGGCCAAGTCTCCCCTGCCGTGTCAGTTAAGTCCATGGAGTTCCTGTTTTTGCGGGCCGTTCTTCTCCTTGCCTTGTAGGGCGTTTTGCGTGTTTCCATATGGTAACTAGTTAGTTAGTAGTTAACTTGGCTAGGTCTATGCGTGTTTTGAAATGCAGGCTGGAAGTGAGACCGGGCTGCCCGTGGCAGAGTGGCATGCTCCCGACTATTTTTACGTCTAAGCACGTAAGAAAAGTAAAGGGGAAAACAAAGAAGAACAGACGCTGCTGATTCCTTAACCTTTGGTTCTTTCGGTTTAATCCGCTGCCATATCCTGATCTGCAATAATATGCTTACTGCATCAATATTATAGTTATCTGTTCAATAGACTATCTAAGCTATTGTCCCTGTTCTCCATCGCCAGACACCGTTACTATTATTGATGACGTGTGTCGCAGATTTTTTCAGATGCACCCCCGGCCGTGCCGGGGGATATCCCTCCCATCCCTCGTCGATCGTATGCGGGTGGGGTGTTACGGTGCCGAGTGGCTGGCTCTGCCGCTCGGTTTCCATGCAATGCAACTTCACGTCGTACATTCAAATCTCCGGACGGTGTCGATAATCCCAACTCTCACCTCAGCCCTATCCTAAAAGGCCCAATACCCCTTCATGCATCACATGCAGAAGATTGTGTGCGTGCAGGCATACCAGGAACAAAGGTGGGGGGCAACAAAAATAAAATCTTTCTTTCTGGGTGTTACATGCAATATCTATAGGGTCCTCCCGTTATCCATGCAAGGGGAAAATATTTCATCGTGGTGTGGTAGCTGTCAAAATAAAGAAAAACTGGGGAGGGTTTGCTCCATCCACGCCGAAGTCCGTCCCCACCCTGTGCTGTTTCACGCCTGGTGATTTAAGTCGATTTCGGAGAATTTACTAATGCTTGCTGGTGATCTCCCCTGCCATACTAGATCTTCTCGAGAGTCTGCCGTAAAATTGTCTGGACCTGACTAGATCGTTCGGCTGCAAGCCATTGTTCTACCTGCTGCCGTTGTGCGTTGGGCACTTCCATTGTGATTCCTTTGCAGACCGTTATGTACGCCAGTGCTGCTTGCGCACGTTGAAGCCGCGTGGTTTCAATGGAGAGATCGAGATCGCGGAAGAGCAGTTGATCCGACAGAGAATGTAACGCAGCGGAGAAGTCGGGATTTAGCTCGTCGGCTTTTGGTGCTCTGCCGAGTTTTTCAAACACGAGTTTTGACCCGACATACATGACGCTATATATAGGCTTGCCGCCGTTAGTTACAGCTTTGTCAACGACCGAGGTGATTTGGGTCAGATGCTGGGCCAAGACTGTCTCCCAAGTTAGCGCTCACTTGAACATACTTCTTGCTCCAATCGGGGCATGCATACCTGTGACGGGAACCGAAGCATTGAGGCAATTGAAAATGCACTCAACTCCTGCTGCAAGGGTTTGAGATTCGATCCTAGAGGTTCATTGTCAGACTAATGATAATGGACGTTTATGTTCGTTTGCTTTTACTCACTTTGAAGCCAGCTTGTCGCCTGAGTCGACATCCATTTTGTCCTTGTCATCGTCAATTACGTCTTCCACCACTTGCGACACAATTTTCATGGCGTCGGGCATAAGATCCAAATCGTCTCGATCTTTGGCAAATTCACCAAGCGATTTGAGCGCATGAGGTCTGTATACAGCATTATTCCTCTTGGCTTCTCGGATAACGATGGTCTAAATTTGGAACGATTAGGGTTAATGCACATAAGGGAGCAGGATGAATCACTAACCTTTATTTGATCACGAACATCGCTCTTTTCTCCCCAGAACGACTTCGATTTTCGCGAAAATTTGATAAATCCTTCCAGCACCGTCTCCTTGCCCTCCCAAGTCTTCCCTGCTACAGCCTTTTCGATAATCGGCCAAATACGCGCTGATATATCGGACTCGATATTGTCATCTAGAGCTGAAACGGCTTTGGCGACGGCAAGGGCGGAGGTGTGCTTGATAGCCCACCGTGGCGACTCAAGATGGCTAGAAACGATATCCAGAATTTCCTGAAGATACAGCGAGACAGCGCGAGAGCCGCTGACATTATCGTTCCAGGTCTTGACAAAAAGCTCCCTAACCTGTTCCTCCGTGTCATGCATACCGACGAAGATGAACGGTAGGAAAGCGGCCGAAAATCCCGAGATGCGGTCACTAGCCAGTTTCGAAATGGAGTGTAATATTTCTCCAGATATAACACGATTAGACGTCTCCTCCGCATCAAAGTACAACGACTTCGCAAAATCGATCGTCTTCAACACCTGTTGATCGGTCGCAAGTCGCATGAGGTATCCCATAGCCGAGCTATATGAAGCGCTCACGGTATCGTTTCGATCGAGAACATATTTGCGCATCAGTTGGATGAAGCGGTCGGCATGTGGGCGGAATAGAAAATGTTTTGAACTGAGGATGACAAGGACACGGCTGACACCGACTTTGGACGGTAGGCCGATTGCCGAGCGCAGGACGTCTTCCAGTTTATTCGCAACTTCCTTCATGCTCTCCTCGTCTAGGGATTCTAAGAGATAAAGTTCAATGGCTTCCATCATTGGAGACGTGCGGATTGCTGATAATCTCATCTTATCGATCTCCTGCCCCGTCAAGCCATACTTGTCGGCATTTAAGTGGATATAATTGACTGATTGGGGCTCAAGCGAGCTCAAGGACGCGAGGAACCTTTCTAGTATCTGAGGGACAAACGGGCGTAATGTCTGCGCAGGACTTTTCTTGATAATTTTCGTTAATGTCGTTATCGCGTAAACTTGGACTTCTTCCGCTGCTGACTCCATTCCTTCGTGACTCAACAGAAACGGCACGATATGGTTCAACATCGTCTTCGCTCGTTTTGAATTAGGGTCCCCAGCTTCCAACGCCCGAATGACGATATTGGTGAGAACTTGGCACAACCGTAATGCAGCCTGACGAACGGTAGCCTTGATATCGTCTAACACCTTGAATGCCTTGGTAAGGATATCACTTAGATATTTATCATACTTTTCAACAGGTCTTCCCTGAACAAGGTCGGCAATCGCTGCACAGCTAGCTTGTCTAACTCTCCACTCCCTACCGGCCATGATGCTTTTGAGCAGATCATCCATAATGGCATCGAAATTCAAGTCGAGTACTGCATTTGAATCCTTGACTAGAGAGTTCCAGATATCATTCATTGACCGTTGTACATTAGTATTTGGGTCGAATCTGTATCGATATAGTTTGGGGTATAGCTTGGGATTTTGCGAGAGGTATCCGTTCACACTTGAGTCGGAGAGCACATTGCTTAGCCCAAACCTACCAAAGGCCGCACGACTTGACCAGATGGCATTATTGGAGGCTAGAGACATAAAGCGATAAACGAGACTTGGATCACCAACTTCAGACGCGAGACCAACGATATCCTTGTAAGTGGTGATGGAACCGTCGCCTGTGGGTAACGCACCGGGCTCGAACAACTCCGTATCTGTAGAAATCTTTCCGCCGCCTAGATTGGAATCTTCCATGGTAAAAGAGCGAACCAAATCGCGGACGAGGTCATCCTTGAGATCCTGACTGCCCATCTCATACACCAAACTCAAACCTCTGGAGCCCGTCTCCTGTACCACCTCATCTCGATCTGATAATAGCCACACAAAAGTAGCCTGGCACTTCCGCAACCGATCTTGAACCTCAGAGAAGTGCCCGCAGTATTGAATCAAGCATAGAAGCCAGATAACGGACGCCTTCCTCAGTGACGGTTTGGAAGCCTTGCAGTCGACGATAATTTTATCAAGCATGCTCGCAAGGATATGTGAAGGGATATCGGATTGTGGCCATTCTGCATCGACATTAAAAGCGGCGATTAGTGATTTCGACGACCACCCAGCCGCGACTGTACACAAGGCCTCCCCAACAGCAAACTGTACTTCAGGTCGTCGAACTTCGTGGAGATCGTATAGGGAGTTTAGTAAATGGTTAAAGGAGGACGTCTCCGATTCGTCTTTGGGGAGAACGAGCGAGAGGCGGCCTAAACTCAATATTGCCGCTTCTTTCTCCTTCTTCGCTTCGGCGAGAAGAGTGTCGATTATTTTCTTTATTGTCGGAGTAGATCCATCACCGGGCAAGGCTGCGGGATCTAAAATCGATGCAAGACTGAGTTGCCCAATAGAAATTTGAGCAGCCTCTTTGAGCATCAGGTCTCTCGAATTGTCTACAATATCCAGCACTGTTCGAATGAGTCTGGAAATCTTGGCTTCTGGAACCACGTCCAGTCGTCCTCTAAAGCACAGACGTGAAAGCAGATATGTGAGCGCTAACAAGGATCCTCTGCACTGATTCAAAGCTTGACCGACTGCATTCGTCCAATCCTCTACTAACCGGATGAAACCATCGAACAAATGCTCAACCTGAGTTGTAGAGAGGGCTGGATGGGAAGCTAAAATTCCAAAAGCCTGTGCTGCTATATCCTGGGTAGCTACGTTATTCGACAGTATGGAATCTTTGACTGACGACGCGTGAGTAGCAATCGGGGCAAGAAGTTCGTTGGATGCTAAAGCGCAAATTTCGACAAAATGGACACCGCAGCGGCCCAAGCCTTGGCCATCTTTCCAAAGAAGCCCGGCGAGCGATGCCTTCAAAAACTCAAGAGCAGAGTTATGGTCGCATTGCCGAAGATACGATTTTAGCGCAGATCTGCCATCCTCCTTCGTCGAGATGATGGCATCGAGACGATGTTCCCAATCCGGTTCCACGCTCAACGCGGACCCAGAGGATTGAAGCGATTCACAAAGTAAAATATTGCGAACAAAGGCAATGGCGTGCGCAAAGGAGTTGATATAAGTTCCAGAAAATCTCGTGGGGATCGAGATTGTTCCATCATCCATCGTGATATCCTCGCCTGGATTGCCGAATAACGAGCGTGCGAGCTCCTCGAACTGAGGGAATCGATATCGAGGGTCAATATCCGATTCCGTGGATGTCGACGAAATCCAGCTCCCATCCTTTGGCGGGTTAAGCATTCTGTACCAATACGGATCGAGACCTTTCTGGCCCTCCTCCACAAGCTCCGATTTCTCGCCTGGCTCTCCGCCAGCGGCCATGAGATCGATCCATCGACCCTGTACATCCCAAAAAGGCAAACAACGATTGGCAAATCTCACAGCAACATAGCGTGTACTCCTCACAATGTTAAACCCAGAATTCGAGTCTTCTGTACCGGGTTTGGCATTCATATGGTGAATTAAAAGCGGGCGTAGTTCGTTTTGGAGATACTCATCTGAATTATTCGCAAGGGCATTCAAAATACTTCCGAGGGCTTGTTCGATGCTGACAAATATTTGGCCACTTGAAGTATCTGAACTCAACGAAGTGAACATCCATCGGAGAATGTCAAGGTCGAATATCCTTTCCTCATCCGTTTGTGAGCGACGGTCGATTTTCGGACTTAGCACACCAATCGTTTCGTACGCCAGGCTTCGAAGACTAAGTTCTGCAGGACTCAGTTTCTGGGCGCTAGCGCTGGGATCAGGCCATCCCTGGTACGAAACAAATTCCCGCAAGCCCTGTACAGCTCGAGGCGCAATGACTTTCAAATCGGCAGATGAGCCCATTCGAGCAATCCACGTAACAAACGTAAATATCTGGCTTCGGAGTTTTGAAGCCTCAAGACCCTTTGCAGCCATTTCATCATATGATAAAAGCCCCTCATCAAGAAGTCGATTTATACGCTCTACTTCTGTTGTGGCTTTCACTGATTTGCTTAGGAACCCGAGTATTTTCGCCTGTAGCGCCGGACGGGCAGGCGGGGCGCCTTCAGGGCCTTTTGTCCCAAAGTAGAGCGTAAATAGTTGATCAACAACCTCTGAGTCTTCCAGATCTGGCTGGAATCGTTTTAATATATCATCGCCAATATCTGCAAGACGACTGTTCGGATCAGCAGAGGCAATGACAGCAGCAATAAAGCGTTCAGAGTCGTAGAATGCCCCGCTGGCCAGGAATTTCGCAACAGAAACCTTGGTCTCGATCAGGTTAAGTCCACCAGCTGAAGCTGGATTCCATGTTTCCTCAGGTGGCGCATCCCTATTCACAAATCTATATTCTGAAGGCGTAAGAGCGGGACATTTGGTCGCGTCCTTGCCGCCAGGTACCAAAAGAATGACTTTTGAAAACCACTTCGTTAAGAAGGCGGCATCTTCCGTTGATATGCCTAGTTTGGCTCTGAGAGCTAGGTCCTCCTCGCTACCCCTTTGTGGCAGCTTTAATAGTGGTAATAATCTCAACACTAGATTGAACACACTCGCACCCTGTGAAGATGCTGCCACTGGGCCGCCAATTTCGGCAATCCCCTGGATCAGCGTCGGCAAAAGCTCAATGCGCTCATGGGAGCTAATTCTGTCAAGACCCTGCTTGATATAAACGAGATCAAAATGTCTAACCAGCGGCGATTTAACATCTTTGAACTGCTTCAACAGTGCCGCAACAGGAAGCGTAATCGAGGGTGGTTGAATGCGTGTATTTATATGTTGGCAGACGGATATGACTTTGTTGCGCACCGCAAGGCTTTCAGAGGCTAGCTTGAGGAGGAGCGGAGAGAGGTATGTTTGGAGAAGAGATTGAAGCTTGGAATCGCTGTCGGCAAGGGCGATTCTGAGCTCGACTTTGGATATCAGACTTAGCTCTCTGGCTTCGTCTGGTTTAGACATGATATTGGAGGGTCGGCAGGGTTGTTAAACTGGGTGCAAAAAGGCAAAATCAAAGTGCAGGAGGAAAGCAAGTGAGAAAAGAACCATAAAACGTGATATTAAAGGGGAAACGAAGATCATGTACCTAAACCTAGCTGTAGGCAATCATGGTGGCGTGGACAGTCTGACGGAGGCCGACGATGCCTTTTGATGCGTTGACAAGTGGATCTTTCAACGTGATTGGTGAATCCACAACGGAGGGGAATATTAAATATCCGAGCACCATGCTGATTGGTCATCCTTGACCACCGCCAAGGCTTTGTCCATCATGAAGCGGATAGAAGGCACAGGAAAGACAACAGAGATAAGGCAAGTACCAGAAGCTTCGGTTTTAAATAGATGCTAAAAATGATTATAGAAACAAACTATTTATGTAAGTAAAAAAAATACGTCAATAAATACAATATTGAGGTGCTGTACAGCCCCTTCCACGCGCGCAGGTTGAGAATATAAGTCTAAAAAGATAGGATAATAACATAGAGGTCGTAAATCGCATGGGGAGGCTCCAGCCTGCTTGATCGTTAAGGACGCGGGGACCCGACCCGGACCTATATAAGAAAGAATAACGTCTGTGCACGGATATAGTGCATCAAATTGCGTATGTAATCGTCGCACGGCCATCATCAATACCACTTCAATTAGTCGAAACCTGCCCGTTGGCAGCTTCCTCAATCCTTTCCTCTGCAGCCTCAGCCCTTAGCAGCCGACCGACTTCATTCTGCATGGCTTCGGCATTCTCGTTATCCACTCTCGACGCTCTACTCGTTTTGGCAAAGAGACATTGCCACAGGTCGTCCTCCGGAACACGTTCCCCTTCCGCTGCGGTTCCCGCCATCAGATTCGCCAGATGGGCATCCTGTAGTTCTAGAGAGTTGGCAGCGTCGATTACTGTCTCTAGCATATTAGACTCGTCCTCTCCACGTTCATCTGCGCTAGGACGCTCCGGGTGCGTTTTTTCCTCTTCCTTTCGTTTACGTGCAATGTGAGCAAGCCGCCGCGAAACGGAAATGTCGTAAATTGATTCTTCGACCGTATCCGAGACAAGATACATCCAAACAGTTGTTTCACGGCTCTGTCCGATACGATGAACTCGGGCGATGGCTTGCAGCTCAATTGCTGTATTTATCAAGGGCTCACAAAGGAAGACGTGAGTGGCATTGACGAGGTTGAGACCAGAGGAGTGGGCTTTGGCGTGAAGCAGGAAACATTCAGCCTAGAAAAATGGACATTAGAAATTATATCTCAGGTTATGAAAGTGGGAAAGGCTGTTCTTACAGAAGGATCGCGCTTGAACTTCACAATACCGTCATGGCTGTCGATGCTGCTGAATCCGATCTTGAAGTGCGAAAAGGCACTTGCGAGGATACCTAAGAAAGGCTTGTACTGTGAAAAGACGATAGACTTCGCACCGGGGTCATGCTGCCGTAGCCATATTAGATGACGAGCCAGCGTATCAATTTTTGTGCCGTAAGAGCCTTCGAGATCAATATTTCTGATTTCCTTCAGTACTCCGGAACTGATATCGGAATAAATCGAATTTTGAATCGAATGGTAAGAACCGAAATGTGCCGTTGGCTTTTCTTCATGGGCAACCAGCTCCTGAGGCTTGTATGTGATTTGGTGAAAATCACTGGATTTTAAGTGCACCTTGCACATGGGGCAAGTTCGGTGTTGACGCCACCAAAATTGTAAACAGTCTTTGCAGTATTTATGACCACATACTGTCAATACACCTATAGTAAATTATTAGTACCCATCTTCACACAGGCTCATAGGAAGGTAAGTCTTACCGATTTCGAACGACGATTGACATATAATGCATATCCGCGTTGACTCCTCAGCACCTGACTCGTCTCTCAGATGTATAAGATAACGGTATTTCGACTTCAAGGTAGATATTTTCTTTTCCATGTTCTCCTCAAACTTAATCTTGGAGTTAAAGAGATCAACATCAAGAGGCTTTCCCCTACTCTCTTCCTCGTAAGGGGCAACAGTGTCGGAGATCTGTTGAAATTGTCTGTAGTATTCCAGACGCTGATTCATCACATCACGGAAAAGTTCAACCTCTTTTTCCACCTTGGAGGATATCCTCGAGTGCTCAGACGACATTTCGCTGGTTTCCTGAAGAATATTATTGACAATGGCCAGCTCGGTGCGAGCGCGGGAACTGCCCCGAACCTCTTGCCATTCAAGAGAAGTCGCAAGGCTGCGCAATTCGCTAATAATGCCACGAAGCGAACCGAGTTCTTGCGGCATTTTCAGGGTTCCTCGAGTTTTCATCATCGACATATATAGTTCCGGTGATGGACCCTTCCCAATTCGGGCCTGTTCCAACCCTTGCTTGACTTCATTCATGATCAGAAAATTTGTTTGACCAGTAATAGCATCATGATAGTCCGCAAACATGACCCGCAGAGCTTCCATGTAAACATACATCTCATCTTGGTGTTTAGTGGATGATTCGTATTCGTCTCCTTCCAGTTTCGCATCGTCGTCCTCATCTATCAGAGATTCTAACAACAGTTTGACCATCTGCTGGCGCCATTCAAGGTATTGTTGTGTGTTCTTGTTCATCAATTCACAAAAGGTATCAAGCTTATCAAGCAGGCGTCGAGATTCCATACCGCTAACATCTAGCTGTAGTAACATCTCAGGAATCTGGACAAGGCTGTTTTGATCAACTTTGGCTTGCAGTACTTTGATAAATCGGCTGACCCTGCGGTTCGTCTGGGCGAGCATCTCCTTTCGAATACGCTTCGCTGCCTCATACGTTTCTTCCTCGAGCTTTTCTAGAGCGACGAAGTCTTCAGAATCTGGTGGTGTAAGCTCAGTGTTAGTTCTAATCTGGTAGTAAGCATTTGCGATGAAGAATTTGCAGATATGTTCGATTTCCAAGGCGTTTCGAAGACGGTGGCGGTATGATCCAATCCGGGTATTCTTCTGTCCTTTCCAATCGTCGTTATCCTCTTCATCGTCGGTCAAATGTTGATCGCCATCCAACTCAATGCCATCTTGTTTCGAACGTTCGCTTTCGAGCTGGATTCTAGAATCCTCAACATTGAACTGAGCCAATTCTAAAGACGTCTCCCACACCTTTAGTGCTTCCTTCGGCTTACCAGCATTTTCTAAAAGCTGGCCACGACGGATTTGAGAAAGGAGAAGAGAGCGTTCTTCCAGACGTATTCGAGCATCGTTCTGGTCGATCATTACTTCGAGGACTTCAGCAACTGATCGAAGAGGGCCTGCATTCGCTCCAAAAGTCTTCCGACCAGTCCCAGAAACCTCCGGGTGTAGGCAGGTTTGGCGAAGCCTCGTTAACCAGGATCGCATACGTTCAATGGTAGATCCAGAAGTTGGGTTCCAGTAGCCTGAAAGGGGAGCACCCGATGAGTCAAGGCCACACTCCTCGCACATCTGCTCGAAAAGCTGGTCATAATGTTGCTCTTCCACTGCCGTGAATGGAACAGTAATGACAACGCGCTTCTGAGCTGGCAGGTGCAACTCATCTCGTATCATTTCTTTGTTATGCCGCAGGACAATTTCTCCGATGATTGATCTAAACAGGGGCTTGAAATCGAGATATAGCTGTTTCCAGACATCTAGCCAATAGCATAATGGTTCGTAATGCAGAAAGAGTAGCAAGCCAAACAAATCGTTCATATCCTTTCGAAGAGGGGTGCCAGTGACTGCCCAGGCATTTTGTCTTGGAATGATTTGAGCAACCCTTGCAGCATTGCTTACTCCAGTTTCAATCATCTGGGCCTCATCAATACAGACTCGCCACCAAGATATTTGAACAAGAGGGGATTTCCTCGGCTGAACCCGTCTTGCATGCCGCATTGCACGCGCGGGGGGATCTTCGGCGTAATGAACCTCCCCCTGTAGAACGCTATAGGTCGTGAGAACTATGTCACAGGATGCAAGCTGTTTCACAAGATTGTCATTAGGAACTTTGGCGTGCTTCATTCCCTTATAGTATATGCACCGCAGATTTGGAGCATGTGCTGAAATTTCCTGCTGCCACTGTTCGAGAATAGCTAGCGGAGTGATGATCAAGGTGGCTCCGGATTCCGTCAGCTGTGGCCATTGCCGTAGGACAGGGAGTCCTTCCCGGGGGGGTGGTCTGCGATTCAGACTAATCAAGGTAATCATTTCCACAGTCTTCCCAAGACCCATCTCCTCGGCAAGAATTCCGCCCCTAAGCCTCCCTGCGGAGTTCCAGTTCGTAAGGTCGGATGTCAGAACTCGGAAAAGATGACTAGCATAGCAGGTGCGACCATCGGCATCCTTCATCTCAAAAAAAGAGGCAGGAAGAGTTGATGTCGGAGATGGAGGGCGCGCCTGCACCCGGCCATCTGGTAGAACATCCATTCCTTCCCTTCCCAATAGCCATCGAACGGCCCTTCTTTGGAAAGGGAATAACTGACACTCCACCACGCCTGAGATGGCAATTGACGGTAGATCACAGGTCTTTGGTGGCACGTGAACGCTTTCGTAGAATTCACCAGGTGTCCAAGAAGGGTGGCCCAGTCTTCGGATACGACCCGAAGAAGAATGAGGTTCGTGGTTGGGGTCTCTCGGCACGTATTTTGAAAATATCCCTATAGGCTCATATTTGTGCACTTTACCAATATTTACGAAGTTCGCATAAAGTATTTTTGTCTCAAGAATAAACGAGACATCATCGTCCTTGAACTTTTGTAGAGTTGACATCGAGCATGCAATGGGGGCAGACTTCCGCGACCTATAAATTGAAGGTAGACACCGGTCGACTATACGAGAGTAATCAAACGTTCTATATTCAAGGACTTGATCCAGTATCCTGCGGGACTGACCGGTTGCAAGGCGTAGACGGTTTCGTCCTGTGCTGGAGTCGGGCTGATCTTCATCTGACACATCTTGAACCTCGCCTGAAATTGCCCCCAAATCGAAACTTTTGCGATTGCCGGTTGCAAGGGGTAGATGGTTTCGTCCTGTGCTGGAGTCTGACTGATCTTCATCTGACACATCTTGAACCTCGACTGGAATCGCTTTTATATTGAAATTTCTGTGATTGTCTAGACCAGTGTTGCCATTAGGAGAAGGCGACAAAAAGGTCTAAAATAGAAGAAGAAAATGTGAGTTTCAGTATCCATAAATGCATGGGACGGGGCGATCCTCACAATCTTCAACTCGAATCGCGCAAGTGTCAAATACTGGGATAAAAGGTTTGCAGCATTATCCTCTGAGAACGCTGCGTTGACCCTGCGCCGCTTCGCCGGCGGAGGGCCTTGGGTTACTTCTGGGCCCTCGGATTCCAAGAAAAGAGCCTCGAGCGTCGCAGGAACGGGGCCTAGGGCGGTTGGGGCGAGGTTAGTTTTAGTTCGAAAGAAGTTAATAGCTGTGGGAAAACTTTAGTTACCTGAACTAAATGCTTCCTCTGTAATAACCGACATGGCTAGAAGGGCCTCGTGGTAAATGTCTGGAGGACTGGGGCCTTCCGTCCGAAGGTTGCAATTTGCAAGTGAAGCTGAGCAGGCAGAAGGAGGTGAGGTCGGGGCTAACTTCTTATCGCCATGTCACGTGGAGATAACAATGGCAACTCCTTTTTTTCCGGGGCGGAAGGAAATAGTCCGAACCAATAGGAAGATGAGCCGCAGCCATGCCAAGGGATATGACTGATCTTGGATTGGAGCCCTAACTACTACTAGTAGTATCGACTTCTGCGTGCATATACACCCCCTCGAGACTTCATTACAATACTTGATCTGACCGGCGGGAACCGTCTCTGGAAAGTAGACAACGACCAAAATGCTATGCGGCTGCGGGGAGCGAAATAAACGGTTTCGCTAAATAGTATCATGTCCGAGGCCACCGGAATCCCGTTCAGTTTGCGTTAGAGAGTCTATTTGACAAGCAGGGGCACTGGGCAAGGAGGCACAGGCAATCTGTAAACAAATTTCCATTTCAAGCGCACAAATGCAACCCAATAAATTAACTACCATGATAGACCTCTATTCGTAAATTGCAGGCAAAACCATCAAGTTCCAATACTCCTCAAAACTCAACGTCTGGACCTCTCCCACAGTTCCCATCTTCCGCTCCCGTTTCGTAAATCCATCCCCAAGGTACTGAAACCGGTTACCTTTCCTCCCCTTCGACCCAGAAATTACTTCCAGTTTATAATCCTCCCACCTGACAGTCCGAAGCGCTTCGATAAAATGGAATGTTGTGCCACCATAGATAGCAACGACAGGGCCATCTATGGTGCCACGTTTGTACCATGATCTGCAACCTTCAACCCACACGGTCCGCTGCAAATACGCCTGGATATGCTCATTGTAATCCGCGTTGGCTTCGGCTGTTACTTCCATTGAACGGATGCTCTCTGTTTGTAACTTGGTAATACAGTTGTAGATGTAGATGCTAACCATCTGAATACCGAGGATCAATGATCCGTTGGAGATCGGAGAATTGGGCCCAACAAAGGCTGTGCAAATGTCAGCGGAGTTTGCAGGATATATACAATATTAACAGGCCACTCACTAAAGTAATTGGGGAAATTTGGAACGGTAATTCCAAAATAGGCTTCTGGCATGTTCTTCCATTGCTCAGCAAGGTTGGCTGCGTTGCAACCGATGACGGGAAACGGTGGACGGAACGATGTATCAAACCCAGTTGCACAGACAATGGCATCAAACTCAAGTTCCTCGCCAGTCTTGGTTAGAATGCCTTTCTGCGTGATTTTGCCAATATCATCCCATCTGAGGTCGACATTGGGCTGGAGGAGCGCCTCCAAATAACCAGGGCCTGGAGTCTGTCTTCTGCAGCCAACTGGAAAATTGGGAATAAGAGCCTCAGCAATCTTTCGCCCTTTCTCGGTATTGCCCAGCCGTTCGATCATGCTCTTCCGGAAGATTTCCTGCGCTTTGATCTGACTCTCGGAGCCTGAATGAGCCCGTTTGAAATTGTCGATCCTCCGATCCATGACTGCACGGCGGTGATCAAGGAGATACTGGGGATCACTTTTAAACCTTTCGATCACATGTGGCGCGTAATTGTGGTTCTCATCCCGGTCAGGATCATCCGCCGTAGGCTCATTGATACCCGGAGCAGGAGAAATCCAGGCTTTCGAACGGATGAAGGAAGTGAGCTGGCCAGCAACTGGGAAATCGTTAGTTTTCATCCCCCGTTAGACGGCAGAATTGATCAGACAAACCGGCTGCGAGTTGGGGTACAATCTGGATTCCCGAAGATCCAATGCCAATTACGGCGACCTTTTTGCCTTCAAATTCATAATTGTCATCCCATCTTGCCGAATGCAATAGTTTGCCCTTGAAGTTCTCGATGCCTTCAATATCTGGATACTTCCATTTGCTGCAATCTCATTAAAACATGATCTTCTATTGGACATATTGAAGAGACTTAGGACTTACTTCAGCACGCCAGATGCATTGATAAAAATATCGCATGTGTCCTCCAAAACCTTATCGCCAACTTCGATTTTGAGATGCCATTTACCCTCTATTTCGTCCCACTCGGCGAATTTGATTTCATGACCAAATTTCATGTACTGATCGGCTTTATATTTTGCGGCTGTCTTTTTCATATATTCGAAAATCTGCCCTGAGGTTGCATAGTAATTCGGCCATTCGGGATTTTGCTCAAAGCTGTAGGCATAATTGTGTGCAGGAATATCACACTGGCATCCTGGGTATCTGCGTCAATACTGCATTAGCTTTATCAAACGGGATGGAAAAAGTAAAGAAATTGCAGTAGTTACCTATTTTCGAGCCAGGTTCCCCCAAGATCCTTGTTCCGCTCATAGATCACAAACTCTGCATTGCTACCTTGCATCTTTTGGCTGAAGACGATTCCCATCATCAACCCTGAATAACCGGCGCCCATGCAGACGATTCTCATCGGCCTGTGTGTATGGATCGGCTGCTCCGTGATGAGATACTCCATCGAGGCTTTGTCCGTAGCGTGTGGTGACATCCTGCAGTTATGCGTCGGAACGGATGGTTGTTTCTCGGATTCTGGACGAACAAGGGGTGGTGGGTTTATGATAGGAGGGCGGTACTATTGATTTTGAACTGAGTCGTATGCGAGGTTCGTTCGATATCGGGGTTCTTAACATGTATATATCCTCCAGCCCTACTATCGGAGAGAATTTCTGATATTTTTTCCTCACGCAATGTTTTTCATTGCTTGGCGATAGTTTTGGGCACATCTTATGATTCCTAGGAAATCCCGAAGCCAACGACCTATCGCGCCAGTAAAGACTCAGTTTGAGGTTGGGGGTGGGGTAAATTGCGCTGGGGCTGGAGGAGGAAGACTGTCTGGTAGACAAATGTTTCCAACTGATTTCGGCATTCGGAGATCAGATGTCCGTCCCCATCTCGGTCGTGATGGTTAAGTCACTAATAAAGTACAGTGGAGATACAACCCCAGATTCCACTTCTTTGAACTTTAACAAGTAATAAGAAGACCCATAACTTACGCCAAGACTAGAATTGCCGAACTGCGATGTGTAGTTAGCCGAAAGATTGCCGAAAACGTCATCAAGCTGCTTTTGAGGCGAGTTGGGGCCGGAGCGGGACGCAAAAGCAGCGTTGGAACAGACCCTTCTAGGAAAAATCGGACCCCCAACTTCAACTTCACGGCATCAAAATCCATGGGGGGCGACGATTGATTCGATTATTGAGCATCACAGAATGCACCCCCTATTTACAGGACCATGAACTTAAGAAGAGTGGCAGTACTGATGAGATGCCAGTTCTCACCATCTCGATCCTTTTTCCATTCGACATCCTTAGGCCGCTTGGCTTCTCTCTCAACCCGAGAAGAAGACGATTACTATAGACCTGGTGGCTTCCATCCGGTCTCATTGGGAGAAACTTTTGATTGTGGCAGATATACTGTCCTTAGAAAACTAGGGTATGGGAAGTATTCGACTGTCTGGCTGGCAAGAGACACCAAGTAAGCGAAATTCCTTGGACGGTTCAAGTACACGGAGTTCATGCAAAATATACAGGGACCAAAGATATGTTGCGCTTAAAGCGCTAAGAGCTGACTCTTCTGACGGCTCTCGTGATATCTTTGAAGGAGAAATCCTTTCCAAAATATCCGAGGTCTCCGCGAGGAGCACCCACGAAGGCCGCCACTTCGTGCTGCCTTCTCTTCATCAATTCAGGCATAAAGGGCCCAACGGAGAACACCTCTGTTTCATCTTTGATGTCTTAGGGCATCATCTAGATTTTCAATGTTCAAATTACAAGGATTGGAAACTCCCTGTAAGGGCGGTGAAAATAATTGCGTACCAGCTTCTGCAGGGGCTCGATTTTCTTCACAGGGAGTGTGGCGTCATTCATACTGGTATATGAATTGGCCCCCAGAACCTCCTCATGATACATACGATACTAAAATATCATCTTACACGAATAGATCTAAAACCTTCAAATATACTCTTAGAGCTGGATACACAACAAGAAACCATTTCCAAATATCTATCAGAGGTCCCACCGCGGACGGATCCTGAGTGCGAGGTCGAAGTTCCGCTCCGTGAAGCCATTACGACCCCATTGATTTCAGAGATGGAAGAGCCACGCACCAGGATAATTGACTTTGGTTTTGGTGAGTAAATCAATCGCCCTTTCCTTCGCCTGAGGTTGACCAGTTCTACCGATAGCGTCCTGGAGGGAAAAACATCTTGTACACCTAATCCAGCCGACAGCATTGCGATCGCCAGAAGTTACGATTGGTGCTCCTTGGGATACTGCAGTTGACATATGGAGTCTTGGATGCCTCGTCAGTATTTGCCGAAGTATGATGGTAGGACATGAATCAGTCTGCAGTTGTTTCTAACCTTTGTTCTGGATACCCATAGATCATAGAATTTGTCCAAGGAATAATTCCATTCCGTGGTCAAGCATCCAAATTTGGAACTTGGAGCGTGGACGATGACCGATTAGCAAGGACAATTGAGATATTGGGCCCTTTCCCAGCAGAACTTCTCAAGAAGGGTAAACATACATCTTCCTTCTTCAAAGAAAACGGTAAATTCTATTAATTCGGGTTTTCTGTATCTCGTTTTCTGACCACGACTCCAGGAAACCTCCATCGGATTTCGAACTTGAAACCAACGAACATTGAAGGGCTTATAAATGGCACCAAAAGCCCTTTCCTGAAACCTTACGATATGCCTGATTCCGAAGTTCCTATATTCGTCGATTTTCTGCAAAAAATGCTTACAATAGATCCCGCGCTTCGATCATCAGCATCTAACCTCCTCCAACATGAATGGATAAAGTGACAATGCTAGAATCGAAGCCCTGAGCAATTCGTCTCCCAGGCCTGTTCTCCTTTTCCTGTTTTGGTGTAGAGGGACAATCGGGTGTGGTTGTTCTGCGGCAAATTCGACAACTGTACTAGACGACCACGAATATCGGATTACTCCGTACCATCCTCGAAGTTACTCGAACAATTCTCTGTGGATCCCATGGATCATCATAACAGCCAGTAACCGCCTGCCAAGACGGCTAACCCCATTGACGATCGTGGCCCACTATTCAGCTAGGAAACAGCTAACCGAAGGCCCGGACAAATAAGTCCGGAACCACCCTACCCCGACTTTTTCACCATCGCCTATATTCAGCGCCAGCACCTCAATTTCTTGACGGAAGAGTGATTCCCCATATTCAGTCCCCACATAAACTCACATTATGGATGAAATTAGAGAACGCCAGGCAAGCCATCATCGCGATATGGAACAGCAGGCCCGAAATTTGAAACCCCCACGGGGTCCAACGAAAGCCGCCATCGTGTGCCGAACGTGTAGGAGATGTCGGACAAAAAAGGTGCGGACCTCGCAATATCTTCCAAGCAAACTCTCGAATATCCCGTGGCTTACTTGCTATGTAGGTAAAGTGCGATGGTGCAAGGCCAAGCTGCCGGGCTTGTTTAAACTTGAACCACATGTGTTCATACCCGGAAGATGCCCGGCGTTCTTCTCGGCTTACCAAAGCCGAGATTGAGGCGCTTCGAAAGGAAGTTTCGGAGTACCGACGCCTCCACAAAGGTTATCAGGAGCAGATATCAACTCCTGACACTGAGAGGGCTCTGCCCTCGCCATCAGATAGCGGGGATCAATTAACCCAACATGCACCTGGGTCGACTCAAGACGGTTCCACCCATGAAATCCAGAGCCAATTTAGGACTCGCCCTTTCGGTTCTCACGATGCAAATGTCCAATACAGGTATCCGGCCGCAGCCCAAGATCCATTCCCGTCCCCACAGGAGGACACACAAGGGGAGCTTGAGGAGTCTGAAGGTCCTTCATGCGACGAAACTCGAATAGCTGGCGCTGTTGCCGATGGCGGTAATGTGCATGTTCACGGCCTCACCAGCGTGCTCCATCAACCTCTGGCTGGGAATTCGTTGTCCGAGAAATCGGTTTCTCCAGAGGATCATAAGGTTCATATACAGAGGGTTAAGGACCAGCTTTTTTCCAACGCAGCCTTACAAAGGCAACGAGAAATCAATCTCTACGGATACCCGGAAAGATCAATAGGGACGCCGATTGATTTGGACGGAGTAGATCCAGAAATGGCGAAACATTTGCTAGATTTGCATTGGAATCGACAGCATTTGGCTTACCTCCTGTCGTACCGCCCTGCAATAATTGATAGCATGTTCAACCACGGCCCCTACGTCAATAAGCTATTACTCAATGCTATTTACTTTTCTAGCTCGTTATATAGTGACCGAACAGTGTTGCAAGAAGACCCAAAAGACCCGCAAAGCATGGGCCGCCGGTTCTATCGAAGATTCAAGGAGCTGCTCGTAGATGAAATCGATCGTCCTAGTCTGCCAACATTGGTGGCTCTATTGCTCTGTGGTGCATCGTTGGTATCGAATGGTGCGCAGAGCGCGGGGTGGATCTTATGCGGTACCGCGTATCGAATGATTACGGATTTGGGCTGTCATTTGAGCATTCAATCACCCGGCGATCAATACGGCTCCAAATCCCAGCTGACATCCATGGAAATTGAGATGCGCACGAGAGCATATTGGGGGGCTTTCTTGACGGATAAGTTCCAATCGCTTTATCTTGGTCGACCTTCTGCTCTCAGGCGCGGAGAAGCACGGGTTCCAAGGGTGCTATTAGATTCCCACGAAGAGCTAGAAAGCTGGAGTCCATACATTGATCCAGAGACAAATTTGAGGTCACCACTGCCGACATATCAACCCAGGCCTGCTTACGCAGTAAGCACCTTCCTGGCACTTGTGTCACTTGGTGAAATCGCCTCTGCGATTGCATGCAGGTTATACCGATTTGTAACTCTCAAAACCCCTCCCGACGAGTTACTTAAAATAAAGTCAGATATTGAGACGGACCTGGAAGCTTGGATAAAAAACCTTCCAGCACATTTACAGTTTGACCCTACGACAGACCCAACTCCCCCACCTCATCAGATTACGCCCCAGTAAGTGCTGTAGACATAACCAGTCGTGTCATTGCTCTGTATGTCTGCTGCTGGATGGTCTGTGCTAATGAATTTACCAGCACCACGTACTGTACCTTGATTATTCTGCTGTACCGGCCCTTCCTTTGCAACGGCCATCTGGCCTCTCTTTCAGACCCTACGCTCCAAAAATATGGCGAAGAGAAATGCAAGTACGCTGCACTTCGGATATGGCACCTCATTGACGCTTACAAGCGAGCGTTTACCTTGCGGCGCGCTCCTTACCTTCTATCGTATGCGGCTTACTCCGCCATTCTTGTCATCTTGACACAAACGCGGGTGGATAACGGGCAATATCTAGAGTGCATCGAATTCTTTTGGTACACGCTTCTAGATCTGCAACGGGGATGCAACTTTGGACTAGGAAGGCCGATGAAGATTTTGCAGAGCCTAATGGAACGCCTTGGTCAAGAAATCCCTGGATGGGACCCACGAAACTGTACAGCAACTCAAGTGGCAAGTCTTCGACAGCAGACCAATAACATTGGTCGTCCTTACGATCCACCCGTGCCCCTGGCGCCCGATAATTGCAACATACCACTGGCCGATTTGCCTGCGATTGATTTCCTTTTCCATCAAGGGGCCAATCCCGAAAATGTTCCAGAGGAGTGGATAAATAACCTGATGAATAATCAGAATTTGATGGATGGCTCAATTTTTGGACTCTTTACGCCCGATCAAACAAATACGCTATTCTGACCCTGTCACCATGGGGTCTGGGTGGTAAAGCTCTAGACCCCCTATTCAGTAACATGTCGCTGTTCCCCCACAGTCCATACCCTCCGAAAATGTGGCTTCTGAACTCCCTCCCGGATCCTCTTCGTCCACTCCGTGCTGACGCTCTCCTGCCATTCTTTTCCACCCAACCCATTAACCTCGTCATAAAAATGCACCGCAATAAATGGTGCTATTCCATCATCCCTCCCGAACGCCTTCGCCAGTTGATACCTCGCACTGCCCCGCAACCCTGGTACTTTCGAGAGGAGGCCTAGATGTTCGGAATCATACCAATCCGAGTATTCTTGATATTGGCCCTCGGATGGGGTGATGCCGACGCAAACCATTGTTGCGCCCTTTGGCGCAACCTCGACCTCTAGTCCGGGCCGTACAACTTTGTTAATTAGCCCATAGACTTGCCAGTCTAGGCTTTTCACAAAAGATTTTGTAGCCGCGACGTCCTCCGCATAAGGGTCATCGACGATCAGTTTGGATATGTGCAACACTTCGTAAGCTGATGCGGCGCTGGGGAAGCCTTGGGTAGATTTATCGTCGCTGGATGTTAACGATGTGATGGTGGTAACTTTCGCGGCTGGGATAGACAACTCTGGAATTCCCTTATCATTGGACGATTGGAGGTCGTAAAGGCGCAAAAGAAGGCCTTTGCCTTTAACAGGAGATGGTGGAGCCGCCATGGCAAACGAAACAATTTATTCTAAGTTTGATTTTAAGAAAGATTTACCAGATTTTCCATATGTATGAGGATAATTGTCATTTTTTATAATGAAATGAAATGACCAACTCCTGCCCTGTCGGATTTCGAGATTGCGATATCTTCCGGGCATTGATATCCGAGAATCCAATACTGACCCCGCTCTCGTCATGATGCATGTCGGCACAATTTGGGCCGACGGCAGTGAAGGCACATTCATGGAATAAATGATACACATCCGGCTCCTCTTCAGTAGGATCTCATCTACGCGATTACGACAACATCATCATGTCTCTCATCCCCCTTCCAAAATTTTCTGACTTGCCCCTCCGTGAGGGTGACCCTCCAAATTCTGCCTGGGGACTGTGGAGCTCAAACGGGCATCGTGACCAGCTGGGTTCATTGAACTATCTAACAGATGAACTGGTGCTAAACGCCACAAAAAAAGAGATCAGAACGGGGAAGCGGGTTGGCCTAAAGTAAGAGGCAGACCCTCTCTAATAATCACTGATTCAAGTTTTATTTTACTGATCCAGAGAATAGCCTACCCCTCGATTTCATATCCCCTCCCTTGCTAGGTCGAGTAGGGTTTTACAAACAGATTATAAGAAAGGATCCCAGAGTTATCAATGATGATGTGGTTAGTCAGGACGGATTTATTCCTTATCAACTACTTGATATGACGGTGTCTAATTTTTCTTCCACTAGATCACATTCAACACGCAGGGTTCCTCGCAGTGGGACAGCTTTAGACATTTCGCATACCAGAAACAAGCTGTTTTCTATAATGGAGTTACGCAGGATGATGTACATAGAAGCAAGCAAAGCCAGGTTAATGGTGTTGGTGGTATGTCTGCCCTTCTTCTCACCAGGGGCGAATCTCCTACTAACACTCTTGAACAGAATGGGCAGATCGCGGCATTGCCGGCCGCGCCGTACTAATTGACTACGCATCCTACGCTTCTTCCCGCTCCATTGAATATGATCCGCTCGACCGATATGGGATCCCGCTAGCCGCAGTCAAAGAGATCGCAGAGGAGTGCAAAATTGAGTTCCAACAAGGAGATATTTTCATTTTGCGGACGGGATATGTCGAAGCATATAGCAAAGCGCCACAGGACAAACGGCAAGAGTTAGCGGATACCATGCCGCCCCAGTTCTGTGGGCTAGGACAGGGTCGGGAAACGACTGAGTGGCTTTGGGAGAGGCAATTTGCTGCGGTTGCGGCGGATTCGCCCGCTTTTGAATGCAGCCGTGAGTTATCTTGATACCCCATCCGCTTTGGAATTCTAAAATTAGTTAGCTAATGTTCCTTTCTCACACAGCTGCGCTGGATCCCGAGTGGCATTTACATCCTATTCTGTTGGCCGGATGGGGAACCCCCATTGGCGAACTTTTCGATCTTGAAGCACTGGCCAAAACGTGTAAGGAATATGGCAGGTGGACTTTCTTCTTGTCGAGTGCACCGTTGAACTATGCAGGGGCAGTGGCAAGCCCTCCGAATGCGGTTGCTTTCTTTTAACCCTGCTATCAACTCGAAATATAAAATTGCCTGGTGATATTCGATCAAAGCTACGTTGTCTTATATAGACATAGCTACCTCAGTTAACAACATAAATGGCTACACTCATTTCAGAGGGGATTCATCGGGAGCTATGACTTTAACGCCTCTGGTTTAAAATTTTTGGGGAGTGATTTAAGCGCTCCTGGCCTGTGGGGAGAAATTCTTATATTTATTTAAGAGCCCCCATAAAATGGAATATATAAAATTTTCACCCAAGGCATCATCATCCCGGAACAAGTTAATCCTTGTTGCAAAATGATGTATCTATTCAATTCGTTATCCAGAATAAGTACTTAAATACTCATTCTCTTCCTATTTCCTTCCCTTCCATTAGCCTTCTGATGCCACAGGAACTTCCGGAATTTGCCCCTTTGGATGCCGAAACTTGACCCCCAGCAAATCAGCCACGCCATAACACAACGATCTTGTTTGTTCGATATCCTCTCTAGATTGACCGTTTATAAGAAGCCCAATCATATGATGCTTCATCTGGGGATGGCAGTCGATTCCAATTAACGCGGAGATGATTATATGGCCCGTCTCGACGTCATCCAGGATCTCGTCGAAAGAGAATATTCGCCCATAGAAGAGATCTGGTTCATGCGATGTTAGAACACCCAGGCGAGAGAGAGATCCAATCAGTAGGATTCTGAGGAGTGAGGAAAATTGGGCTGCTATACCTCGAATCACAAATGCGTAGTCGGGAGATGCATCAACTGTGGCCTGTGGGTTGAATAGGGGGTTCCGCCCATATATTTTCGTGTGCAGAACTTTACCCCTAGCACTTGCTGTGGAGGCGTCTTCTTTGTCTCTAAACGATTCCCGGTCTTTCAACTCGTCGGGGGTGACAGTCGACAACAGCCTTATACTCGTTCCGGTCTATCGTATATCCGAAAAATCAGCTGTTTAGTTGAATAAGATAGGGTTTAAACCCTACCTTTGCAGCTCCAACTATCCCCACGCTCTTGGTTAAGGCTTCGCGGATTTTTCTTGCCGCAACCAATCTCTCCTCAGGCTCCAAACGGGCAAGATAATGCTCGCTGAAATGCTGCCACACATTGGGGATTTCATCTGGATAGTTCATGGCGGAGAGAGTGACAATTAGTACCATGTACCATCGGAGCTTCCGGGGAAGCCCAGGTATCTGCTCCACGGAGGAGAAAAATGATGAAGGTAGGAGAGCCATGATTTGTTTGACTATCTATCTGATAGATCATTTAACAACCTAACAAAAACTTAGGGTTAAGTTGGAAGAGGTCGACTTTCTGATGCAAAGGAGAGATGAGATATCAGCAACCGGAGTCAACGAACAAACATGTCCAAGACTTTGGCCGAAGTGTTGCCGAAAACGGGTAATCCAAACCCCTCCAAGGGTGGGTTTGCCGATAGCCATTGATCATGCGAGCTCTCGGATATCTAATGTCCTAGCGTTGCTTTAGAAAAACTACCGGAAATACTATTTTCTCTCGGCGGGGGGGTTGAAGCTATCAGAATCCTGAAGATGGGAGGCGAGCCAACTGTGCAATCCTCCAATACCAAGTCCTCAAAATTGACTGGCAGGTGCAGCCACCATGAGGGTTCTGTGTATACAAAGTCAATGTGCTTCATACGAGAAGAGAGATCGGGTAAGAGAGAAACCTATACCTCGCGGCGGAATTATACCAGTAGCTATAGAATTTGCTAACTTGATCTCGCAGTTTCTCTCCCTATTAAGCGACATTGGAGCGTTTACCCACGAAAACGAGCCTCGCACGATTGCGTATAGCTGGTTCAAAAGCACCGGAGATGATCCAGAATTTCCGAATCATCATCTCCGTGGTTTTGAGGTCTACGAGGATGAGCACGCATCGAAGGTGACCCACCGTTCTAGCGAGCCGTATAAGAAAATGCGATCCGTCGTCGGGCCAGAGGGAATCCTGGAGAAACCAACAGATTTGTCTTATTGTCAACCTACCGGTATCGGGTTCCTTACTAGACCAGATCACGGCGTCACGGTGTTCCAAGGCATCGCCAAAGAGACTCAAGCTGAAAGGAGCCACATCGAAGTCGTTAATATCCAACCGAAGCCCGGTATGAAACCAGAGATATTGCAAGGGATAAAGGCTCTGGCGGCCCAAATCGAGACAGAAGCTGGCAACGGGATATTGAGCTTTTGGTGTCTGGAGTTCCTGCCAGAGTATGCCAACGACGGGATTATTTTGTTCAGTAGATATGAGGATCGGAATGCGTATTTGCGGCATCTCGATTCCCGCGAAAAGGAACCTACGATGTGAGTTTTCTTTGAAGATTGTTAGGAGGCATTTTTATCACCGTTCTTTACTAATATTACTGTCTCGCAGGGCAAACATCAGTCTAAAATCTGACACCCTGAGCGCAAGTTTATGGGAAGAGAGTAGCATTGGCTTCATCGGAAGGACGTCGTCTTCATAAATTGGCCAGATGATGCCTGTTCGAATTCAATCTTTCTCTCTCGTTCAAGCTTTCGTTGTAGATTACCCCGCGGTCATGGCAAGCTTGGGGCTGATGATCCACTTGATGTAACTTACGCATGGTAGACGTGATAGGCGGCTGGTTTCAAACCCCGTAACTAGACAAAATGCACTTGGAATCCTTGGATAACTTGGAGCAGCTTGGTCTGGGGTTCGGACAACTGATGTCCGCGAATCCTTACTAGCCGACCTTCTTGAGGTTGGAGGAAGCTTTTTTGTACCGAAAACTATTCAACGCCCAGACGGGTGGAGAGAATTTGTTTTTCTTTCTAGCCCAATTCTGTTTCCGTTTTTGTTTAGGCACTTGTGGCCGGTCATCTATGCATCCTAACCCCGGCCACAGCTGCTCACGGATCAACATATCACTGCTTTAGTGACCATGCCAAAGCATCTCCCCGACTTCCCCGCCAGTTGGTTCTCCACAGTGAGGCATAAAGACCTAACGAAAAGGGGATTAAAGCCTTGGAAGAGCGCATTGTTTCATGACCAGTGTCCTGCGAGAGCTCCCCCAAGGCACTTGGCAAGATGGTGTTGGGATTTGTTAAAATGAGCCGGGAGCTCCTCTTGTTATATAACATGAGCACTGCATCCTGGTAATGTCCCTTTCGCTGCATACGTCGATTATGAGTTAGTTTCAAAGAATCGTGCCTCTCAGTCCATCATGGGTATACCGCAACAGAACTCGTTGTCTAGTGGCGACGGAGCTGAGGACAAACCTCCCCTGCCTCCCAATTCGAACGACGATATCCGCGATCTCGAAACGGCCAAGAACAACAATCAGCATATTGAGAGCGTTAAAGACAAGGACGCCGTTTTGGAAGGTGTCGACCCATCCTATATCAAAAGACTTAAGCGGCGAATCGATTTGCGCCTCCTCCCGATTCTAACTATTACCTACGCCGTCTCCCTTATCGACCGCCAGAATGTTGCGAATGCAAAGGTTGCAGGTATGGAGGATGAGCTTGGTCTTGATATAGGAACCCGCTACTCTGTCGCCCTCCTCGTTTTCTTTGCTCCCTATGTAATCTTCGAACTTCCGTCAAACCTTGCCCTTCGGAAAGTCGGAGCGGCGCTCTGGCTTGGTGGCATTACAATTTGCTGGGGTGCCACCATTATCGGCATGGGGTTTTCCACCCACTGGACACATCTTGTCGTGTGTCGAATCCTTCTTGGGGTTTTTGAAGCTGGTTTCTTTCCCGGGTGTGTGTATGTGATCTCATGTTGGTATACGCGCTATGAGACTGGCAAGCGGCTATCTGGCTTTTATCTCGGAAGCCATATTTTCTCCGGGTTTGGTGGTATTGTTGCGGCCGGGTTAAAAACTATCAGTGTCAAACAGTACCACGGCTGGCGTTGGATCTTCATCGTCGAGGGGATATTCACCCTTTGCTGTGGTGTAGCAGCACTGTTTCTGGTTGTTGATTTCCCACAGAAAGCCAAATTCCTCAGCCAAAACGACAGGGACATAATCTTGACCCGTATTGACGCGGACCGTGAAGATGCCAATCCCGACCCGATCACTTGGAGGAATATCTTGCAACCCCTGAAGGACTGGAAGATTTGGTCATTTGGCTGGAACTCCCTGGTCAACCTCATTATATCCGGAGTATACACTTATTTCGGTCAGGCTATTTTGCTATCCATGGGATTTAGTCTCGACGTCGCATTGATCATGATCTTCCCATCGTCCATATTCGCGGTGGTCGTTGGCTTCATAGAGAGCATTTACTCCGACAAGTGGCGGCTCCGCGCACCATTTATTATTCTCAACCACGTTTTCTGGATTATCGGTGCAGCATTGGTCGGGTTCACCGTGCCCAAGGCCAGCCGTCTTTTGGGGATCTTCCTTATCGTCATGGGGTAAGTTTACGATTCTGACATGTCCAGTCCATTTTTCGAGCATTGTAATGATCCAACTAACCTGTATAAATCTTTCCCACAGATCTCAAGCCAACTATCCTCTTGTGATCGTATATCAAACAAATAACGTACGTGGCGTCACCAAACGGGGCGTCGCGGCCGCTATCCAGGTCGGCCTAGGCGGTGTTGGAGGCATCATCGGATCGTTGATCTTCCGTTCGCAAGATGCACCGCAGTATATCCCTGGTCTAGTCACGGCCATGTGCCTTAGCTTTTCAGTTATTCTCAACTGCTGCTTTACGAGCTATGTGTTTTGGAGGGCAAACCAAAAACAAGCCGCTGGGACTTTGAAGAAGCCGCTCGAGGGATTGGAGAGTTTTAGATATACGCTGTGAGAGGGTGGAGATTCTGTTAGTTATCGTATCCATAGCAGTGGGAAGTATGCGATGGAAATAATAGGACTTTTTTTCATGATGGGATCATCGGCCACTTTCAATGGCCTTCAGTCACACATGCGTAGTCAGCACAAGAGATATATTGTTCAAGCAATGTTATGGGTGCCCTATCACCCAATATCTAATTGGCAAGTTTGCTGTGAGGTATCGATTCTTGTTTCCAGGATTTGTATGTTTCTACATTGCTCTTATAGAATGAGCAATATAAGTCCTTAGCTCCATGAACCTTCATTTGAAATTCCAGAGCTTGCCTTTAATCACTAGCCCGATATCTCCTTCTATACTCCTCCAGCCTCCTCATATCCTCCTCACCCCCCTTAGCCCCCATTAGCTTAATCAAATCCTCCAGCGTCACAATACTCGCCGTCGGCACGTTAAACTCCTGTCTAATCTGACCCATAGCACTCATTCTAGGTTCCCCATCATCCTGGCCCTCCTTCTCCTTCGGTCCCGGCATCTTCTCCTGTCGGTCCAGCGCCACAACAAATCCAATGACCTTTCCCCCTTCCTTATCGACGAGTTTCAAAGTGTCGCGCATGGCGGTGCCGGCCGTGATGACGTCGTCGATCACGAGGACATTCTTCCCTTTCAATGGGGAGCCGACGATGTTTCCTCCCTCGCCGTGGTCCTTGGCTTCTTTGCGGTTGAAGCTGTAGGACACGGAGGACCAGTTTTCTGGGTCTATTCTGTGCAGTTCGAGGAGTGTCGAGCAGGCGAAGGGGATCCCTTTATAGGCGGGACTAGAATTTAATTGGTTTGGGTTAATGGGGCTTGATACCTCTGCGGCAATGAATGAAGGCTGTGGGCTTACCCGAAGATGACGTCGGGCTTGGGAATCGAAGGATTGGCGGCGAGGAACGAAATGATTGTGTTGGCGTATGCGGTGGAAATGGCGGAGAGGAGCGAGGAGGTGTGGAAGAGGCCAGCATTAAAAAAGTATGGGGATTCTGGATTTGATATATTTAGCAATTGCAAATATTGCTAGGAGAAACTGGCAAAAAGGGGGGGTGGGTGAGGGGTTGTGCGTACGTCGGCCAGATTTGAGAGTAAAGACGCCGAATTTCAGAACACTGGCGGAGAGACAGGAGTCAAGGAACGAGGTTTTATAGGCAGGTAGGGGGGCGACGGATTGCTGTGTGGAAGCCATTGTGTGTTCTTTTCTCGCATTAGATTAAATGTAGCCAGGTAGTGAGGAGTTGTATGAAGAAATTCGATCTCGGTCGATTGAGGGGCAGAGATTGATAGCACTGATGTAAGCAGATCAGATAAGATCGATCTGTTGTATAGACACTAGCCTGTTTAGGAGAGGATCAGCGGTTTGGTAAACTATGTAAGCCCAATACCAGCCCATCAACATCACAGCCTGCCTACTAGTGGTTCTGTAGGTCATTGGGTGATCAGGTGGGAGCTCATCAGGTGGCCAGGATTAATAGGTTCTGATAATTACCATGGAGTTCATTAGTTGGGCTACTCATCAGGTGGTCATAATATTATCATACTCTACTTAACTTAGCTCATCAGATGGTAAGATATTTATCAGTAAAATTCAATTAATTATAACTAGTAGGTCATAAGAGTACTCATATAAATAAATTACATGTTACTTAATAAGATAGTGTATGATATTATATTACACATCTACCTGCTACTAGTAATTACTGGGAGAGTACCCTTAAGGGGATGGGCTATACTAAGAGTTAAGAATCATATAATTTCAATAGCTACTAGTAATTACTGGGAGAGAGCTGTTATAAGGGATGAGCCACATTAAGAGCCTAGAATCATATGATTTTAATAACTATTAGTAATTACTGGAAGGGTAGCTTTGGGCAAACCCTATAATTATAGAGAAGTGTGTGAGATAGCTATTTACTATAATAATACATCAAAACTTTCTAATTAGAAAATAGAAGTAAATGTAAAGATTATATAAGTAATAACAGACTTCTAAATATAAATCTTTACTTTTAGTTCTTCTTTCTTTCTCCTTCTTCTTTCTATTAATTACAAATAATACTAGTAAGTAACTAACTTAATTCTCATTCTCTACTAATTACTCTTATTTACTTTCAAGCTACCTCTTTTTCTATTACTAAACTGTGTATTTCCTATTAGTTAATATCATTTGCATTTGAACTACTTCTTTGCAGTTGCTAGGCTGTGTGTTTTCTATCAGTTAATATCATTTACTTTTGAACTATCTCTTTGTAGTTGCTAGTCTGCACATTTTCTATCAGTTAATATCATTTACTTTTAAACTACCTCTTTATAGTTACTAGCCTGTATATTTTCTACTAGTTGATATCATTCACTTTTAAATTATCTTTTTTTCTATTACTATTAGTTATTCTCATTTACTTTCAGACTACCTCTTTTTCTCTTGATACTTAGTATACTTACTAGAAGTATCTAGTAGTAATTATGGAGTTAAATATTACTCCCCCCTCTATACCCACTACATCTCCACTGAAACCAGTTAAGATCAAACAGTTATAAGTATTAGTGATACTGGATGTTACTGGATATTACTAATGAAAATTAGTAAGAAGAATATTTATTTATACCTAGAGTATAGAGAGAGAAAATAGCTATTATTCAGCACAATTATAAGTTATGCTATCTAAAAATAGGTAGATGCACCTAGTAGTAACTAACTGCAAATAAGACCTGCCCCAATGCAGTATCTCATACCCTTATTATAAATACATATTATAAGTTTTTCATTTCCTGATAATTACACATAGTACTTACTGGCTGCATCTAGAAAGAACCCCACTGAAAAAGTAGTAACTATCTATAAATATATTTATAAGTAACATATTAAAGTATGTACTAGCAGCAATTAGGAGGAGTTATTACTAACTGATAGTAGAAAGATGCACAATTTTCAGGCCTTATTATTACAGTTAGAAAGTCAGAGTATAGAAAGTAGTAAGTTTTTCTATCTAGTTATTAATAATAACCCCTGATTACTAATGAAAGTAGTAAATTGAAAGAATTCATCAACTCTAGTAATAAAAAGAAGGAGAAGTTATCAGTAAAGAAATAATAAGTATCTTCATCTAGGGATTACTAATAGTGATGATTAATTTCTAATAGACATTTAGTAACTATAATGATTACTTTAGTTATCTTAGCTCTAACTTTATAAGTTTCCCATTCAATTCTTACTAGTAGCAACAACTAACTTTTAATAGATATCTACTAATCATAATGATTACTTCTCCTACTAACTTAGCTCTAACTATATAAGTTACCCATTCAGTTCTTACTAATAGTAATAATTAACTTCTAATAGATATCTATTAATCATAATAATTACTCCTCCTGCTGATCTGACTCTAATTATGTAAGTTATCCATTCAGTTCTTACTAGTAGTAATAACTAACTTTCAATAGATATCTGACTATTCTGATGACTACTCCTCTCACTACTCTAACTTCATAAGTTATTTATTCAGTTCTTACTGATAGTAACAACTAACTTCTAATAGACCTTCAGTTACTTCAATGATTACTCCTCTTATTACTCTAACTTCATAAGTTATCCATTTAGTTCTTACTGATAGTAATAACTAACTTTCAATAGTCATTCAACCTCATACCTCCAGGGCACTACAAATAATCCAGAGTAAGTTATGTTGCTGATAATTAGTAATAGCTTAGATTTAATTCTATTAGCATGCTTTTTAAGATATTTGAATAATTCTAAGATATATATATAATATATCCTATTTACTATGGGTTATTATTAATTACTTTTAGAAGTGAAAATAAACATCTCCTAATAGATATTATATTACCTTTATTTAGATAAATAATATCATTTAATTCTTATTAATTATTACTAATTCCTTCTAGAGTTATTATTAATCAATTTAGATATATAATCCTTTCTAGATGCTATTAATTATTACTAATATCTTTTAGATTCATTTCTAGTATTAACTCTCCTACTCACCCTTAGTGTTGTAAATCTGACCTGCAAACCTGCTGGGTTTCAAACCTGAAAAGAAAAAAGCCCTATGTTGGGCCCGAGGCGCCAAACCTGACAGGCTTTTTCAAACCCGATGGGTTGGCGCTAGTCCCAAATAGGCTTAGTGCCGGCCATATTAGGCTTAGCGCAGTCCCAATGCGGTTAGTGCACTCAGGCCTTGGCGCGCTAATCCAGATTTGGAACGCGCTAAGCCTAATATGGCCGGCGCTAAGCCTATTTGGGACTAGTGCCAACCTGCAACAGGCTTTTTGGGTTGACCCCCCCCGACCCGATAACCCGTTCAGGCAGGCGCCCAAGGCGGTTTTTCAACCCAAACCTGAAAAAAAACAACACTACTCACCCTCCTGCTTCTTCCACCCCCTGGTAAGTTAGTTCTTCTGAATGATATCAACTACTACTGATTACTTCCAGTTCATAACATGATAATAAAGATTTAGCCACTCTGAATCAGTTCTCACCATCAAAGTACTATAAGAGTAGTAAAGAGAAAAATAACTAATAAGTTTTAGTTCTCTCCATCAGTCAGGTTGCTACTAGTACTTACTGATTACTCTTAAAAAGCTATCACACTGATACTCAAGCTATACATACTAATAGCTTATTAATTATAATTCTGAGAAGAATAAGAACTACAATCTGAATGATATTACATTCTAGTACTTCTAGAAGGTAATGATAAGTCTCAGATGTAATTAGATGTTACTAGATGTTACTAACTATAATTAATAGGATAAGTTAGCTTAGTTTGTTTTTAGTGTTTAGTTTATTTTTTTTGTTTTTTTTTAAAAAACAAGGAGATATTTTCAGAAGGTAATAATAAGTCCCAGATGCATTTCAACATTACTGGATGTTACTAACTATAATTAATAGGATAAATTAGCTTAGTTTGTTTTTAGTGTTTAGTTTTTTTTTTTAATAATTCAGAATGAAAGAAATGTTGTTTTTTAATTTTTATTGAATTAATACTATAAATTACTAGTAATTAAATATAATATTCTAGTAGTTATATTATTATATAATTTATATTATAGATAGACTTATCATTTAATTTTAGTTACTCTAGTTAACTTCTAAAAAGCTCTATAGATAGCTATTAATTTTTCAAAGTTATAAAAATTAATAATTTATTAGATTAGGAGATTTCTAAATACTAAATAGAATAAGTAATAAATTACTAACTCTTATAATCTTAGAAGGTAAATAGTTATTTATTAAAATTATTTAAAACTACTAGAGTTATCTAAGCTACTTTAAATCTAATATTTTTAGAATAGTATAATCAAGCTACTATAAAGAAATAACTATAATACTATATAAGAGAGTACTTAGAAGTAAGGAGCAGCTAATAGATTAATTAAACTATTTAAAGCTTAAAGAATAGTATTTAAATATATATAATTTATAATACTAAAAGTGTAACTATCTTATAATTAAGAATAAGGAAATATATAGGGAAAAAGGTAAAATAATTTCTAAATATTAGATAGATTAAAGAATAAATTACTAATCTCTATAATCTTAAAATGTTAATAACTATTTATAGGGCTCCTTTAGAGCTGTTAGAGCTATCTATAATATTAAAATATATAATACTAGAAGCTATTATAGAGGAATAATAATAGTATTAAAGTCTAAAAAATAGTTATTTAGATATATAAGTTTTTACTACTTTATAGTTCTGAAAGTGTAACTATTTTATAATCATAAAATAGATATTATATATATAAAAGATGAGAGGATTTTTAAATATCAGATAAATTAAAAAATAAATTACTAATCTTTATAATTTTAAGAGATTAGTAGCTATTTATAAAGCTTCTTTAGAGCTATTAAAGCTATTTATGAAGGGCTACACCCTTATACTCTATATCCATAGCTTGCCTGAACTTCACCCAATCTCCAACTACTCAATTAGATGCCTCTAACTGAGCCTTTATATGAATATTTATTTACTTCAACCTTGCATAATTTCCTTCTATTTATATTGCATAATCTTGTGATTCCTTTTTCTTTTTCCTTCCTTTCTCTAGCAATTACAATTTTAATTCTAGTATATAGCTTACATAATTTGCTTATCAGAGTGCACTCATTACATTTTGTAATTACTCACTTAATCTCTTCTTAGAGATTCTCATTATATTCACCCTCTAAATATGATTTGCACATATAGTAGATTCTTCCAAACACAACCCACACATATAGTAAACTCTTCCAAAATTTAAAATACAACTTACTCAGCTTAGCTCTGCCAGATAATATGTCAGTAAAAGACCCTAAAGCCCTGACAGTCCATATTGATATCTCATGAGATTTTCCTTTAAACTTTCTGAATCCTCTAAACTTTCTGAATCCTCTGAACTCTCTAAATCCAAATAATCTTTTAAATCCATCATGAATATGAATCCTCCACATGAAGATAGTATTTCTTCTCAGAGCTCTAATACTAAATTCTAAAACTTCATTTAATAGCTTATAAATAAGATTGACCTCATTACCAAATAAAATTATATACTTATACTGACTTTAGCTTCTATTCTAACTCCTGCTCACCCAATTACTTCTTTTGAGGACTTCCCAAGATGCCCAAAAGAAAGGCTCACTACCCTTAAGAAATTTATGGGCAAATAAGTCTCCAAATACCCTGCCTGGCACCTCAGTGTAGAGGCCAAAATCACTTTAGATGATCTTACAATTAGATCTCCCACTAACCAGGCCTGATACATCTATACCCAACTCTCTGGCACTATTATCACCTGATTCCACCCTTAAATGAAGGCTAATACTAAACTCATTTCTATAACCTCTAATGTCATTTTTGATCAGCTCAACATTCTTTTCTCTAACCCTTCAGTGGCCTAGAAGGCCCTAATCTGGCTACACAATATTTACTAGAAAATCAATTTACTTTTCATCTTTCTTTTAAGATTCAATCAGAAGATCCTGGAAGCCAGCAGCCAGCTATAGGATGATACTATCAAGAAGGCCCTACTTAAGAAGGCCATCAAGTTTAAACTTCTACAGTAGACCATCACCTTCATTAAACTCCCTATATACCTCAAATATTATATAAAGCTCCACAGTATAGAGAACAATCTATTCAAGATCAAGGCCATCTAGGGCCAAATCTATGGTAGCATCTCTATTACCTTCAGAGAGACCTTTCTCAAGATCTCTCTGCTAAAGAACTTAAATACTATGAACTGGATGCCTACAGGGCTTACTCATACAAATACATTTCACATTCTAAATATAATTACTACTACTATTATTAACTACCACACCCAAGGTGTCTGCATTAACTGCAACAAATCTGGGCACAGAGTTGCTGACTGCTGCAGAACCCATATTCCTCTAAAATTACCCATATGATTCATAAACATACAAATCAAGCTTAAAGAGGAGGAAGACTTTAAAGACATCAAGTTAGACTTGGGAAAAGACTAGCTTTTACATGAAATCACAAGTAGAAGCTCCCAGAGTTAGATAGAAAGATTTTTGAGAAGAAAATGACTGTTCTAGTGATTCTTGTACCTACTGTAGTTAATCATTCTTTTAATATGAATATTATGGTAGATAGTAGTTGCTGTTACTATTCAATGATTCACCTTCATATAGTTAACTGTTATAATCTTCTGTATATCCTAATCAACCCCTAAAAGATTGAAGGTGTCAATGGTGATACAGGCAGCTTTATACAAAACATGATGAAGCTCAATATTAATATTAGCAGATTTCTCTGAGAAAATGCCTATAACCTCCTCTAAAGCCATAATCAGAAATTTAAGTTCTAATCTCCCATTGAAATCTTCACTACTAGCATGGCCAACATAGAGAAGGCTCTCTTATAACTCTCTAAGAAGCTAAAGATCAACCCCACAACAGTCCTTCCTTCATAATATCATAAATTTCTTGATATTTTTAACTATAAGGTTACTGAGAAGCTTCTACCATTCCACAGTATGCACAACTATTATATCAAATTTGAGAAGATAAATAGTAAAGATCCTCAGCTACCCTGAGAATCACTGTATAATATATCACATAATAAACTGCTTGTACTTTATAAGACCCTTAATGACCTTCTAGATAAGAGTTTCATTCAAGTTAGCAATTCACCTGCAGGCACACCCATACTCTTCATGAAAAAGCCAGGTAAAGGCCTTCAGTTCTGTGTTGACTATTAGAGCCTCAACTACCTCACTCAAAAAGATCATTACCTACTACTATTAATCAATGAGACTCTCAAACAAATCAGCTGAGCCAAGTAATTCATAAAGTTGAATGTCATTTCCACATTCTATAAAATCTGAATTGCAGAAGGAGATAAATAGCTAACTGCCTTTCACACAAGATATAATTTATTTGAATGGATAGTTATTTTCTTTAATCTCATAAATGCCCTGAGCACCTTCTAGAAATACATCAACTAGGCCTTATAAGACTATTTAGATGAATTTACTTCTACCTACCTCAATGATATTCTCATCTTTACTGATAGATCTCACAAGTAGCATTAAGAGTACATCTGAAAGATTCTCATCTACCTCTATGAACATAATCTTCTAATTAACATTAATAAATCTATCTTTAAAGTCTAAGAGATGATCTATCTTGGCTTCATTATAGAGATAAGAAAGAGAGT
The DNA here is from genome assembly GCA_032988465.1 of Onygenales sp. PD_10. Classification (NCBI taxonomy): domain Eukaryota; kingdom Fungi; phylum Ascomycota; class Eurotiomycetes; order Onygenales; species Onygenales sp. PD_10. The sequence continues at coordinate 285,907 of JANTQH010000004.1, read as the reverse complement.
CTATATGGACCTCAAGAAGATTGCTGCTATTCTTAAATGAGAGGCCTTTATAACTATAAAAAACATATAAGACTTCCTAGAATTCATGAATTTCTACTGACACTTCATTCAAGATTTTTCTGATATTATCTGATTACTAACTGACCTCACACATAAAGATCAGCAATTTCAATGGTCTAAGAAAGCAGATAAGGCATTCATATACCTTAAGTAGATGTTCATCTCTACCCTGATACTCATTATATTTAACTCTGACTACCTGATGGTGGTTGAAACAGACTCTTCTAGTTATATCATAAATAGTGCTCTCATGCAATGAGACAATAAAGGCATTCTGTGACCCTGCACATTTATATCCAAGAAGCTCAGTTCTGTCAAAGCCAACTATGAGATTTATGACAAGAAACTCCTTACCATCATCTGATGTCTAGAGGAATGAGACTCTGAACTCTACAGTATGAAAGACTTTAAAATTATTATAGATTATAAAAACCTCTAATATTTTATAATAACTCATAAACTTTCTGAACATCAGATGTGCTGAGCTGAATTCCTCAGCCACTTCTATTTTACAATTTATTATTACTCTAGCACAGAGAACTTCATGACTAACATCCTCTCCTAATATGAATAAAATATACCTTTTGAAGACTCTAATATCCACTGAGCAAACTATAAATAAAGACTACTAGATTCATAGATTCTCAAAGAATCTAAAACAACACTGTACAGAGTAATACATACCTTGCCTGTCATCCTACTAATCATAACTACCTCATCCTCACTTCAGGAACTCTGGGACACTACTGTTACCTCCAATGAATACCTTCAGATAATGACCCAGATTATCTGAGATAAAGCTCACTATTTTCCACCTAAACTTCAAGCTCATATTGACATTACTAAATACTCTATAGACTCTAACTCTTAACTATACTTCCAGGGGAGGCAGTGGGTTCCTAATTCAGAACCATTGCACACCTAAATCATGCAAGAAACTCACAATTCTCTAATGATTAGCTATCTGAGCTATAAAGTACTCTACTAAATTTTATCTTAAGATTTCTACTAGCCTGATATATCTCAGAGCATCTAATAGTTTACTCAGAACTGCAATGTCTACCAATCCATCATCATCTGGCAGGATTACTATCAAAATCTACTTAAATTTCTCCTAATCTTTAAATATATCTAATGTAATATCACTATTAATTTTGCAGTAGACCTCCTTATGAGTAACAGCTGCAAGAATATTCTTATCATTATTAACTATCTCAGTAAAGGTGTTATCCTCAAACTCTGTGTGAAGATAGACATACCTATAGTGACTAAAGTCTTCCTTTAAAGTTCATTTTATCACCAGCATGATCTACCCTATATAATTATCTTAGACCATAAAATCCAGTTCATCAGAGCTGTCTGGACTTAAATCTGCCAGCTCCTCAGGATCTTCTAACACCTCTTGACTACCTATTACTTCAAAACTAATGACAGCACTGAACATATGATTCAGACAACTAAGAACTATCTTCAAAAGTTCTATTTATACATTCAGAATGACTAGAATGAACTCCTCCTGCATACTAAACTTACAATTAATAGTTATAACACTATTAGCACTGATGTCAGCCTATTTTTCCTCTCATATAGTTATAACCTTGAAGTTCTTGATCTTACCAAATCATCTGAATCTTCCACTTCACCTTATAGTTCAATCCAAATTGTAAATACCATCATTTTGAAACTTCAGTAAGCCTATAAGTAAGCTAAATTCTTCATGGCCAGTGCTCAGCAGGATCAACAGGACTGTGCAAATACTCATCAAAATCCCACTGAATGTTATAAGGTGGATGATAAGGTCTAGCTAGACCTCTAAAATATCACAATTAATTGCTTGTCTTGCACATTTGACTATTAATATGCTAAGTACACTGTCATTGAAGTCCTGAGAAGTCATAACTATTACCTTAACATGCTACCTAGAATTCACAATGTGTTTCACATGAATCTGCTCTATAAGGCCTCTACTAACCTATTTTTCTTGTAAGAGATCACCAACTGGCATCTGCCTGGCATCATCAGGGAAGATAATAAGGTAGAATACAAGATTGAAGCCATTCTCAACTATTATTACTATGAATGAGGATTTCAGTATCTAATAAAGTGACTTAAATATAAGGCTTCTTTATGGGAACTGATCTCTACCCTGCAGGATACTATTATACTTATCTGTTATAAAGAACTGCATCCACCTGATGAGACTTCATCTGCACTATACTGCATCTAATTTTCTGAACCCTTCCATCCATCCTCTGAAATCAAATAGAGGGAGATAATGTGAAGAGTTACACTCTTATACTCTATATTTATAGCTTACCCAAACTTCACCCAATCTCTAACTACTTAATCAGATGCCTCTGACTGGGCCTTCATATGAATATTTATTCACTTCAACCTTGTGTAATTCCCTTTTATTTATATTGTATGATCTCACAATTTCTTTTTCTTTTTCCTTTCTTTCTCTAGCAATTACAATCTTGATTCTAGTGTATAGCTCATATGATCCACTTATTGGAGCATGCCCATTACACTATTTATAATACTAAGATGTAAGCTATATAATAATATTAATAATAATATAGATATATAGTTGTAGTAGAGCACTAAAGTAATATAAATAGTAGAAAAATATAATATTATAATATAATTATAATAGATAGTTAGATTTAAAATTATTAGTATATATATTTAAAATAAGTATTTTTAAAACTCTATATAATATAATTCATTTATCAGCTCTCTATTACCTATTAGTAGCCTTTAATATAATATTATTATCCTTATATTTTTTTCTACCTTTTACTTATATCATGATTATGATATTTCTAACTTCTTAATTAGAAGATAATTATACTATTAAAATTATAAATTATATATATTTATATATTATTCTCTAAGTTTTAGATAGTCTAACTTATTCATTAGCTTTCTATTAACTCCAAGTAACTCTCTATACAGTGGCATCTAGTAGTAACTGAGAGGGAACATTTCCCTTTAATTAAATATAATAAAATGAGCATAGTGAAAGGCCTTTTCTTTCTCTATTTCTAACTACTTTCTCCTAATAGCATCTGGTTGTAACTGGAAAAGGTAAAAAAAAAAATTAAAAAGAAAAAAAAAATGGTCCCTACTGGATTTGAACCCAGGCATTATATAACCTCAGCTATCTACTTATAGACAGCTGAGGATACAAGATTCTCATGCAAAACCACTAGACCACTGAATCTATTGAAGGACACTGATCATCTCTTATAGCTATTTTTAATAGCTCTTTTACTAAGCTTAGCTAGAAGCACATATATCCTTTCTTCACTGCTCCTTACTGGGGACCTCTAGTAATAACTGGGAGAAAATATGATCTTTCATTAACTATTAATGAACAGCCTTTACTTTCTCTATTCTTTATTGCTCCTCACTGGGAACCTCTAGTAATAACTGTGTAACAGATGTGCTCTGATAAGTGGATTGTGTGAGCTATATACTAGAATCAAAATTATAATCACTAGAGAAGGAAAGGAAAAAGGAGAAGAAATCACAAGGTCATGCAATATAAACAGAAGAGAATTATATGAGGTCAGGGCAGATAAACATTTATATGAAGGTCTGATTAGAGGCTTCCAATTAAGTAGTTAAAAATTGGGTGAAGTTTGAGTGAGTTATAGATATAGAGTATAAGAGTGTAGCTCTTCATATTATCCTCCCCTATTTAGATTTAGAGGGCAGGTAGGAGAGGTCAGAAAATTGAATATAAAGTAGTGCAGGTAGAGTCTTATCAGGTAGATACAGCTCTTCATAATGAGTAAGTACAGTAATATCTTACAGGATAGAGGTTGATTCTCATGAAGGGGCTTTATATTCAAGCCACTTCACTAGATACTAAAATCCTTATCTATAGTAGTAGTAGTTAAGAATGGCTTTAATCTCATATTCTACCTCATTATCTTTCCCAATGATGCCAGGCAGGTACCAGTTAGTAATCTCTTGTAAGGAAAATGGGTCAGTGGAGGCTTTACAGAGCAGATTCATGTGAAACATATTATAAATCCTAGATAGCATATCAAAATAGTAGTTATAACTTCTCAGAACTTTAACAACAGTGTACTTGACATATTAGTAGTTAAGCATGTAAGATGAGTGATTAGTCATAATATTTCAGAGATCTAGCTAGATCTTATTACTTATCTTGTAACATTCAGTGGGATTTTAGTAGGCATTCACATAATTCTATTAGTCCTACTGAGTACTAATCATAGAGAATTCAGCCTACTCACAGGCTTGCTGAAGTTTTAAGATAATAATATCTATAATTTGGATCAGACTGCAGGATAAAATGGAAGGTTCAGACAATTCAGTAAGATTAAGGACTTTAAGATTATAATCATGTAAGAGGAAAAATGAGCTAATACTAATACTAATAGCATCACAGCCATTGATTATGAGTTTAGCATGTAAGAGGAGTTCATTCCAGTTATCCTAAGTATATAAATAGAACTTTCAGAGGTAGTTCTTAGTTATCTAAATTATATATTTAGTACTGCTATTAGTTTCAGAGTGATAGGCAGTCAAGAGGTGTCAGAAGATCTTGAGGAGCTAGTAGATTCAGATTCAGATAGCTCTGATAAACTGAGTTCTATAGTCTAAGATAATTTTATAGGGTAGATCATGCAGGCAATAAAACAGACTTTAGGAAAAGACTTTTATCACTGCAGGCACATTCATCTTCATACAGAATTCAAGGATAATACCCTTACTAAGACAGTTAATAATAATAAGGACATTCTTGTAGTTATTACTCATGGGGAGATCTACTACAAAATCAATAATAATATTATACCAGACACATTTGAAGATCAGAAGAGACTTAAGCAGACCTTAACAGTAGTTTTACTAGATGATGATAGATTGATAGACATTGTAGTTTCAGATAAACTGTTAGATGCTTTAAGACATATTAGGCCAGTAAAAATCTTAGAATAGAATTCAGTAGAGTACTTTACAGTCTGGATGGCTAGTCATTAGGGAGTCATAAGTTTCTTATATAATTCAGGTATGCAATGATTCTGAATCAGGAACCTACCATCTCTCCTGAAAGTATAATCAGGAGTTAGAGTCTATAAAGTATTTAGTAATATTAATATGAGCTTGAAGTTCAGATAGAAAATAGCAAGCTTTATCTCAGATAATCTGAGTTATCATCTGAAAGCATTCATTAGAGGCAGCAGCAGTATTCTAGAGTTCTTGAAGTAGAAATAAAGGGGTTATAATTAGCAGGACAACAGGTAAAACATATATTACTCTATATAGTGTTACTTCAGATTCTTTGAGAATCTGCAGGTCTAACAGTCTCTATTTGCAATTCACCCAGTAGATATTAGAGTCTTCAGAAGGCATATTCTATTCATATTGAAAGAGAATGTTAGTCATGAAGTTCTCTGTGTCAGAGTAATAATGAATCATAAAATAAAAATAGCTGAGAAATTCAGCCCAGTACATCTAGCACTTAGAGAGTTTATAGGTCATCATGAAATATTAGAGGTTCTTATAGTTTATGATAATTTTAAAGTTTTTCACACTACAGAGTTCAGAGTCCCATTCTTCTAGACATCAGATGATAGCAAGGAGTTCCTTATCATAAATCTTATAGTTAACTTTAGTAGGGCTAAGCTTCTTAAATATAAAGGTATAGAGTCATAGGACATCTTCATCATCCCATTACATGAGAGCACTGCCTGTGACATATCCAGAGGAGTCTGTTTCAACCACTATTAGACAGTTAGAGTTAAATGTAATGAGCATTAAGGTAGAGACAAACATCTACTTAAGGCATGTGAATGCCTTATCTGCTTCTTTAGATCATTAAAACTACTGATCTTTGCATGTGAGGTCAGTCAGTAGTTAGATGATATCAGAAAAATCTCAAATGAAGTATCAGTAGAAATTTGCAAATTCTAGGAAGCCTCACATATTTTTTATAGTTATAGGGGCCTTCCATTTGAGGATGACAGCAATCTTCTTGGGGTCCATACAGACTCTCTTTCCCACCTCTATGATGAAGCTGAGGTAGATTGTCTCTTGAACTTTAAAGGTAGATTTATTAATATCAATTGAGAGACTATGTTTGTAGAGGCAGGTGAGGACTTTTCAGACATACTCTTAGTGCTGCTTGCAGGATCTATTAGTGAAGATAAGAATGTTATTAAGATAAATAGAGGTAAATTCATCTAAATAGTTCTATAAGGCTCAGTTAATATATTTCTGAAAGGTGCTCAGGGCATTCATGAGACTAAAGAGAGTAACTATCCATTTAAATAAACTATATCTCATGTAAAAAGTAGTTAGCCATTTATCTCCTTCTATAATTCAGATCTTATAGAATGCAGAAATGACATTCAGCTTTATAAACTACTTAGCTTAACTGATCTATTTGAGAGTCTCATTAATTAATAGTAGTGAGTAATAATCTTTTCAGGTGAGATAGTTAAGGCCCTAATAGTTAATATAGAATTAGAGGCCTCTACCTGGCTTTTTTATAAAGAGTACAGATATGCCTACAGGTGAATTGCTAATTCAGATGAAATCCTTATCTAGAAGGTCATTAAGGGTCTTGCAGAGTATAAGCAGTTCATCACATAACATATTGTATAGTAGTTCTTAGGGCAGCTGAGGATCTTTACCATCTATCTTCTCAAGTTTAATATGATGATTATGTATATCACAGAACAGTAGGAGCTTCTCAGTGGTCTTATAATTAAAAATATTAAGAAATTTATAATAGTGCAGAGAGAGGACTGTTATAGAGTCAGTCTTCAGCTTCTTAGAGAGTCATAAGAGAGCCTTCTCTATGTCAGCCATACTAGTAGTGAAGATTTCAATAGGAGGTTGAGACTTGAATTTCTAATTGTAGCTTCAGAGGAGGTTATAGATATTAGTAAAGATTTGATGAAAGTTAGTGGTTTTATAAACATCTTTTTTAGAGACATAAATACCTCTAGAGAATACAACACATTAGTTGCAAGCATCAATAAGAGCTTGATGTTCAGATAGCTATAATAGGCTTAGTATAAAGTCATATAGGAGATTCTCAATCTCATACATATAAGTGTTTTCTCAGAGAAATCTGCTAATATTGACATTGAGTTTCACCATATTTTATATGAAGCTGCCTGTATCACCATTAACACCTTCAATCTTTTAGGAATTGATTGAGATATACAGAAGGTTATAACAGTTAATCATGCAAGGATAAATTATTGAATAATAATAGTAACTACTATTCATTATAGCATTCATATTAAAAGAATGATTAACTACAGTAGGTATAAGAATCATCAGAACAGTCATTTTCTTCTCAAAGGTCTTCCTATCTAACTCTGGGAGCTTCTACTTGTAATTTCATGTGAAAGCTAATCTTTTCTCAAGTCTAACTTGGCATCTTTGAAGTCTTCCTCCTCTTCAGACTTAGTTTATACATTTACAGACTATATAGACAGTTTTGAGGGAATATGAGTTCCATGGCAGTCAGCAACTCTATACCTAGATTTATCACAGTTAATATAGACATCTCAGGCATGACAGTTAACAACAGCAGCAGTGATTATATTCAGAATATAGAATGCATTTATATGAGTAAATTCTATAGGCATTCAATTCATAGTATTTAAGTTCTTTAGTAGAGAGATTTTGAGGAAGGCCTCTCTAGAGGTAGTAGGAGTATCACTATAGATTTAGCCCTAAATGACCTTAATCTCAGATAGATTATTCTCTATGCCATAGAGCTTCATATAATATTTGAGGTACATAGAGGGTTTGATGGAGGCAACAGTCTACTATAGAAGTTTAAACTTGATAATCTTTTTAAATAGGGCCTTCTTGACAGTATCATCTCATAGCTGGCTGTTAGCTTTCAGGATCTTCTAATTAAATCTCAGAAGAAAGATAGAGAGTAGATCAGTTTTCTGGTGAACACTGTGCAGCTAGGTCAGAGCCTTCTAGGCTACTAAAGGATTAGAGAAAAGGATGTCAAACTGATTGAGAATGACATCAGGGGTTATAAAAATAAGCTTGACATTAACCTTCATCTAAGGGTAGAATCAAGTGATGATAGTACTAGAGAGTTAGATGTAAATATATCAGATCTGATCAGTAAGAGATCTAATTGTAAGGCTATTTAAAGTAATTTTAGCCTTCACACTGAGATGCCAGACAGGGTATTCAGAGACTTATTTGCCTGTGAATTTCTCAACAGTAGTGAGCCTTTCTTTTAGGTATCTCAGGAAGTTCTCAAAAGAAGTAGTCAGATGAGTAGAAGTCAGAATAGAAGCTGAAGTTAATATGAGTATATGATTTTATTTAGTAATGAGGTTAATCTTATTTGTAAGCTATTAAATGAAGTTTCAGAATTTAGCATCAGAGCTCTAAGAAGAAGTGCTGTCTTCATGTGGAGAGTTCATATTCATAATGAATTTAAAAGATTATTCAGATTTAGAAAGTTCAGAGGATTTAGGAAGTTCAGAGGATTCAGAAAGTTCAGAGGAAAATCTCATGAGATATTAATATAGATTATTAGGGCTTTAGGGCCTTTCACTGATATGTCATTCAGCAGAGCTGAGCTAAGCAAGTTGTATTTTAGATTTCAGAAGAGTTTGCTGTATGTGTAGGTTGTATTTGGAAGAATCTACTATACATGTAAATTACATTTAAAGGGTGAATATAATAAGAATCTCTAAGAAGAGATCAAGCAAGTAATTATAAAATATAACAGGCACACTTCAATAAGTAGATCATGTGAGCTATATGCTAGAATCAAGATTGTAATCACTAGAGAAGGAAAGAAAAAAGGAGAAGGAATCACAAGGTTGTGCAATATAAACAGAAGAGAATTACACAAGGTTGAGGTAGATAAATATTTATATAAAGACCTGATCAGAGACTTCCAATTGGGTGGTTGGAGATCAGGTGAAGTTCAGGCAAGCTATAGATATAAGGTATAAGGGCATAGCCCTTCACAAACTGGGAGAGAATATGACCTTTCATTAATTATTGATGAAAGGCCTTTACTTTCTCCATTCTTTACTACTCCTCACTGGGGACCTCTAGTAATAACTGGGAGAAAATATGATCTTTCATCAACTATTAGTGAAAGACCTTTACTTTCTCCATTCTTTACTACTTCTCACCAGAAACCTCTAGTAATAACTGGGAGAGAACATGGTCTTTCATTGATCATTGGTGAAAGACCTTTACTTTCTCTATTTCTTACTGCTTTCTCCCAAAATCATCTGATTGTAACTGGAAAAAAAAAGGAAAAAATAGTCCCTCTAGGATTCAAACCTAGTACTAGTGGGCCAGTCATGAATAAAAAAAAGGAAAAAAACAGTCCCTCTGGGATTCAAACTGTGGGCTATGAATCTATGAGGACAATTATTTCTACAGGAGAAGTAGAAGTAATTATTCTAATAGATTTATAACTACTAGACTACTGAACTCATGGAAGGATGCCTATTACTCTCTATAATTATTTTTATAATTCTTTTTATCAAGCTGATGACATCTAGTAGTGACCAGGAGAAAATATGGTCTTTTATTAAATCAAGCTAAAGATTTTTTCTTTCTCTATTCTTCATAGCTTTCTCTTGATGACATCTAGTAGCAACTAGGAGGAAATAAAGATATCATCTTTCATTAAATATAGATGAAAGGCCTTATCTTTCTCTATTCTTCACTGTGTTCTCTCAATAATATCTAGTAGCAATCAGGAGAAAACATGGCCTTTCATCAAATCAAGCTAAAGGCCTTTTCTTTCTCTATCCTTTGCAGCTTTCTCTCAATAACATCCAGTAGTAACTGAGAGAGAACAGAGACATTACCTTTCATTAAATATAGATGAAAGGCCTTATCTTTCTCTATTCTTTACTGCATTCTTCTGATAATATTCAGTAGTAACTGGGAGAAAATATGATTTTTCATTAAATTAAGCTAAAGGCCTTTTCTTTCTCTATTCTTTATGGCTTTCTCTCAATGACATCTAGTAGCAACTAAGAGGAAATAAAGACATCACCTTTTATTAAATATAGGTGAAAGGTCTTGTCTTTCTCTATTCTTTACTGTGTTCTTTTAATAACATCTAGTAGTAATTAGGAGAAAATATGACCTTTCATTAAATCAAGTTAAAGGTCTTTTCTTTCTCTATTCTTTACAGCTTTCTCTCAATAACATCCAGTAGCAACTGGGAGGGAACAGAGACATTATCTTTTATTAAATATAGGTAAAAGGTCTTGTCTTTCTCTATTTTTTGCTGCATTCTCCCAATAACATTCAGTAGCAACTGAGAGAAAATATAACCTTTCATTAAATCAAGCTAAAGGTCTTTTCTTTCTCTATTCTTTGCAGCTTTCTCTTGATGATATTCAGTAGCAATCAGGAGGGAATAGAGATATCATCTTTCATTAAATATAAATAAAAGGTCTTATCTTTCTCTATCCTTCACTGTGTTCTCCTGATGACATCTAATAGCAACTGAGAGAAAATATGATCTTTCATTAAATCAAGCTAAAGGCCTTTTCTTTCTCTATTCTTTGCAGCTTTCTCTCAATGACATTCAGTAGCAACTGAGAGGGAACAGAGACATTACCTTTTATTAAATATAGATAAAAGGCCTTATCTTTCTCTATCCTTTACTGCATTCTCTCAATAACATCTAGTAGTAACTAGGAGACAACATGGTCTTTCATCAAATCAAGCTAAAGGTCTTTTCTTTCTCTATTCTTTGTAGCTTTCTCTCAATGACATCCAGTAGCAACTGGGAGGAAATAAAGATATTACCTTTTATTAAATATAGATAAAAGACCTTATCTTTCTCTATTCTTCACTGTGTTCTTCCAATAACATCTAGTAGCAACTAGGAGAAAATATGACCTTTCATTAAATCAAGCTAAAGGCCTTTTCTTTCTCTATTCTTTGTGGCTTTCTCTTGATGACATCTAGTAGCAACTAGGAGGAAATAGAGACATCATCTTTCATCAAATATAGGTAAAAGGTTTTATCTTTCTCTATTCTTCACTGTGTTCTTCTGATGACATCTAGTAGTAACTAGGAGAAAATATGGCCTTTCATCAAATCAAGTTAAAGGCCTTTTCTTTCTCTATCCTTCACTGCTTTCTCTTGATAATATTTAGTAGCAATTAGAAGAAGACATCATCTTTCATTAAATCAAGCCAAAGGTCTTGTCTTTCTCTATTCTTTGCTGCATTCTCCCAATGACATTCAGTAGTAACTAGAAAAGGAAAAACAATTTCTCCCCAAAAAAAAAATCAATTCTCCTGGATTTGAACTTCTGACCTCAGTCTGAAGAGAAGATCCTGGTTCATTAGGATCTTCTCTCCAAACTAAGGTTCAGCCACTAGACTATTAAACTCAGATAAGGACACTGGCTACACTTTATAGTTATTTTTAATATTCCTTTTATTAGGGTGGGTACTTCCAGTAGAAACTGGGAGTCTGAGAGAAAATATAATCTTTCTTCTCTATCCTTTGCTGCATCTCACCAGAAACTTCTAGAAGTAACTGAGAGAAAATATAGCCTTTCATCTCTATTCTTTACTGCATCTCACTAGGAACTTCTAGAAGTAATCAGGAGAAAACATGGCCTTTCATCTCTATCCTTTACTACATCTCACCAGGAACTTCTAGGAGTAACTAGGAGAAAACATGACCTTTCATTAAAAATAGTTAAAGGCCTTCTCTTTCTCTATCCTATTCTTCACTGTGTCTCACCAGGAACTTCAAGGAGTAACTGAGAGAAACATGGCCTTTCATCACACACAGCTGAAAGGCATTTTCTTTCCTTTGCTGCTTCTCAACAGGGGCTTCTAGTTGCAACTGAGAGAAGGTCTTTTCTTTCTCTATTCTTTATTACTTTTCAATGGGGACTTCTAGTTGCAACTAGGAGAGTACATAGCCTTTTAAATATCTATATATTAGTTACTTTACTATTTTAATCTTACTTCCTATCATTACTCTTTATTTCCTTATCTCTCTCCATTCTCTTGTTCCTCTTCATTTCCTCCTCAATGCTACTAGTAGCCAGCAATCCTAATCAAAATGTCCTTGCATGAGGATATAGTTAATTGAGACTCTAACTAGTAACTCTCTCTTCCAAATGAACTTCTTTCTGTTGAGTAAGAGGATTTGAATGATGAGGAACTACTATCCATCTATAACCTCTATAAGCTTCTAGTAACTATTATTACCCTTCATTAAACTCTTATTTTCTAACTTTTCTATAGAATGAGGAGCTACTAGAGCCATCATGAATTACTCTTACATTTAAAGTATAATCATGAAATTAAAATGCACACTTCAATGCTGTGGTAGAAATTAAGTATATTCAGTACTTATCAGAATATTCTATAACTCACTAATAAGGCTATGTATATTGCATTGATGTTTAAGCTTTAAACTCTGCAGACATCTCATCTATACACACTAAGGTAAGAGGATTTATATAGTTACATTTAGGAGTTACTAATTATCTCTAAATAAATTCAGTACTCTCATGGAGGTAATAATCATTACCAGCAGAACACAGAATGTATATACCTCAATAATATTAAATGTAATTGAAAAAAATTTACATGCTCTGAGACTAAGCAATGCAAGTATTTACAACCAGACTTGAAGAACATGGAGGTAATAGATGTTACTGCACACACTCAGTTACTTATAGAAATCTTTTAATAAGAAGATCCTTAAATACAGCCTCAATAATAAACCTATCATTCAATATAATCTTTAGCATCATTAGCAACTAAGGCTCTACTATCTCCTGCTAGAAACTACTTGAAGTCTATACAGCACATTCATGATTAGAAGTGTGGAAGCACAGGATGTACAGGGGAACTAATTTATAGATAGTCTTCAGTGAGTTCTAAATCCTTTTAATTATACTTATATATATCTTATACTAACTAGTAGCCTCTGAGATCTTTCTTGAAGGATTGTTCAGCTTTCATATGGTGTAATAGATGATACTAAGGTGATTCATGTTGATATATTTTCCAAATAATTTCTAGGGCAGTCAATTTAATAGAGATTAGGGAGCTTTTATCTTCTACTCTTAGAGGCTTCTAATTATAATCAATCTGACAGGCTGCTCCTTTAGTTCCTACTCACTGTACTGAGGTTCATCTAGTAATAATCTGACAGCAATGCTATATATATAGATTGCCATTAACTTCTGAATGTTACTAATAGCATATAGGAATCCATTGGGAATCCTTAGAAACCTCTACTTGTAATGTAGTATTTATTTGGATTGTTCTAAAAAATCTATGGGTTACATCATATATTATCCTAGCTAGCTTTAGTGTACATACACATCCTCCACCTCCTCCAATAAAGATGCTAAAAAAGATTTAAGAGGAGATTATTTAACTGGTCCATCAAACTGATGTCCCAGGTATTACAGCTGATAAGTATTAGAAGTCCCTAGAAATTACCACACCCTACTAATTAGTATTATAGGCTGTCTCCTTTAAATCTCTTAGCTAAGATAATTTCTACAACAATATAATGTGTATAATCTAACTGAGTTACATTCAAGCCTCAACAATATGTCAGCACTTCAGGCCATAATACACAAGAAATAGATGCTTTTAAATCCTCTTGATAGAGGTCTTTCTGATATGGATTTCTCTACATACTATTAAATCTATTTGGATGTTACTAATAATATTAGTAATTACCTTTCACTATCTCACACAACTGGCCTCTTCTAACTAATATATCCAGAAAATTCATAATGATGATACTAATATTATAATCTTTCTCTTACTTAAAAAATAAGTCTAGTACTTTCTAAAATAATCTAGTTTTCAAGTAGATATGATCTTCAAGTAGGTTCAAGGAGATTTTAATATGATTAATTTTGCCACACTTGATGAAGATATTGGAAAAGATATGTATCTATATTCCCCTAGTAGCCTTAATTTACATCTATTAATATTTATCTCTTACTAGTTACCATCATGGCCTGTGTTTATATCAATAAGGAATCTGCAGAGATGTATAGAAATGTCTTCTCTTCTCTTTTCTCATTAATTGAGGATATTAGAGGAGAGTCTATCACTTGGAAATATATTTATGACTCTGAAATAGAGGTAGTAGTCTCAGATATGTACTCCAAATAGACCTCTAGTAGGTATCTAGCCTCTTCTATTTACTTCTAGATACTACTAATAGTAACTAATAGAACTTGATCACTATCTCACCACTCTTGATCCCAACTGAAACTAATAGGAATATATTTAGCATGTGATTATCTACTATTAGGTTTATTTCAACTATGAAATCATTCCATTCAAACAAAAGTATCTAGATACTACTAAGTTGATGAAATGACTATTAAAAGTAATAAGGGATTATGCTCAGCAACTTCTAGATGCTTTCATAAATCACCCAGATACTACTGTTCAAAATTGGGCTAAATATAAGAAGACACTATGAATTCTTTCTGGCTTAAATCCCTATTTTTCTTGAATGCATATAGATACTTTTAAGTAGACATTAAATATAATAAATGCTATTGAGGGCAACCATCAACAACTAAATGTTGCTGAGAGCCACCTTACCTTACTAGCTGATTTTGAGGTAGTTGAGAAGCTCAATCACTGGGATATAGAGCAACTAGATATATATTTTGAGACTAATATATAGTCTAACTGGACTGATACTAGTGTTGCTGGAAGGAGAAAACATGCAGATTAAAATATATTATCTGGTTATATTTAATTATTATTCTTAGTTACTAATAATAATCAGTTTAATAATGTAGGATATTACTGGTAACACTCAGTTACTCTCAGCTAGAACTAGATGCATTCCTCTCTGAAATGTCCTCCTCTGGCTATTCAAAGAAACATTAATAGAAGCAGGTAGATATAATTAATTTAACTGAAGATAGTCCTTCTAATCCCCTCTAGTAGTTATTAGTACTAACTTATATTAGGATTATCTTACTCTGCCTAGAGGTTAAAGTGGTTAGGAGGTAATACTTTGTAAAGTAAGTCTTCTCTACTAATTATACATCTCCATACTAATTTAATAATTACTAGATCCTTAAAGCTTTCCTCATGCACAATAAGCTGGAAATTTATTCTGATATTAGTTCCCTCTGTTAATTATATGCTTCTATACTAATCTAGTAATTATCAGATCCCTCAAGCTCCCCCTTCAGTCTATAGTATTTATTAGGCACTAGTAGAAATCCATTTGAAGGTAAGTCTCCTCTGCTAATTATATACTTTCATGCTAATTCAGTAATTACTAGACCCTTAGAGCTCTCCTCATGCACAATAAGCTGGAAATTTATTCTAATATTAGTCCCCTCTGTTAATTATATACTTTTATGCTAATTCAGTAATTACTAGATCTTCCAAGCTCCCCCTTCACTCTATAGCATTCATTAGACACTGATAGGAATCCATTTGAAGGTTAGTCTTCTCTACTACTTATATGCTTCTATACTAATCCAGTAATTACTAGATGCTTACAGCCCCCTTTCAGATCACAGCCAGGAGGATAAAGACAGACATGAGTAGAAGAGATTAGAGCTACTAAAACAGAAAAAAGAACTTGAGAGATAGCTAGCAGTATTAAATGAGTAACTATTATTATATGGTAGTTTTTATTTACTTTTGATTGTATCTGGAAATGGGTGATATTTAGTGTATTTAAGTATAATATTAAAATTATATTACATTTAAATCATTATATTTACTGATAATAACTAGTAGCAACTGAATCCTTTGGTAAGCTCTTTTATTCTCAATTATTATCATTATATTATATTGCATACTCTACTTTCTATACTTTATATATATATATATTTATATGTTTGTAAGAATGCAGCTTGATCTTCTCAAGGCCATTCTTCCCAGTAATTACTGAGAGTTATGGAAATCACTTATTAGCTCTTAGCATAGCTCATTCCCCACAACACTCTCCCAGTAATTACTGAGAGCTGTGGAAATCACATGATTCTTAGCTCTTAATACAGCCTGTTTTACCCAACAGCTTTCTTCCAGTAATTACTGGGAGCCATGAAAATCATATGATTCTCAGCTCTTAATGCAGCCTACCCCCCCTAACAGCTCCCTCTCAGTAATTACTGGGAATCATAAAAGTCATATGATCCTTAACTCTTAGTATAGCCTATTCTTTTAAGGGTGCCCTCCCAGTAATTATCAGCAGCAGGTAGATATATAATATAATACTATATACTATCTTATTAGGTGATATATAATTTATTTATATGAGTACTTCTATAGCTTATTAGTTATAATTAATTGAATTTTACTAATAAATATCTTACCACCTAATAAGCTAAGTTGAGTAAAGTATGATAATACTGTAACCACCTGATGAGCAACTCAACTAATGAACTTTATAGTAATTATCAGAACCTATTAATCCTGGCCACCTGATGAGCTCCTACTCAATCACCTAATAAACTTTGCATTCCCTACTAGTATCTCTTACTCTGTCATAGCTCTGGGAATCTTTGCAAGCTTCCTTTGGGTAAGGCCTTGATTGCTACAGTGTCCCAGAGGTTGAGAAGATACTTGATTGCATTGCCTTAAACACCCACACAGATGAGAAGTGCATTGTGATTACTAGAAGTGCTCAGCTCACTACTACCTAATAACCTCTGAATTTGCATACAAACTGAGGCATTCAGGGCAGTAGTATCTCAACCCTAACAGACTAAATTATATTTCTAAATGGTAATTTATAATCATATATGTATGTTCTTGGTTGGGTCAGCAGAATGGTATCTTGATGAGGAAACATCAGTAAAATACTCATATTTTAGTGTCTTTTTACTTACCATCTTTTGATCATATAATGCACTTTGATCTCTTTACTCTAACCTTCTTCTTTCCTTCTATCCTCAACATCCTACATGTTCCACCTCTTCACTGTATATATATATCTTATATGTCTGCACTGTCACTATATTTATCTTCTCTACTGAATGCTCTCTATTACTCTCTGAGTGCTACTTGACCTTCAATTCATCTATTTTCTTACTACCTTTAGTGGTTGTTTGGGATCCTTTCAGTATCTTCTATTATAATGCTCTTAATGATGTTCTAGGTCCCAGGCTTCCTGTTGATTTCATTGATGTCCTGAGGTCTGAGTGGGTAGATGAGGCTGCTTGATTGACTGTTATAATACTATCTGTTCTTATTTTGCCTACTAGGTCAGTGCTGCTGATGCAATCTACTACTATGCTAATAATATCAGTACAGCCTATCTCTATGACTTTATTAGCTATTCTGATGCTGTCTGTATAGTCTGTCTCTTTCTTACCTACTGTGTCTGCTTGATTGTCATGATGAGCTGAGTATGAAATCTATAATCATTAGATGTATGAGATAAACTAATATTTTAATTATCTCTTTCATTATCTTTATTGATTCTGACATTCTCTATGTGTCTGTATGCTATATACCCTCTCTGTAGATTCTACCTTTTAATTATTTACCACTAATTTCTTTTCTCTTTTTAGTTTTAGATTGCTGCCTCTCTACATTCTTAGCATTAGCATTAGATTATTGATTTTATTTGTGAGATTATAGGATTTATAGGGTTATCTTGAGTTGAATTCATTGATGTCTTCATATGGCATATATATATATATTTTATTATTTATTACTTTTTATTAGTCTCTTTCATTATCTACTATCCTCTATACTTTTTATCATCTATATCTTTATCTATCTTACTTTATCTTCATTTAAATATTACTTCTTGCTTTTTACTATCATACTTTCTATTATTCTATCTTTCTGGGTTCCTTTATCTTCTGCCCTCTCTGCAGTAGATTTAGTGTCTTTTCCTCCTCTAGTTTCTATGCCTGAGACCTCTCCAAGTTTCATGCCATTATTAGTTTAGGCTCTCATTCCTTGTTGTACCTGCAACAGCTGCCATGAGTAATATACTATTAGTCCTCAATATGCCTGATATTTAGTATGTTTAGGTTTAGTCAGGATAGCTGCCCCTTCAGTATCTATCTCTTCTAAGTCTACTCTAAATAAGAGTTATATTTGCTTGAATTATCATCATCAGCTTCTGAACTCCTATTATAAGCATTGTGATAGATGTTAAGCTGCCTATAGAGCTCCAGTTAGACCTAATGCTACTGTTATTACTTAGATGCTTTTACTCTGTACTGACTGTGGCCTTGAACCTCTACCTGACTACTAGAGTAATTATTGCACTGCCTGTAGGAAGGGGGTCAGGGCTAGAGTAGTTGTTAAGTATATTGTGTGTGAGATCTCTTTATCAAATCATTATGAGAGATGCTATTAGAACTACTAGGGTGTTGCTGTTATCCATTATTATAGGGGTTATAATTTTGAGCTCCTCTTTAATAGCTAGTTCAGTCATTATCTGAACTATTATAATAATAGGAAGCCCTAGAGTACTTTTCTATATCTTATCTATAATATCTATCTTCAGCATTTCAATAGTCTTCTGGTAGTTAATATAGACATCATTTAATGCTCTGCTTGCTTTATACTTAGTATTCCATCTATTCTTATATCATTATCTAATGCTGCCCACTGAGAACCTCTGAATCTTGGGTGTATAAATAGAGTCTATTCTGTGTGTAGCACTTTATTCTGGGCTTCTGAGTTACTCAAAATAAAACATTCTTAGGATTACACTAACTACTGCAAGAATGAGGGAGTTATCTTTACTTTCCCTTCTATATCTAAGCCTATTAAAGGGTCTATTATTTACTTTCTCTTCTCTGGGGCCCATGAGCTATCATCTTTCTTCTTCTAGAATATATATTTAATAAATTTATTATTATTATTTATCTCTATTAGTTTTAAATTTCCTTCTCATCTTTCAGCTAGCAAGCATCTATATATCATGCAGGTCCAGGGTAGTATCTACCACATAATGGGGCCATTGGAGGTGAGTACAGGCCCTACTACTTTTACTCAGCTTTATTTTCTTGATCCCCAGAAGGCTGCTCAGGATTATGTTTGGGGTTGGAATTTTGAGCCTAGATGGCATGAGGTTGTCACCTTGCTTAATACCTATATCCATTTAAATAACCTCTTTATTGATATTCTCTGTCAGATCAAGAATGTTCTGTATGATAGTACTAATAAGTCTTCTTACCTGCATCTGAATTCTTCTCTCCATCTTGTGTCAAATAAGGATAGGAAGTATCATTATAATCTACCTATTACTGCTAATAAGCTTACCCTATTCATGCCTGATATGATCCATAAATTCTCTAATATTAGTTATAGAGATGTATGTCTCTATCTCTATCAGACTCCTACTACTAAGGATCTGTCAAGCCATTAAGTTGCACTTTAGGAGCTCTGTAACAAGAACACTGTGCATTATTAATATTGTAGTAAAAAGCTTGATTCTTCTAAGTCTCTGGAAGCTCTGTGATGTAGGTGTTGTCAGTCAGACTGACTAATCTAAGCTAAGAAGTGTGGGTAGAAGGACATAAGGAGGTGCAGAGCTTCCACATAGTAAGTACTGGGATTTTAGAGAAAGTTTACATCCTCACTGACCTGTTAATAATAAAATAAAACTAACTGAGCATCATCTGTAGCATCTCCACAGGTAGAGGGAAAACTAACTAATTGTTGCAATCATTATGGTATCTCCAAGTGGAGGCATCTCTTTGTTGAGGCAGAAACAAATAAGGGGCATCTCCAAATAAAGGCATTTCTTTGTTGAGGCAGAAAGAAAGTAAAGATAAAAGAAATAAATAAAGGTATGAGCATTCTGCCCTATTCTCCTAGGAGCTTATAGGGGCTTTCAATGATTGTTATCTCAGAACACCTGATCCATCAAGATTGCAGCTTTTTAACTCATTTATTGGTAATGTCATTATCTAACTACTATATTGCATTTTTAACATCTTCTGTGGTTGTTTCAGAGGGAAAAATGGCATGATTTCCACAGCATCACTCATTCTGTAGCAGATAGCTTTCCCACAGATGAGTCTCATTTTACTAATAAAATAGTGCTTTGAAGTGTTCTATCTTCACATAGTTTTTATTGTGCAGATATGTGGCTTGCATGGCATTTACTTCTTGCATTGTGTCTGTTGTTTCCTTATAATTGTTGTCTAAGCAGATGAACTTTTCCTGAATGTGCTGGCTCAAAGAATCACAGTATTCTTACTCTGGTATAGATATTTTGAGATGCAGATAAACAGGCTTATTTGTGTTGTAGATTTTAGTGATGTTGTGAGTCTTAAGATCTACTACTTACTTTGATGGAGTGCTATTAATGGTCATGCTGATGCAGATCTTCTGAGCTTGAGGTTTAATGTAGGTGAGTAAGTAGTCTGAAGCTGATTCTTAGAAGTTCCAGTCCTTCTCTGAGTTGATGTAAATTTTGAGGGAGGAGAATCAGAGAGTGTTTCCTAGTTCAAAAATAATAGGGGCCTTAATCTCTTTAGCTCTGTTCTGGTAGCAATGTTATTTTACTTTAGATAAGATATTATGGTTCTCAAGGGAGTCTGCTGTGGCTTTTCCAAGGTGATCTTTATCTAGCTTCTTATGTGCCAACTTAATTAATAGGAGTAAGTTGGTTGTGGTGAGGATCTTCTCTGCTATAATGTCTTTAGCAATGAGGATATCAGTAATAGCCTTTACCTCTAATAGGGGAACTTCTCCATCTTTATGTATCTTGTTGAGGATTGATTTAAATTGAAAGTCATTAGGATCCTTATTGCTGCCTTATTCTAGAGGTATTCCATTTTAATTACTATTATTACTACTATCTTCTCTATGTTCATTCTTGCCTTCAAGATTATCTCCTAGTAGGTCTTCTATATTCTCATCATCATCTATGAACAGATCATCTTGATCTTTCTACTTGCATGGGGACTAGCATCTCTACAAGAATTCAGATGTCAGCTATTAGATTATAGCCTTAAGATGATTAGCTGAGGTTTATAGGTTACTATTCTTATATCCTCTGCATTCTTCTTGCTGTCCTTGAGCTATGTCATTGCAGGTGTGTTGTGTGTATGAGATGTTATGATTGAAGCAGATAGCTTTAATGATTATTCTGATGTAGGAAAAGTGGTGTTCTTACTAGATGTTCTACAGTAATTATATTAGCCTTTTACCTGTGATTCTGAATTCTACTAGTGACATGTTGCACCTATAATTTATTTCTTGTCTATTTTCTACTGTAATGTAATGTGGTAGTTATGAGTACAGAAAGACCTAGTGTGCTGTCTCAGCCTATCTATTATAACTATGAAATCTAGTAGATTCATTTCTATTTGTCCTCATCTGTGATGTTAGAGGTTTAGTTACTGTATGGTTCTTATATGTGTGGAGGTAATTTACTTATATCTGAAAGCTAGTAGTTGTAGATGGCTGGCTAAAAGAACTCATCTATCATTTGTGGCATGAAAGTGCCATAGCTTGTATGTCAGTATGAGTAGTAGAGGTTAGTTTAAGAGTTTTGTATGTCTGTTTTTATGCAATGTGTTGTTATGGTGAATAAAGGGGTAGATGTTACATATTCATAATAAATTCATTACTGTGGTAATATTATTGATATCTGAGGTGATAGTGTATGAGTAAGTTTAGTAGTATATCTCTATCCCTTATAGCTCTAGACACTCAATGCTATGGAGAATCCATACTTTATATCATATGTGCTCATAACAAAAATAGGGTTACTTTGTTACTCAGTCCTTTAATTGTCTCTTAAAGGCTCTAGATTGGCAGATCTTCTTAAATTACTCAATTAATTCCTTTAATCCTTTAACTTCTATCTTATTTACTCATTAATCATTCTTTAGCCTATAGTCTTTTTATTGTAGTAGATACTGGTTTCTGCTGCATGATGTCCTCTTTGCTATTATCTTTTCAACTTTGTATGTAGGATTTTTGCTGGTTACTGCCAGTTTGACTGATGGAAGTTCTAGGTGTTGATATTTATAAAAATTTCTTTGCTGAGGAAGAGGTTTGAGTATTACTACACTTATGATTGGATGGATCTTCATTGTGTGTAGTAGTTTTAGCTTATATGCAAGTAATTTTATTTGCTTGAGTATTCTGAATGATCCAGCAAATTAGTTATTATAGTTATACAAGATCTTTGCAGCTAATATTTCATATCTCTTGTGTAAGTAGAGGAGTACTTTATTTCCTACCTGGAAGCTCTGCAGTGTATGCTTCTGGTCATAATAGTCCTTGGCTATTATAATTGCCTTGTCAAGTGCTAGGATTATGTCTTGTTAGATATGAAAGTATGGTGCTGTAGGTGTTGTCATTAATGCTAAGATAAATAAGTTGATAGTAGTTTTATATATAATCTTATAGGCTGAGTGTCTCATCAATGTAGATTTAGCTGCATTGAGATGAAAGGTAATAATTGGTAGTATTTATAGTCAGTCATGTAGGTTTTCCATCACTGTGATAGCATGTTATAGGGTAATTTGTATGGTTTGATTTGTCCTCTCACTCTACCCATCTGTTTATAGGTAGTACACAGTGGAATAGAGGAGCTCAACCTTGAGATGCTTGAAGAGATTCTATCATAAATCACTGAGAAACTTGAGATCTCTGTCTGAAATAATCCTGCATGAGATTCCCCAGTCAGCTAGTAATAGATAGTTAAGTAGGGCTTTTGCCCAATCCTCTGCATTAAAGTCAGATTGCCTAGGGATGATTGTAATCTATTTGAAGAACTTACATGTAATAGATATTACCATGTTGTATTTACCATCTAGCAATGTAAGTATAAAGTCAATGGTTATTATGTTGTGCAGTATATTCACAATCTATATGGGTTAGTACTATTCATAAGGCTTGTGCTGTAGCATTTAGTTGACTTAATAGCTGAGGTAATGCTCAATATATTTCTATAGCTTCATCATATAGTGATATATCATCATATCTTGCAGATTTCCTAAGGTTCAATCAAATTCTAAGTGGTTGAGGGTGTGGGCCAGGCTGAAGATTTCTTTATGTAGAGCTCTTAAGATTATCAGGTACTTTATCTTATCACATATGTGATATAGGATGCCATCAGTCAGCTCATATAAGAGTTCAGATAGCTCTTTAGCTGCATTATTCCTTTTGAGAACCTCCACAATGTGAGACAGCTTGATGTCTCTGAAATATCTATCCTTAAGATGTCTTCAGAAATCATCAGACATTTCAACTAGAATCTCTATATAGTTGCCATTGATGATGATATCATCATCTCTCCTCATGTGAGTAAGATATATATCCTGTATTTCCTTCAGTAGCTCATCTACATTCATTGTTGTCTTATTCCTGCTGGGC
This sequence comes from Onygenales sp. PD_10, assembly GCA_032988465.1. Lineage (NCBI taxonomy): Eukaryota > Fungi > Ascomycota > Eurotiomycetes > Onygenales > Onygenales sp. PD_10. Next base: position 262,487 of record JANTQH010000004.1, on the reverse strand, counting down.
AGGCAGGACAGTACATCTGATACAAGATGTAATTACTCAGGTTTATATATTACTTTGATGTGAAATTATTGTAGGTATGCACCTATCTGGACTAACTGTAGATTCTGGTGGTTCATTGCTGTCATTCTCAGGTGTGTAGCTTTAAGTATCCCTGATATTAGTTTGTGGTTGGTGTAGATGATAGTATGCTTTGTTAAGGCTTCTATCAGGTGCTGTATCTTATAGATTACTCATATTAAGTAGGTAATTTCAAGCTTGGTAGGTCAGTAATGGTTCTCCACAGGGGTGAGAGTCTTGCTGAGAAATAGGATTGATTTAACTAGTCCCTACAGTAGAGATACTATATAGTCTTCTGTCTTTAAAGATGGTCAGCTATTCTTAATATGAAATATCATGATGCTGAATCCTCATTCAATTGATGCATTTATATCAATAAATAATACTTGCTGGTTATCAGTGTATATCAGAAAGGGTTGGGTGCAGAAAATCTTCTATATTACTTTAAATACTGTGTGTTCTGTGGTTATTCTATCTATCTTTATTATCACTATATAGACTGTGTGCTTGATGCCTATTATTAGTCCAGTTTTGAGCAATTCTGTCTTCTGTTTCTATAGTGGGTCTGCAATGTAAGCATACCACAGGATGTACTGGTATAGTCAGCTGGTTAATCCTAGATATTTTTTGAGATATACTAGCTTTATAGGGAACTCTATTTCAGTAAGTGCCTTGAGCTTCTCTTTGTCAACAGACAAACCTAGGCCTGATATGTGCTAACCTAAGAGGTATATGAAGGGAAATCTGATGTAAGTTTTCTTTAGATTAAGTACTATCTCTAGGTCTTATAGTTGCTGAAAGAGCTTGTATAAGTAGACAACATGATATTTCTGTGTCTGTAAATGTGCTATCAGATCATTAATATAGACTTACATAAATTCCTTAAGGTCTGCCAGATGCCTGTCAATCTGTTATTAAATGTATGATACTGAGTTAATGTACTCTATTATTATAATATTAAAGATCTTCTATTCTTGGTGTGTAATGACTGCCATCTTGATCCTATTATCTGGATGGGAATGCTAGTGGTAGAAAAAACTCATTGTGTCTCTTATAGTAATATATTATGCCTCTTTCAGCCTGTATAGAATATCTGTCTGTAGTGGGGCTGGATACATGTCAGGCTCTATAGCCTTATTGAGGATTTAAAGGTTGATTATGATTTATCCCTTTCTCATGGATTTTCCCTCATAGTATGTTGTCTGCCATACCATAAATACTGGGTAAGCTGAGTGGGTATGTGTCCTTACTCAGCTCATTCTCCCTTGAGTGTGTAGCTTATTAAATGTGTTATCTATACACTTATGGTCCTCTGAACCTACTGGGTATATTTTTACTGTTTTAGATAGAGTGGCCTCTTATTTGAGTGGTATCCTCATCTATTTTTCTTGTGGAATATTGGTGAATCCTCCATGGTTGATGAAAATATTACTGTATTTCTTGATGAGGTCTGTGAAGATCTTCTTTATTTTATTATTCTTATAATATATGATCACTCTATTATTCAGTGTGGTCTTATTTATACTGTTCTGTATGACCTTTATCTGCTGATGATTGTAAGCTAAGTTCTCTATGATTACTAGTATTACTACTTTGTTTGCTACATGAAATCTATCTGTGAATTCTATCTCTTGCAGGGTTCCTAACTTTAAATGATGTGAGATGTGGATAGGCTTCTTACTGTTATTTCTTACTTGAATGAATGATAATGTGTGATTCATAGTGTGCATATGAAATGTAAGCTATAGGTTAGATAGTTTGAATAGATAGTCTCTATCCTCTGGGAGCTCTGCCTTTTCTTGGGTGTGAATAGGGATCCTCACTTCTGCCCTAGATAGCACTATAATGCTAGTAGCAGTGTATAGGAGCTGATTTACCTGGTAGTTTAACTTTAAGATTAAGGTGAGATTAATAGCTGCATTGTAACACTGTGTCAATTGGGCCTTTCAGCTTGAGAAATTCAGAACCAGACCCTCTAGTTCAAGGTTATCTACCCCTATGAGTAGCTTTACTTGTAGGTTATTGATGATGTAGGCTTTGATGAAGAGTTAAGTAATCATGGGCTTTCTAGATGGTAGTGTTGCTGGCATATAGAGTGGGATTATTATAATCTCTAATGAAACTGATTCTTTACCAATGCCCCATACTGTTACAGGTTTGAATTGGATTATCTTGACTTCCAGATCTTACTACTTGAGCCAGTTATAATTAATGAGCATTATGATGCATCCACTATCCAAACATACATCATCTGTCATGTTGAGCTTCATGATAAATACCTTCATTGTGGTATAATATCAAAACTGGAAAGTTGTTTTATCTGAAGTGTATGCCTGTAGCCTTCTAAATGAAATTACTGGTAGTAAGGTATCAACATGCTAAGTGGCTGGTCTGTCCTCATCCATGTGGTGCTCCACAATGTAATCATGTAATTAATTGTTGAATGTAAAGGTTGTATTACAGTTAAGATAGTTAAAAGTATCATACTCATTATTAAAGGCTAAGTAGTTATTAGCCTTTTTATGGGGATTATCATTCTGCTGATTCACATTGTCTTGATTATTTTATTAGTTATCTTCCTGTTGACTATCAGCCCAGTTTATTCATATATCACACCTTTGATAGCTGGTATTTTCATAGTTGTTCTGTCATTAGAAGTTGTTATTATCCTAATATTAGTAATTATTGTTGTAATTATTATTCTAGTAATTCTAATAGCATTGATTATTCTGATTATAATAGCTATTGAGACATTGATTATCATTTTGGTAGTTCTGGTTATTAAGTCTAACTTTACTCTAAAGTTTCTTGTCCTGATTGGGCCTATTATTCTAATAGTCATTATAAGAGCACTGTTCCTGTGAGTTGTAGCTATCCCTTCCACTCTGAAAGTTCTGTGGTTGATAGGCATCTTTAATGGGCTAGTTATACTCATGATAGTTATTTTAGTGGTACTTATCCTCTCAGTTGCATTGCTTCTTAACTAAGAGAGTGATGAACTTTTCCATGATTATTCTGAGGTCAGATTCATTTACTATGAGGTATAAAGATAGGTTAAGGTGCTTTCACAGATATAAAACTAATATATTCTTATTGTCACTATGACTACAGTATTTAGCTGTGTGGATCAGCTCAGCTGTGAATGCTGTAATGCTATAGCTATTCTAGGTATTCTGTACTGTGTAGTACATCTTGTTGAACTTATTGAGGAACTTACTGGGTACTATTCTAAATTACATCTTTAGAGCTTTGCAGATTTATATTATACTGTCTGGGTAGTTCAGGAGGCTGTATCTGGTTACATCTGATACTTCTGAAATTCACTATGTGTTGGCTGTGCTGTGGAAACAGATTGATAAGTTCTATTTAATAATTATTATATCTCTTAATTGTGCTACCACTTTGATATGGGTAGTAAAGGAGAAGACATTTTGATAGTAGGTCCTGTGATCTTTATCTCAAATGTCATTGGATCTAGTAGTATCTGGCTAGAAGATCCCAATATCTGTCACCTTCCATGAGGCATTGAATGTATATGGAATGTATTAGCTTTCTTGACCATCTTGGGTCTGATAGCTGGGTGCTGGGCTAACATTGTGTCTGCAGGCCAGTTCTTCTGGGCCTTCATTATCTTGGCTGGGAGGGGGTTGATGGTTGCCCTTGTTAGGTGTTTACTGATATGATGTGCTAACTTCTAACTCAGTGAGAGTCTCATGAAGCTACTCTTAGACTAGTTGAGTGATAGTGTGTATCTGCCCAGTAAATAAACTATTACTATTTGTTGGTGCAGCTAGAGTGGCAGCACTATTAGTAGTGAGTATATTAGTATTATTATTAGCCATTCTACTTGATGATTTAATTGATCTAACTAGATGTTTTCTTGATGAATGTACTAGATCAGGATTGTTAGCCCAGTAAATATGAGTGCTTTACTGAGATGATTGATTATTCTACCTGAATAGATGATTTTGAAGTTAGTTGATTGCTGATAATGTAATAGAGAGTAAACTCTGATGTTGTGGAACTTCTATTAGTTGAGTGTCATTATTAGTGTTTTGAATAGTGAATCTCATGTTTGATGTTGTAGATAAGAATGAAAAGAAAGATGAAAGAAATATAGAAAAGAGAGAAAAAGAAGAGTGAGAGGCTGGGTTTATTTATTTTAAACTCTGAGCTAACTTTAAGGTAATTATAGATATCTCAGTGTTCTATATTGAAAGTCTAAGTTGTGAGTTATCTAAACAGATAATTAGATTTAGCTTCTGAATGATTTTAGGGTAAGCATCAGAAGGATATGGGATATTCACCACTATATTTATTATAATTTCTTCTGGATTATCTGTTGGAGCTTCTATCTCTAAAGCTGTTGTCTACTTATTTATTATTGTTTGCTTAGTTGAGAGTAGGACTGAGGGCTGTTGTGATGATTTAAAGGACTTGAATGAGAGCATAGAGAGTATATGTAACTGTATGAAAGCTAAGTAATCAGGGTTGTTCAGTAGTGATTTCATGCCATGCATGAACTATTTGATGTTACTTTGGAAAGATGCTTTATTAATTGTTCAATCTACTAAATATGCTGGAAATTCTGCCACATCTTGACTCTCTATCCCTATACTGGCACTGTAAGTTTGGGCTTGACTTGCAAGTAGAGTGTTTGACTTTGATAGGGCCTCTAGGTATTCTACAGTGGAGATTATATACTTAACTACTTAAAGAATGTCTTGGCTCACTGTGTGAATGTAAGGACCATCATTAGTTACATATAAGATTAGGTGGTGGGCTAGTCAGATGGTTTTAACTGTAAGGCTCACAGACATCCCATAGAGTCTATTATTGAAGATGAGGGGTAGGTTTTCTGGCAGGGGCCTGTGGAGGGTTAGATTTGTTTCTTTGAATAATCCATTGAAACTTAAGACATATTACTAATTGTAATAAGAACACTATGCATTATTAATATTGTAGTAAAAAGCTTGATTCTTCTAAGTCTCTGGAAGCTCTGTAATGTAGGTGTCATTGGTTAGGCTGACTAATCTAAGCTAAGAAGTGTGGGCAGGAGGACATGAGGAGGTGCAGAGCTTCTATGTAGCAAGCTCTGAGAGAGTAATCTAGCTTTAAATTTTATGGGATCTTCCTTAAGATTCATAGTAATAGGTCTTACATCAGATTTAATAGCTTACTCTTACATCTTCATTCATTTTCAGCATTCTCTTTTCTTTCCTTTAGTGTATGCCCTATTCTACTCTGCCAGAGGGTTTAGCTATTCACATCATATAACTCTGAGTGGTTTGACAGCTGGAGGTTAGTCCTACCTTATATATATTTTGATGTTTTAATTTACTAACTGACTTTCTATTTTCTAGGCATGCCTTGCAAGTATAAGAATCTGACTATCACTTAGTTCTATTACTATTAGCTTTATATCTATACTGATTTCTTTAATCTTCCTCATTACAGTTAGTTCCTCTTTTAGTAGTAGCTGCTAAATATGTAGCTGGCTATTGATAACTCTAGACTCAAATTCTACCTTTATAATCAGTTAAAGCTTCATGCAGATCTCTATGGCCCTTCCCAGCTTTAAATGTAGAATAATACTGATATTAGTAATACTAGTTATAGTATACTACCTACTTAGTTTATTAGGGGGTTCTATTATTATCAAAATGCCTATTAGAGTTTCATGGCTTTAATATGTCACTTCTGTAAGCCTACTCTATTTGTTACCTTCATTGTGAACTCTGAGTGAGAGAAGATTCAGTCTGAGCTTCTCTATAATGATAATAGGAAGTCTATATAATATTAAAATGACTAGCCTAATTTAGTTGCTAGAGTCTTCAATATGAAGAATCAGGCTTTACTTTATAAGATTAAGAGCAGTATTTTGAGTAAATATATTACCTACATTCAGATAATTAAGTATCAGAAGAGAGGGCTGCCTCACTCTCATATTCTATACTAGCTGGAAGATGACCTATATTTTATTAAGAGGATAGATGATATTGTGTCTGCTGAGGTACTAGATTCTGAGGAGCTAGAAGGGTAATTACTCTATAATATCATTATTAAATAGCTGTTGCATAGGCTCTGTAGTCTGTATTTCAACCCTAATACTTCCTACTGTAAGAGAAATGTTAATGATGAGATCTATTATATTAAGTAGTTTCTTAAGTCTTTCACTAAGGAGATAACTATTTACTAATTATAATATCTCTAGTATCACTATTATGAGGGCAGCTATCACTTTACCTACAACTTGGATAAGGCCAGTTCTGTTGAGGTTGGCAATGAATGGGTCATCCCTCATAATTCTTACTTAACTTAAAGGTATAAGGCCTACATTAATATTAAATGCTATGTCAACATCTCTACAGTTAAATATCTCTATAAATATATCATGAAGGGTTCTAACCATGCTACTGTTAGTTTCAATATGGGTGACAATAAGATCCATAAGTATTATCTAAGTTACTATATTAATTGTACTGAGGTAGCCTGGTAGGCTCTAAGCTTCAATGTAGAGAATCATTACTCTAGAAATATAAATCTTATTATTCACCTTTCAGGCAGGCATTATATTATATATGACCTTAAGGAGCTCTATAAAATTACTCTTAACTGTCTTAACAGCCAGACATCTTATCTACTTACTTTCTTTAAGTATAATCATAATAATCCTAGATCTATCTATTTATACCATGACATGCTATATCATTTCACCTGGGACTCAAAGAATCTATGCTGGAAGTGCTGAAAGAAGCATTCTATTAGTAATATTATAGGGTAGATATACCTCCTTATACCTTTTCATAATAATATGTATTACTTACACTGTTTACTCACTATCCTGAGGAGGCCTAAATCTTTCAATGACCTACTGATAGTTACTGGCATCAGATAGGATACTTTCCAGAAGGCCTGCTACATAAGAGGCATCATTTAGTGTGATAACAAGTGAGAATATACCTTTAAGGAGGCTTTAGAGATAGAAACTGAGAGAATACTTTAAAGAATGTTGATATCCACTATCACCTATATTAATCTACTGTCTGTTACTAACATCTAGGCCTATTTTTCAACCTCATTTACTAATAACCTGGACTTCATTCTTGAAGCCCACTTTTATGATCTACCTGATGACTGAACCCTCTACAAGTTAGCTGTTGATTATGAGCTTCACCTTATCTAAAAGAGACTTGCCTGGAAGAGCCTTGAGTTAGAGAATATTTAAATCTGAGGTCTGTCAGAGCTACATTATAGGTAGAAGTTGAAGGAGGATAGTAACCTCCTAATCATATAGAAGCTTACTTATAACTACTAGGTACTAGCTGCTAGAGCTAAGAAATATAAAGCTCAGTTCAATATAAATCAGTGTTTAATCTATAATACTATCCTTATAGCTTTAGATACTAATCCCTATAATATGATATTCTTTTTTAATAATTCTAGTGAAATAGACAAGATGTTTATCTATAACATCCTCATTAATTATTTATAATTTCTAGATTAAATCATACTCTATATTATTAGTATAGATATTACTACTCAGCTTCTTTCTAGTAATCACACTACCCATAAGTGCTTCTATATTCTTATTGACATCTTACCTACATTAACTTACAACATATCATATAGTACTTAGCTGACTGAGTTTCTTCACTGAATCTTTCTCATCATCTGAGATAAAACTCTAATGACTTACCACTATATCTTTAATATAGTTAATTAGACTCTCCATAATCTCTAGGCTGATTTATCTAGAGATGATAATAACTTTAGTGGCATTCTAACTGTCTTTAATGATGATTTTCAGCAGACTTTGCCTATTATCCTCTGCAGTACATGAGATGACACTGTAAATGCCTACATGCAGTGTATCAAGGTTTAATTCTCCCTCTATATGCTCTATCTTCATCAGAATATGCACCTCTTGACTGCTACCTCTGAAGGTAAATTCTTTGTAGATTAGTTGGCTAGCATGTCATATAATATAACTTTTTAAGGTTATTAGCTAATCTCCTCTAAGCTACACTGAACCTCTGAGGTTGATGAGTTTATTAATTGAGTATATTCAGATCTATAGGATCAGTTCTGTCAGAGGAGTTACTTTCAAAGTCAGGTAATCCTCATGCCCATTAATAATACTGTTGCTTAGCTCAATAAGGACCTTCTAGATCATCTACTTAGTAAGCCTGTTGAATACCTGTTAGTTGATGTGAGTAAATAGAATGATAATTAACACTATAAGGTTATATAGAAATTCATGTGTACTTAGAATGCTCTATCAATTCAGCCTTTAGTTCTATAAATCAAATAAAATATGCCTCTTATATGTATGTATAATCTGAACCTGCAGTATGATATTTGCAATGAATCTTACATAATTCTTCTTACTTATTCATCCTGATGTCTAAAGATCCAATTGAATAATAGGCTATTTAATGGTGAGATGCAGCTTCTATATCAAATCAAATTATTAAGTAATGTGAAGGATTTTATGATTATGATAGTTTAACTCCAGTTCCTCATACAGCCCACTTTTGTGATGATAATCAATAAATCACAGGGTTAATTACTCAGCCATATTGAAATTAATCTTTAAGATTTGATTTTCTTGCATGGTCAGCTCTATATTACTCTCTCATGTACTATAAATTACCATCAGATCTTAGTGCTTATAAGTAGTGTAAATTACTGTTAGATTATAAATAATATGGTTTATCCTGAAGTTCTTTACTTTTAATTTCAATACCTATATCTAGCCTCTTTACTTCTTTTTTTTTAGCTCTCTATTAAATTCATTGTGTCTTCCTACCTCTCTCATAATATCTTAATTTTAGTTCTAAATTTATATTTTTATCTTCAACAGTTTTATCATCATCAACCTTGGCAGCTGTGTTCCATCAGATAGGAATATTAAGGTTAATAGCTTTACTACCCCTACTATCCTTTATGACATCTTAGGTCTTAAAATTGAGCCAGAGCTATCTATAGTACTTTAGATCTATAACCTCAGTTAGCTGAATTTCATGGAGGATATGTTCATTCAAGCTGAGAGTACTCTAACTGTAAAGTATATTCCTACAACTAATATAGCTACTATATCTAATATTACTATAGTAATCTCATCTTTTCATTTTTAGTTGGGCCTCAGAGCTATTAGTTCCTCTAAGTATATAAGAGCTAGTATTAGCTCTGATAGCCTATCTTTATTTACTGTTGCTATTTATATTACTCACTATGATATACTCACTGATTATTCTGATTATATTTTTAAGATTACTATTAAAATCTATAGGGGTTATGATAGTAATGAATATTCTGAGTTTAGAGTCTTTAGTATTTATTATATCTTCTCAGGATCTCTACATTGAAGCTGTATTCTCCTACTATATATTAAGAATTTAATTTCTATTAGTAATAATACTATTAGGTTTTTTACTTATAGAGGAAAGAGATCTCTTACCATGATTATCAAGCAATTTATCTACTTGAATAATATTAGTGTCTCTACTATCTCTAGCTCTAGCCCTACTAACTTAATAATCTCTATTTAGTATATCTTCTCATCTAGTCTTTCACTTTACATTTACTAACTTGCTCTTTCTTTCCTCTAGTAATAGAGTCATTAAGTGATATAAAGTCTCTACTGCTATAACTCTAAGCACCTCTTAGGTTACTACCTTCTTTACTAATAAACCTCTATTAACTCTGTTGAGGTCTCTACTTGTATCACTATCTACTATTAAAGATAAAGGAGATATAGAGGTAGATACTGATAAAGGAAAAAAAAAAGATAGTGGAAATGCTACATTAAGTAAGCTATCCCTATATACACTAGATTGGGCCATAAGATCTTTAAAGGAGAGGAAGAGACTATACTCTCTGAGTTCATCTCTATCTGACATCAAATCTTTAACATCTTCTAGAGGTTTAAGCTCAGGAGGTGAGGCCTCTATTACCTCCTTTAATGATGATTAGGAGGACTTTAACACTAAAGATACTTCTTCTTCTTCTGATAGTGATGCTAATGAATCTTCTATAGAGTCTTTAAAGAGAAAGAGATAAATAATTCTTAATTATAGAGTTCCATTCTTTAATTTCTAATCTGATATTTTATAAGCTTATCCTACAGCATCTCATTCTGTAGCAGGTCAGGGACTTTTTTTGACCTCTGAGGTTATTTTTCATTTAGTTCAGGCCTTATACAGGCCTTATACAGGCCTTAATGTAGGACTCCAATTGATCACATGACTTTGAATTGCTAAGGGATAGCTTGATGAATAAAAAGGTGATGTGTGGATGCATGGCACTGTAAACTGGAACTTGTTATCTATATAATTTATATAATATTACAAAGTGGAATCTAAAAATATCAAATTTTGCTGATATAATACCAGTATTACATACCTAAAAATATCCGAGATCGTTGGGTGGTAGCCATGTTAATCCACCACCCAACGACCTCCCTTTTCCTTCCAAACATCTCAACTTCGCCATATGCCCACATGCCTAGCGAAAGGTTTTCAGTCATGAACCGAAAAAACTAATAAGGAATCAGTTTTTGATTTTTACTGCCGCCGCTAAAGAATATGAAATCAACCAACCTAAGCTGATGTGGAGGTTCAAATGTTCAACAATAACAGCCAACCCCTATCGCTGTTAACCAACACCACCACACTGCATTGTTGTTCCATTCTCGGAAAGATTACACTGCATGATTGCAACTCGAGAAGGCTATGAGCCCAACTGCTTAAAGAAAAACCTGTTGCTTGACCGCTTCTTAAGGAGCGGAGTATCCCACTCGAGGAAGACATTTTCCTCGATATGCTTTCTTTTCGCCCAAAGAACGCTGGACTAAATTGGGACGAAAACCAGCTTTCCCTTCACCCCCCGAGAAGGCATATTTTACGAATAACCATCTCAGAATAATCCAAGATGCCAGAAGTACGGTTCTCCCCTGGAATGTGTGGCTGTAAGTGGCTCCCTCCCACGTTATGCGGATATTTAGTGATCAGTGCATACATCCATACAGGCCTCCCACTCATCGCATGTCATCATTTTCTAATGCTTCTCCTTGCGATTGCAACTATCCTACTTTGTAGGTGGCTTCTCCCCTTGAAATATAGTGGATCCGTTAAGAAATTTACCCTGACGAACCTGCAGCCATACTGCTTGCCGGCTGCACCAGCCCGAACCTCAGCGATGTCTACCTGCTCTCTCTATCGTACAACACAGATAGCAACCGCTATTCCTCTCCCTATTACGAGCCAGTACAGTATAACCTCAATATGTCAAGGACATTTACATATCTAGCCAGAGAGGATGGTCATGCCCATCCGTTGGAGATCCGCGCGGGATTTCTGGGGCTCTGTATGAAACGGTCCACGACGACGTCTTCCGCATATTGGTTCTGTTCTCCACATGCACAAGTTCTTCTGGACGGCATTAAGGAACCAGGATCGACGATAACGGATCCGTTGAATTTAATCTGGATATCTCAGAAGTTCAAGGATAGAGTTGTTTTTAGCGGGTTAACGTAAGTACAATATTCCTATTTGGGGCGTGTAGATCGATCTATCCCGAAACTACCAATGACTTCTGTAAACCGTTTTTTGAAAAGTCAATAAAATTGCGTCAGAAAATGGCTAATAATGACATACCAGCATCGCATCAATCCCATTTATGCTCCTATGCTTCTTCGCCCTTTCCTCCTTCCCAGGCTGGGACCACGTCATCTCAATCAATGGTGAAAATCGACATATTAAATTCTCGCCCGCGAAACCGGCAATCTACACCGCAATGTTCTTTGCCTGGATTTCTTCACTATTTGTTTTTCTTGCGGTATTCGGGCAGCAAGTTTTGAGCTCTGCGGGTGTAGCGTTGATCAACGACCTTTCGTACGGGACGATCGAAGCCCATACTGGCCCTACTGCTATGGGTTTGGGCTGGGGGGCGATGATATGCACGCTGTTTGTCTTTTTCGGGGTTCTTTTGATCATTATCAGCATTGCGGTTTTGGATAATAAGAAGAAGGAGGAGGATGGCTGATGTTGCTGGGTTGTCTTTTGCTTCTGTTTTGAGAGTGTTATGTCTCTATATCTTTCAGTTTTTAATTGTCGTTTCATTATTTTGTCTCTGGATTGCTACAGTTTATCAGAATTACTCCTTTCTTTTCCTGATATAACTAGTTATACCAAGTGTTTCGGAATCGCCAATCTATCTGTAACTATAGAAGGAAAGTATTATCTTCTCAGTTTGATCCAACCCCAACTGTCCAGCACAAAAACGTTGGCGGTCCCTACTATCAACTGTTATGCCCATTTCCATTGTTCCAACCGGGTTAACTACTCATGCAGGAGCCCGAAGCTTTCTTTGTTCGATAACTATATCGGTTGGAGAACACGCCCCGTAGCCACCCAACTGCCGCCCAATGCCGAAGGGTGTTGTTGTTCATAGCTACCTGTTATTATATAACCCAACACACACGAGTTCAACGAGAACAAGAAATATGTAGAGGCTTCTCGAGATTTTTTTGGGCTTGGGGGTTGTATAGATTATCGTTTCAACTACGGTACTGAATATTAATATGTTCCCGCGCCCTTCTACAATGACGCTGGGCGGGGTGCTGACCCCGCCTTTATCCGCCATGCTCTCATTGTTATCTCGTATAAAAGCTACACCTATTTTAAGCAGAGGGTTTAACATAGAAGTGAAAACTATTCTCGACAGGAAAAAAAAAGAAAAATAGCTCTGCCTTGTTATTATTTGTTTGATTGACTTCCAACCCATCACGCCTAGTCTCAAGCGTCCCTGCAAATCCCGGATAGTAACTACAGAACAGAGAAAAATGTCCCCCGATCTCAAGAAAACGATAAAAATCGCCGCCGTCCAAGCAGCACCAGTATTCCTAAACCGCGCCGCCACCACAGAAAAAGTCTGCCGCCTCATCCGCGAAGCAGGGGAACAAGGCGCGGACGTGATCGGCTTCCCCGAAGCGTTCATCCCCTGTTTCCCCTCCTGGGTCGAACTCCTCCCACTGGTCTCAGAACCAGCTCTCTCCCTCTACCGCGAGCTATTCCACCAGGCCGTCGAGGTGCCCGGCCCAGAGATAAGCGCGATCCAAGCAGCCTGCCGAGACGCCAATATCTATGCCGTCGTGGGCATAAACGAGAAACGCGCCGGCACCACGGGCACGCTGTACAATACGCAGTTGATATTTGGCCGCGATGGCGGGTTGCTGCACAAGCATCAGAAATACGTGCCGACTGTTGGCGAGCGGCTTATCCACGCACCGGGGACGACGGGGAGTAAAGCTTCCGCGCTGACGGACTTTGGGTGTCTGAGTAGTCTCATCTGTGGCGAGAATGGGAATCCCCTGGCGGCCTATTCGCTTGGTCTTGACTATCCGATTGTGCATGTGGCATCGTGGCCGACTCATTTCGGCCCGGGGGTTCCAGCTGTGGACATGGAGGATGCGGTTTTGACTGTGACGCGAGGCCTTGCAGCTGCCCTCTCTTGCTTCATTATCAACTCCGTCTCGGTTGTTGCTGATGATGCCATTGAAGCGTATGGTGTTGACGAGGCGGGGCGTCAGTTCCTGAGACAGCAGCAGGAGAAGAGAACCCGCGCTACGATTGTTGGACCTGGAGGGAGCATAATTGCTGGGCCATTCGAGGAGGCGGAAGAGGGGATTTTGTACGCAGATGTCAGTGCTGGGGATTTGGTGGGTTCGAAATACGCAACGGACTATGCTGGGCATTATAATCGGCCGGAGCTATTCGCTCATCATTTCGCAAAGTATTTCGAGGGAGGTCAGCGTGACGGAGCCGGTCAGGCGTAAAATATTCCATGCAGATACTTCGCAGATAGTATCTATCACTTTTCGTTGTATCTCGGTCTGTCTGTGATGTCAGAGACTGAACAGGTCAGACCGTGCGCTGGAACTCGGGAAATAGATCAGTGATTCGGGCTCCATTATTAGCAGCATCCTACGGGAATTGAAGTCCCCTGGTGATGTTTAACAGACGTGCCACGGCTATATCGAAAAACAAACCCCTGAGGTTGAGGTTGATGTTGACATAAATAAAAACTCGGGCCTTGCCGAAACTCAAGTTCGGGGCTGCTCCAACCAACCACCGCTGGCCGTTGCAGGGTCTGGTTTCCCCCACCAAAAAGCCACGCCTCACCGCGATTTCAACACACCCCGCCAACACCCCGATCTCCTTTCTTCCTCCCGCCGTCTGCTCGACATTCCGTCCTCGAAATCCACTACCTATACAGAAACTAGCAGCAAGATACCACGAAGAAGACACAATGGCTACCGGAGCAGGCGTTTATCCCCCACTCGAGGAGAGACCTATCAAGAACACCATCTGTCTGTTCGACGTCGATGGCACCCTGACGCCCGCCAGGAGGGTAAGGAGTTCTCATCCCATTTCCGCGCAATATCCCGCGCCGTCCCTCTTTGACATCCTCTATACAATACTAAAGATATGTGGGTGTTAACAAAAACAGGATGCCTCCCCGGAGATGCTCCAATTGCTTTCGCAATTACGACACAAATGCGCCATCGGTTTCGTGAGTTACGCCCCAGATGAATGAATTATATCCCCCTGACGAAGGCTCGCCCTCTCAAATATTGCAAACCCACATCCTAACCACGCGGGAACTCCCAGGTCGGTGGATCGGATCTCGTCAAACAACAAGAACAACTGGGCAATGCCACAACCAACGTCACCTCCCTATTCGACTTCTGCTTTGCTGAGAACGGCCTGACCGCATACCGTCTTGAGAAGCCACTGTCCTCCAACAGCTTCATCAAGTGGCTGGGTGAGGACAAGTACCAGAACCTCGTCGACTTTTGCCTGCGATATATCGCGGGTGTGAAGCTGCCCCGGAAAAGGGGAACGTTTGTGGAGTATAGAAATGGAATGGTCAATATCAGCCCTGTCGGACGTAGCGCGAGCGTGGAGGAGAGAGATGAGTTTGAGAAGTACGTAACGTTGCCTGACAATCCCCGCAGCTCATCCCGAGTCGTTTAAACCACCTCCAATACTAATAATACATATCTACACAGGTATGACAAGGAACACAACATCCGGAAAGGCCTCGTCGAAGCCCTGAGAAAAGAATTCCCCGACTACGGTCTGACGTATGCCTCCCCTAAATTCTCTCCAGCACCCCGCCATGTTTTCATTCAAGACCCCATCTCTAATTCGTACTCTCGAATAGCTACTCCATTGGCGGCCAAATCTCCTTTGACGTCTTCCCCACTGGCTGGGACAAGAGATACTGCCTGCAGCACGTCGAGGCCGAGAAAGGCATCAGCGGTGTCGAGTACACCACCATCCACTTCTTCGGCGACAAGTCCTTCGAGGGGGGAAATGATTACGAAATCTATAGCGATCCCCGGACCATTGGACATGCGGTTACCGGGCCAGAGCATACCATGCAGCTATTGAAGGAGATTTTCAACCTATAGGGGGTCTGTTAAAAGATTAGGGGGTAGGGACAAGTAGTTGATAATGGCGGAAGGGAGTTCGAAATAGGCACTCGACTACGACGCCTTGGTTGATTAGCGACCTCTCTTTTTTGACGTGATTTAGCGGAACTTGAAGTTATATGTCGGTTCTATCTGTATCTGAAAAATCCTCGTTTCAGTATAGAAATAGAATTATGGAAATACTCTCGTAGTCGAGAGAAATGGTCAATAGTTCCAGAAGGCGGGGCCCGATATGCTTAGTAATGTGGTTTGATAAATCACATGATATCCCGGCTTGTCGTGCTTCCAAGGTTCATCCCATGAACTCTCCGATTCAACTTCAACTTCTGCTCCAACGACTTCGAAAGGGGGCCGTGGCCGATAGATATACCGTGTCCCATCTCTCCCAATTACTTACTGCTCAATCCACAGTCATGGCGAACTCACAGCAGGTTGTCAAGCTTCCGCGATTTCTCCTCCAACCCATCGTCTGGAATGCGTCATCCATAAATTTTTCCATGGTGACTGCTGGCTCGACCCCCAGCCTGTCACTGAGGTTATATGCCCCCAAAAAGAAACGGCGCACTACCCCCGGCCGATCGATACATACATCCCATGCCCCTTCGCCTCGAAACTTCCACCCGTCCCTTCGATCACATCTTACAGCCTCAACTGCACCACTCCCCTCAAATCCTGCGCATCAAGATATAACCTCCGCTCCTATTAGGCACAATGGCGTATACGTCGCCGTATTCAAACCTGCCCGTCGAGCGTTCCACAGTACCCCTGCCAACCAGAGAGATCACCACTTTGATACGTTAAAGATCGTGCAACGGCTTAAGGCAGAAGGATTCAGCGAGGAGCAGGCAGTGGCGTTGATGCGGGTATTGAATGATGTTATTGAAGAGTCGATACAGAATCTGACGAGGACAATGGTTTTGAGGGAGGGTGCGATTACTCCTTTCCTTACCCTCATGCGTTCTTTCATGCGATCCCTTAGAGGAGGTCTACTCTAGGTTTTTTTTTAAAAAAAAATCCGGGATATCATTTCAATATCCCTGTATCTGACATTTATCATTTTATTCATTCAGACGTTGAACGTTCGACGTACACCCAGAAAGTCGATTTCGCCAAACTCCGCTCCGAGCTCCTAAACTCCGATTCTACCGAAACGCAACTCACCCGCTCCTCACACGACCGGATCGCTGGTGATCTTGCGAAGCTAACCTCACGTCTTCGTGATGAAATTGGGCGCACCCAAGCATCCGTGCGGCTAGATTTGAATTTAGAAAAAGGCCGGATTCGGGAGGAAGCTAATGGGCAGGAGATGAGGATTAAGGAGACAGAAACGAGGATTGAGCAGGAAGTTGCTGGTCTAAGGGAAAGAGTGGAGGCAGTCAAGTTCTCCACGTTGCAGTGGTTGATGTACGGATACCCTGACCCCTCCTTTCCCCTCTCCTGTGTTATTTTGGTGCTGACCTACGTTTCTTTCTACTACAGGGGTGTCTGCACTGGTACCGCTGCATTGATTCTTGGTGCTTGGCGTCTGTTGATGTAAAGCGCATTTCCGACTACCTAATCAGACCAGGTCGAGCAATAGAACGGCAACCCAGAATTATATCCCCCACAAATAATCGGAGGAGCGCGCAGACCCCTTACTCGGAGGACGAGAGATGGGACAATTCATTCGATTTTAAACCTAGGACATCTCCTTTCAATACCCTCAGAAAGAACTTCACGATACACATTTCCTTTGTTCTCTCTCTGTATAGTATGATCAATAAAACCGCATTGCAACGAAATACAATGCAATTGATAAATTCGATGCTCATGCATTTTCCCACTTTGGTGCTATCCACCAAGGAAAGAATAAAGCAAGCAGACCTTATTTTGGAATTGAAGTGGCTAATCAAATTGGTCTCCACTGTCAGAATCGCTACTGATAATGATGACATTCTCATTCACCGGACTAGGACATTCGGTAGCCCCTTTTGGACTTCCAACCCCAACACGGCCTACTCTCCTCTCATGATTTGACACACGATCCGTTGTATCCTCTCCGCCTTCACTCTTATCTCTTTCCACGGAAACACTCAATGCCTTATCCCTAGCCAATGATCCATTTATAACCCCTTGGCACTCTTTCAAAAAATGCTCGATCGCAACTAGTGGAACTCCATGCCTCATAGCAGTCTGGTCATCCCACGACGAGTGCAAGCCGACCAAACCCCCATCCGCTTCCCTCAATAGAGGTGCCCCAGAATGGCCCCAATACGTCCATGCATCGTGTTTCAGGGTCCCAATTTCCGAATTGTCCTGCGGGTCCGCGCCTGGTATCATACCTCGGAACATGCCTTCCGATACCTCTATGAGGTTATAGTCTGTCTTCCTAGCAGTCGCTGATTCCAGATCCTCACTACCCGGCTGGCCGATACATATGATGCGCGTTTTCGCCTCCGGATTTCGGGGACAAAGGCGTACAAACGGAAAAGGACCAATCATAATCTCGCCCCCTGCGTCGGCGTCCCATTCGATTGCTACGATTTTGAGAAGTGCAATGTCCCGCTTCCCATCCCAGACCCGGCATTCGACTTGGACAGCCCGCCCGTCATAAAAGAGCAACCATCGCCTCTTGGATGAGGCTTCGTACTCCTCTTCTGTGTCTCCAAAGCAGTGCGCGCATGTGATAACCCAGCCGGCGGGGTCGATACAGACAGCGCTACCAGCCTCGTGCTGCGCAAAGATCAAGCTCGCCGCAAGCCCAGTGCGGAGATGTGCGCTGGCCAACGATTTCAGCGCGTTTCGGGCGTTTGAGGAGAGTCGTGCTTGCTTTTTGCGGAGGAGGGTTAGCTCCGCAGGTGAAAGGTTTGGTAACTTGGATCCCCGGGGAATGAATTTATACCCTCCGGCATGGGTTGATAGGGGCTCAGGGGGTGATGAGAGGGCGATAGACTTGTCACGTTGTGTCGCGGGGACAGGCTGTTTTGTGGATGACCGTAGCTTTCGCCCTGTGCTTGACATGTTGAATTATTGACCGAGGAATACAATGAGACGTTTCTTCGTGATGAGATCAGTCCGTCTTCATTTCTTCAGGAATATGCAAAATGGATGTAAACAGATATCCTTTTTAGGCAGCACATATATCACATGACCCGGTCACCTGACCGTGATCGTCCGCAGCCCTGCAGTTTATTTCGACATCACCCTTAATATCCAATCCATGAACTTCAAAATGTTGAAATCAGGGTACGCTTGAATATCTATGCGGCATAGGGCATGTGGTTGAATATCTACCAAACGCCAACCTTGCATTCCAGGGCATGTATTGACAGCCCCTGACCGTGGATGTTCCCATCACAGATGCTCCTTCTGCCTTGATGCCGATGGATGTTTGCGGCCCGCTCGTTAATAAACCGATTAAATATCCGTGTGTCGCCTCAATTATTCCATCATGGACGCGAAGGACTGTATTATTCAATTCGACGGCGATGTGAAACGGCCAGATACTACTATCTCAAAGCGCGGCCGTATCAATCAGCAGATTCCAAGGGAACGTCCCTCTCATCGTACAGTTATGATACTTATCTTTGCTCTATTGGCCACATTGTTATTCGCTTTCGCCAGTTCTCCTTATTCGCCAACGATAAAAGGGGCACTTCAGCAGTATGACAACCAACTTCGTTGCTTTCAGGTACACAAGCCTGTTACCAACGTACCGGATGAAGACAAGAGGGACGGATGCAACTTGGAAGTCCTGTTGATGAGGCACGAGTTTGGATTTAGCTATGGCCATCCATTTGTTGGTAAGACTGGCTCGAAATCCACTTTGAACAAATCCTGTGTATGTATCCTTTGATTAATGCCAATAAAAGGGAACTATGTACCTCCGCCATGCGACTTCGACACTGTAATTATGAATCTTACTGTTACATCCAAAGGCCGCCAATTTGATAGACTGGCACTAATGTTTCTTGGCGACA
Source organism: Onygenales sp. PD_10 (assembly GCA_032988465.1). NCBI lineage: Eukaryota > Fungi > Ascomycota > Eurotiomycetes > Onygenales > Onygenales sp. PD_10. The sequence goes on along the minus strand of JANTQH010000004.1, from coordinate 242,969 downwards.
CTGAGGTCTTTCGAACCTCAACGGCTGAACCAACCGCGAATGGCATTATTTGGACTTATATGAAAGATATGTCCATGTACAAGGCGCTATGGACGGAACCTCAAAAGCTTATCTTTGACCTTGGGAACCTAATCAATGATGTATACACTGGGCCTTTCGATGTGACCCTAACCGCCACATTTTCTTTGGGATTCAGTGAAGTCAGAACCGCAGATGTTATCCTCCCCATATCTGCGCAGCGCTCGGCAGCCGACTCCCCAAGCGCGTTTAGTCTTCCCAAGGACAATGCGACTGTGGCGCATACTATTCCGGATACTGCTTCTCGAGCCATTGTGTCTATATCCGCATGCGGCCAGTCGACTGAAGAATTTTGGTTCTCAAACGTACTCTCCTCCGATACCAATACGTTTAACGAAACTACAGGCCCACTCAATGGCTATTCCCCCTTTCGCGAGGTCCAGCTTTTCATTGATGACCAGTTGGCTGGAGTGGTGTGGCCATTCCCGATTATATTCACCGGCGGTATCGCGCCTGGCTTCTGGAGACCTATGGTTGGGATCGATGCTTTTGATCTTCGCGAGCCGGAGATTGATATTTCTCCGTTTCTGCCTATTCTGACAGATGGTCGCGCTCATTCCTTTCGGATTAATGTTGTTGGCCTTGGGGACCCGAAAGATGATGGAACAGCAGAACTTTCCAATCAAGTCGGGTCTTACTGGGTAGTTACTGGGAAAGTCTTCGTTTATCTTGATAAAGAACCGGCTTTTCTCTTCGCAGACATTCCAGACAGGCGTATTTCGCCCACTATCTCAACGGATTTTAGCTCCAATATCCTGCATGAGTGGATGGAGAATCCCGAGACGGGCGCAAACGAGACCCTATCATATAACATCCGCGTGTCCCGGTCACTTACCGTTTCCTCCCGTTCTTCAGAATGGAGCCAGAAGCTCACATATTCCAACGCTGGATCCCTCTCCAGCCAGGGTTTAGCCCAGGTTAACGAACAGCACACATACGCCACATCCACCGCATCCGCCTTGACCGACGATGATGAAAGAGTTACAGTCAGCGAAACAACAAGTTACTACCCACTAGATGTTTTCTCGGAATATAACACCAGCTCAGGCGGTTTGGAAATTGAAGCATCATTATCCCGCGGCTTGCATTACACGCTCTACAGCGACATTGATATTTATTCACCGTATACCCTAACATCTGGCCCCCTGAAATTCGACGCCACACAAGCTGGCGAAGCGACTTATATGTCAGCAGCTAATAGATCGTTTTCTACGGGGGATACCACGGAGTATTTTGAGGAGGACTCGAGAGGGACCTTATTCATCACTCGTGTTCGAGCTGTTAATGGGAGTGTTGTTGGGGGAGATGGCATCCCGCCTGCTTTTAACTTATTGGAGAATCAAGACGTGCCCCTTGGGAGAGACAGTGTGCGAGCTATTCTTGGAAGAGGGCCGGGGAAGAGTCGGCCTTGAATCGTTTGGGGAAGGGTGCTCCGTGTAGATTTTCGGGGAAATTGGGATGGGTCCGTGTCGAGGAGTATAGATATATATACCCTTTTCTCTTTCCAGTGAAGTTAGTTACTGGTTCGTAGTAATTATCCCACGTTATGAAGGGATTACCGACCTGCCTTTATATGATAAAACTATTATAAAACAGTGTGGTTTCTTCCCCCGCCTTGTATAGAATAGTAGTAATAATACGGGATTTGCATATTTCCCCGCGAGGTGGAGAATGAATTCTCCTGAAAGGAAGAGAGGGATCATTGGCAGTAGTTAGTCCAAATGTGGCAGACGGAGCTGGAGTTAGGGTTAGGGCAAGCTTTGATCAGGGGCTGGTCTCATACTCCCCCGCAGTTTAAGTTACTTCGCCCCAACCTGATTTGCATGGCAAAATGCAATCGACAATTATTAATAAAAGTAATATTCCGGGAATCTCAACACTCTTGGAAAAGCGCCGACGGGCCGAACGGAAGTTAATTTGGCTGGTTTATTGGCATGCTGACAAATGGCTTGGACTATTCTCCGCCTGGGAAGATAGAGTGCTAACAGGCCTTCTTCTGCCTCTTTACTCTGGAGGATGATGGCGATATCAAGGTCACGGTGTTCTCCTCCAACACCCCCAGGACTAAGAATTTCCGGTTTTGGGTCTGGTGGAAACATCTTGGCTGGTTGAACAGGCGAACTCGGCTTGTCTTCCTTCGCGCGTGGGCCAGTGCTTCGACATAAAAATAGTTTCAATGGGCCAGCAAGAAACCTGAATGGGCCCTATTCTTCAGCGAATGGAAAATCAAGATATTTCTTGCCTCCTTCGACTTTAAATGCAACAATTGGGTCAGGCTTCCTCGACAAGGATCTGGCCACCGACGTGCTCGCATTCGGCTTCAAGTCCACCACCAAAACCCACACATCGCACAACTCGCCGAACACTCGTCCCCCGCCTGCCGTTCCAGACCAATCGCGGGCCATGAGCACGGAATCTGGGGCTGAGCTCCGCAGCCAAAACTCCGGGGTGGAAGTTACTTGGCTAACTAACTTAACTAGTTCAAACCCCGCCAGGAGAAGAACATCGAGCTCCCAGCTTCCCCCCAGAACAGACAACAGTCCCAATCCCTTCAACAACCCAGAGTAGTTTTCGAGACAACGCCCATCATGGAAACAGTCGCCGTCCCACCAGAGCAGCCTCGAATTCGGAGAAAGAGAAAGTCCGTCGACGAGGAGGGCCTTCCTGCCGCGAAGAAGCCGGTGCAACGGAGAGCCTCGGCGGCTTGCCGAAGCTGTCGTGCTCGAAAGGTTCGCTGCGATGTTCTCCTGAAAAGCACTCCATGCACCAACTGCCGGCTGGATGGATCGGAGTGTGTTATTGCTGAGAGTAAACGGACGAAATTTGCTCGCGCGGCTAATGGCACGACGTTCCGTATCGCTGCTCCGGAGAAGGATAGGGAGAGCAAGGACGTCGCACAGGCCAAACAGGCGCCGATTAAAGAGATTATAGAGCGTCCAAGAAGTCAAAGTATTGAGATAAGTAATGGTGAGCTCGGTATTTTCCTCATCTCATGTGCCGTCACAACTTGAAGTTCCCATGATAACAGGAGTAGCTGATTTTGTTCTGTTCCAATTCCAGAGTCCGATAACAGCGATTACGAAATTCAACAACAGACGACATCTGAGCCGGTGATCGTGCATGATATGGTTCTCACGAACATGGTCACTATCATGCACCAGCTATTCGGGCCATCCCCAAACATGGGTAAAACCCACGCCCAATTGGAACTACCGAGATATATCAAAGAATTTCCACCACGCGTGGAAGCCGACGATATCGATTACCTTCAAGCCAAGGGCGCTCTCAAAATCCCCCATTTTGCACTCCGAAACGAACTTCTCAAGTGCTTCGTGAACTACGTTTATGTCTACATGCCCTTGCTTGATCTTGGTGATTTCTTGCAGACTATTTCCGAGAATAATGGGCAGAGACGAATCAGTTTGTTACTTTTCCAGGCCGTCATGTTTGCGGGGACTGCTTTTGTGGATATGAAACATTTACGTATGGCTGGATATCAGTCTAGGAAGGCAGCGCGGAAGACATTCTACAAAAGAGCAAGGGTAGGGCGCAGTTGATTCCTAGGGTATCTGAAATGAAACTAATAGATCATATCTAGGCCCTCTATGACCTTGATTACGAAGATGACCGAATAACCATTATCCAATCTTTGCTTCTCATGAGCTACTGGTTCGAGACCCCCAATGACCAGAAGGACAACTGGCACTGGGTTGGCATCAGTTTATCATTAGCCCGACTCCACGGACTGCATCTCAATATAACAACCGCAGGGATAGGTGCTGCAACCCAGCGTATCTGGAGACGCATTTGGTGGTGCCTATATATACGGGATAAAGTGATCGCCCTGGGCATGAGGCGGCCTACCAGAATCACAGATCGGGAGTATGATCTTCCTGTTGCCAACCTAAACGATTTCGAATTCTTCGAATTTCCAACCCATCTACGGCAAATAGTTGGCAATTGTGAGGTGTTGAGCAATCCGACCTATCAACGAGAACTTGCTCTCCTATATATCGAAAAGGTTAAGCTCTGCCGCCATCTCCACCATGTGCTTTCAGTGCAATATCATACACCTCAGCATGACATTAATGTAACGCCAACATCGAGGATGGAACTTATACCGAAACGAGAGGTCGCAGAAATATCCCAAGTTCGTCATTACGATGATGCTCTCGACGAATGGCTCGCGAGCACTCCCGAAGAAACAAAATACTCTCCGAGACTCGGCAGCGAGTTATCCGAAGTCGAAGAAGTGCTACATATCCACCGCGCAATGCTTAAATTAACCTACCTATCGACTCGTAGCACTCTCCATCTCCCCCAGATTCTCCGTGCGCTACCAAACAAACTTCCCCCCGATCTACATCTCAACTCCCTCAAAAAGGTCCGACAAACCGCCGCCGAAATCACAGATATCGCCCAAGATCTGCATCGTCTAAATCTAACCCGCTACCTCCCGGCATATGGCACGACCCCTCTCCTCTCCGCCGTCGCAACCCACGCCATCGACATCACCTCACACGACCCCACAATCAAAATAAATAGCCTAAACCGACTACACCAATGCCTGCAAACCCTCCTCCGGCTCAAGGAGATATACTCAGCAGCCGACGTCATTACCAGCGCACTAGAGAAGATCATGAGCGAGGTGGGGGTACAGTTATACACGTACAAGCCATGGGCCGCGCAGGATGACGCGCAGACTCAACTGTTGCCAGATAATGATCTAGCCAGTCGGGTGCGGGGTTGTTATAGTAACATGGTTTCGCCAAAGGCCAGTCCACCCAGCTTGATCGTTTTGGATTCGATGGCGGATAGTCCGAGCGTGAAGGATGAGGGGTATTCGACGTCTGAGCAGGAGAATGAACATGGAGCGGAGAATGTGCATGTGGACGTGGACGTGGGTGTGGGTGTTGATACGACCATGGATGTTGATGAGCGCTCTAGCATTGCGCATAACAGTCCAAGCGGGAATGATAATGAGAGCACCAATGACACAATCGACCAATCGAAGTCGCCGCAAAATAATATCTTAGATACTGCGGATACTGCTAGTCCGCAGAGTCAGTCCAAAACCCCGTCGTCCGTCACCAATCCCGATCCCTCGCGATCTCAGTCTCCGGAAGATACAAGTACGATATCGCTTGGCTCTAGTGAGGGGATGGGAGCGGGGTTTGACAGGATGCTTGAAGAGTTTGTCGCGAGTACGAGATGCTTGAGTTGGGATTTGAGTTGATTTGGAATAAGGGGGGGAATGTATATGATGGGAATTTTGTGCTGGAGATGGAATAGGTATAAATGACTGATGAATGAGTTGATGAATTGATGAATGAACAAATTGATGGAAACGACAAATGAAAAATGAATAAATTGAAGAAATACCTCTTTTTTTCGTGGGGGGACTGTTCAATTCTTGTTATTTTCCTCCTTGTTGCTAATTTACAGATGAAATGCATAAATTATCCAGCTTGTTATCAAGAAAAAAGAATGAAAATTTGACCACGAATACAATCAGGATATAATTTTTTTCTCTTTTTTCTTTTCTATCTCTCTATTTTTCTCTTGAGGATACAATGCAGTGTGTTCTTCAATACATACATATCCCATCTTCTTCAAAGCACTGTACCATGAAATGTATAACTGACGAACCTCATCGCCTCTTCCATCCACGTGGAGACTTTTCGGAAAAAAAAAAAAAAAAACCCAAGAAACAGCATGCTCTATCTTGCGGGGCTTTACCTCCACCAAACTGGCCGCAAATGGATATTAGAAAACTTTGAGAGGAGTGGGGGGAATCAAAAATGGAAACGGCTGAATGAACATGAAAAGAGGGTTTAGAGGGGGGATTTATTGTACCAAAACATGAATAATATAACAGTGAAAGTCATTAGGAGTGGGAAAAAGAAATAGAACTAATCAAGCGCAAAACGTGTATCTTTATGCAAAACCGGAGGAAAAAACGCATTACCAACATGCACCGAATATTAAATTAGAAAAGTGAAAAGAGAAACCAAGAGAAAAGAAAAACCCCATCTATGCAGGCATTCCATCAATCTTTTTCCCCTTGACGCTCTTCCACTCGACACCTAGAGCTCCAATAACCCCCAACGCCGACATAGCGATGGATGCATACCACGTATTTGTCAAGGCGGTGTTATATAGAGTCTGGACAGCGTCGAGGTATTGTTCTGGGATCACTCTCTGGAGAGAAGTAGCACCCTGGGTTAGGACAATTGTTGGATCCACGGTTGGTGCGGCAGCCGCCATGCCGCCGACAAGTTTGTTCGTGAAGATATTCTGGGCGACTGAGACGAAAAGCGCGCCGCCAAACATTTGGGTAAACATGACAATGACGGTTCCGATGGCGACCTCTTCGAGAGAGAGCACTACCTGCACCGTGAGAAGTGGCAGCTGCATGCCCAGTCCAATACCGGCCCCGTAGAGGACTTGGTATCCAATCCACGCTGAATGACCCGTGTTGGTTGAAAACGTTGTGAGCAAGCCAGCCCCGACGGCCCCAAATATGGTAGAGATAAAGTAAAACGGCGTGTAGTATCCAACCGTAGTTATGGTGGCGCCACCGATGATGGAGAAGATCACAAGAGATAGAACCATGGGAATAGTCATGATACCTGACTTGGTCGCGGAGACGCCCTTGATTGCCTGGAACCAGATAGGAAGGTAAAATACCAGAATGAAGAATGACGCGCCGAGGAAGAACGAGAAGAGAGCGCTAAATGCGACGCTCCGTTGCTTGAGAATATGTGGTGGGACAGTTGCTTTCTCTCCCCTCCATATTTGGATAACCACGAAGGCGGCCATAAGGAGGGCAAAGAGGACGAACAGAACAATAATGCGCGCGTTGTTCCATGGGTATTTGGTGCCTCCCCACTGAAGGGCGAGGAGCAGACAGATGACGCCGGGCATAAATGTCACAGTTCCCAGGGGGTCCAATTGATCGATTTGAGCTTTCCAAGATTTCGGGGCACTTAATTTCTGTTTCGGGGACTTCAGGAACCAGCCAACGCCCAGAACTGTAACGGCACCAAGTGGAAGGTTGATGTAAAAGCACCATCTCCAGGAAACATGGTCGGTAAAGGCACCACCCATCAACGGTCCAGCAACCGAGGCAATACCGTACATGGAGCCAAACATACCATTATCTGTTTTATACGTTAGCTCGTGAAAACAAATACCAATTAATGGGGTAGAACATACAAATTGGACGTTTTTCCAAGGGGATGGAATAAGCGATAATGACCATAGCTCCAGCAAAAATGCCCGCTGCACCCATGCCGGCAACAGCGCGACCGATAATCAAGGCTTCTGAATTTGGTGCGGCACCACAAACAGTTGATCCAATCTCAAAGACAATAATCGCGCCCAGGAAGACCCATTTGACCGGGTAGAAGGTGTACATTTTCCCGAAAATTAATTGAAAGGCGCAGGTGGTTAGCAAGTAGGAGCTTCCATACCAGCCTACGTCGTCAAGAGCCTTGAAATGGTCCGAAATCTTTGGGATGGCAGTTGCTATAATAGTATTATCCTAAATCAGGTAAAGAATTGTATTAATTAGCCGCCTGCCCTCTATGTTCATAGAAATATAAAGACGTACCAATGCGACAAGTAGGACAGCAAAGCATAAGCCAAGGATAACAATCACGAGCGGAAAACCACTGAGATAAACTATCTCATCATTGTCCTGCTCCGCGTTTGAGGATTCTGCCTCTGGCGCGTCGGGGACGACTTTCTCGCCCGTGTCTATCGATATCTGCGAATTCGTGGTTATATCCAGTGCGGGATCTGTACCCTTCTCTGACCCGACGACTGAAGCGGCATTGCTAGGAACCACGGTGGTTGCACGAGACGCAGGTAACTCTCCTGGATGACCATCGGGTTTGCTAGAGAAAAGCGTATTCAGGGATTTCATCGCGGGATGGTTGGGACGCGTCGGCGGCCAAACCTATGGTGACGAAAACGGAGTTGGCACACGACCGGGAGCTACTCTACTGGTAGAGCGCGCGGTTGAATGAAGAAGCGTAGGGATGAACTGAGCAGTGGTAATTCTTCTTGGTGAACGTTTTTAACGCGAAGTCAGGAGAGATATTGATTCTCAATGCAGCGAATGCCAAGATGGGGCCCGGCAATGGGGAGGCAGATTGCATGAAAGAAAATATAGCAAAGTGTAACAATATCTCTCCAGAAGAGCTCGGGGACTAAATATATAGTTGAAAAGAAAAGAAAAGAATGGCACATCCAGCTGGAAATTTTCCAAACGGAGTGGAAAATTAGTTTTCGGAACCGGGACAACTTTCAAGTCTGACCAAAACCCGATCATCCGAGCTAAGGCCAAGGGCCGTGCTCCGGGGCTTTAGGCATCGAAATTTCTCGTGTCACGGCTTGTTTCCAGAACACAAGGCCCGCTCCCAACTTCCAAGAGGCTGCCAAGCACTGGCAGGTGGTGATGCAAGTCCCCTGAGGCCGCACGCGAAGAACTGAGGCCTCACTAGCATCCTGGAGAGCTGTAGCTGGAAGGGCTTGTTGGCTCACCAGTCAGCGTGGTCCTGCAAACAAACAGCCGCCCAGTAGAAACAAAGGTTTGAAAATAACATGGGTCAATATCCCTATGTCATGCTGCCTGCCTTCAAACGGCAACAAATTTGGGTTTTATTGTTCTCACACAGCATTGGATAAACATTGATGAGGCTTTGACCATTGATATTGTTTCATGGGCGTTAGAAGTCTGGAAGCGAGAGCATGGGCGGGCACTCCGTCCCAAACAGTCAAGACGCTCGTATCTTCTTCTTGGCATGCCAGCCAGCGGCCCAGCGCGAAAGGAAGGATCTTTCCATCCTCCGTACAGGTAACAGCATTTGCCGAGTCTGTTAGCCCTGGTACGATCGAGATAATAAAAGTCCAGGACTAAAGGGAGGGCTAATTTGATCACTTTGTGGACGTCGTACAAGGCGATCTCGATGCTTTGTTGATGGATGGAGGTCAAGATAGAATTAAAGATGGGGAAAACCACGGGGCGGGTGGAGCTAGGTTACATAATCCAGCTTGGCCCCATTTATCTGGACCAGCCAATCAGAACTCTCTATTCGATACGGCTGGTACGTGTAATACAGATCTCCACGATACATACATCCAGCAACACGTCCCGAAATCTTCCTTCCGCCTGCATCAATCACCACGCCCAGCGCCAACATGTCAAACCATCGCATGGCAGCCCGTGGCAGCACATGGATGACAGCTCTTGGTCATGTGCAGTTGCACAATTCCGACATTTTCCTTCCCTCCAGCCAGTTTCGGTCGGTCAAGCCGTGCCGATCATCCCCGACCCGACAAGTGGCTGGTCAACCGGTGTTCTGGCCCATCTAAACCCTCAAAAGGGCAACCGGAGGGTGCCCAGGAGAGACAATCTTATCCTCCTCATCATCTGGCGGTGTCTAATGACATCACTACCAGTATCATTATTATTATCACCTGTTGCAATGAAAGATTACAATTGCAGCCACTTTCCAAAGCCGCCCTGCTTGGGATCCGCATATCAATCGGGGCCAGATGAAACAGAAAAACCACTGGGGACATTCACTGTCAAAAGTCGCCAAAACCCATCGCTTTTGGGAGGGCCAACCAACCAATAACTGTATTCCGGGAGGGCTCCATTCCGGTCTCCGATATTTCTTACTTCGCCCAAAACAGCCATGATATACCCGCAAACTCCATGATTCGGAATTTGAGAAGATAAATCCAGTTTCATTTTCCCCAATCAATGTCACAATAATTAATATCTATCCGATACATTGAAGCGAAGAAGCATTGGCAATGTGTCTCGAGATCCAACTGATAGACCCACAGCGGGCTAAGCCACTTTTTGTGGGGAAAATATTATCCCGAACCCGGAGGCCCAAGTCACCGACACGCCGACATTTTTGTTTTCTTGTCCCTGGCTTCTGGGAGGGGTTTTGGGGAATTTCTCATCTCTGGTCTGGAGTTTATGCTTCAAAAATATCTTCGCATGGTGGCATATGAGAAGGGAAAATATGCTGACGACGATCTCAATTGCACACCCGTTCCAAATAGACATCGGCACGATGAGCCACGAAGAAACACAAAATTCATTTAAGTTAGGTATATAAAAATAGCAATGTGATGCCAATTGACAATGTCAATCGGGACCTCATAACCACCCCACCCTCAAAACCCACAATACCAAAGAAAAAAAGACCCACTCCACGTCATAACCCCAAGCACCACCCTACGACACAGCAGACCTCAACACCCTCGCCGCCAACTCACTCAGCAACTTGGCCTTATCCTCCCGCGGCAGTTCTTGAAAAACCTCATAAACACTCTTCCCCCTCGCATCCCGCACAGCACCCAGCCGATTGCCCGCAACCGCACCCGCCAACGCGCCCGCAAAATTCGCAACAATAAACCCCAGTGCACCACCGCTCACCCCACCTACAATCGACCAGAACTTGCCCGTTGGCCGAGTGCCACCATCCACATCCTCCGACAGCCCCTCCTCGCGGAGCATTTCTTCAAATATGGAGCCGAACTGATCGGATGCAAAAGATGAGGAGGCGGTTTCTGGGCGCGGGGGAGGGGGAGTGGGCCGCGAGGCCCGTCGTTGGTGGTCATATTGACTGCGTCTGGTTGGGTCAGAGAGGACGTAGTAGGCTTCGTTTACCTGTTTGAATATCTCTTCGCGGGCGGCGCGTTCGGGGGAGGTCGTGGCGACACGGTCAGGGTGGGATTTTAGAGCGGCGCTGTGTTGAGGGACTTTAGTTAGCTGGGTGAGTGGGTTCTGGGCAGAGGGTTTGTATCTTCGACGGGAATGAGGACGGACCGTTTGTAGGCCAGGCGGATTTGCTGTGCCGTGGCGGAGGGGTCTATTTCTAAGATTTTATCTGGGGATTATTGTGGTAAGTCATGGGCATAGGCAAACAATATCTTATAGCGATGAAGCTTACAATAATCTAACGTGGAATCTGTATACCCATTAGCTTTCCATCCGTGAACTTTCTGTATTTGGAGATCGAACGCAATGCATACCTGCCATGGTGAATATATAATTCGTCGGCTGGGATGCTGGGTGCGAGGGACTGTAGGCGAAATCAACCTAAAACGAGCGAAACCAAATCTAAAATCCGGGAGATCTTAATCACACTATCAAACATGTATGCTGTATGGCATATCAAGTCGATTATTTCTCCCGACGAGGTGATTTCTGGTTGTTGCAGGGCTGCCTTGAACCGATGACGTTATGCCTGGACTGACACGTGCAAACCTTATCTCGACCTCCAACCACGTGACATGTCTTTCTTGGCACCGGCTAAATATAGACCATTCCCAATGCGGCAAAGCGCCCTCCCCCGGGCCCCTGGCTCCTTCTCCCAGCCACCCATGGCTCGTCTGCGGGAGCGAACGACTCGACAACAATAGGGACTGACTTGCGCAAACTGCTGTCCCGCAATTGACCTCCATCTCTCCCCCATCTCATCTACCAATTGACCTCGGGGGCATAAAACCAACCACACAGTCCACGACACGTTGTCTGGCGCTATCCTCGTTTTACAATCACCAAAGCTTCCACTGCGGGTCTTTGGTCCTCTCTATCCACTGACGGCCGTCAACGATTTCAGTCCGGACTGGAGCCAACAGCAGCAACTCTTCTCAGTGCAGGCTTTCATCCCCCAGCCAATTAACCCCCATTCCCGCAGGCTCCAATCGCACACAGACATACCACATACACACACAGACACACGTACTGTACATACAAACGACCCCACCAGCCATGAACTGGCTCTACCCCTTCGCCCGCAGCAGCAGCAGCAGCAGCAAACGCCACCGCAGTCGAGACCGGCACTCCTCCTCCTCGCACCACTCCCACTCCCACTCTCACTCGCACTCCCACTCGCGGCACGGGCGCAGCAGCCCCAGCCCCTCCCTCTTCAGTCTAGGCGGGTACGCAAACCGGTCGACGGCCTCCTCGATCTTCTCCCTGGGCTCATCGTCGTCGTCGTCGCGGCGCGCCAAGCCGCGCTCGGGCTTTATTTCGCGCATGGTGCGGCGCATCAGGCGCCTGTTCCGCGATATCATGCACTATGCCAAGAAGCATCCGATGAAGGTGTTTGTGATGGTTATTATGCCGCTGATTACGGGCGGGGTGTTGCAGAAGATGCTTGGCGCGGTGGGGATTAGGTTGCCGCCGTCGTTGGGGGGGCTGAAGGGGGGGAGTAAGGGGGGGAGGAGTGGGGGAGGGCTTAGCGATTTGATGGGGGGTGGAGGGGGTGGTGGGATTGGGGATAGTGTTGGGGGGCTGGTGTCGTTGGCGAAGATGTTTGTGTGAGGGGTCTTAGGGGTGAAGGTTGGTGGGGGGGTTGAATCCGGGACAACGGGACGGAAATGAACCGCGGGGCTCTTCTCCCTATTAGGGCTCTGCTAAATGGTCCCGCTATGGCGGGATCGGGCCGTGATGAGGATTTGGCTGGGCCAATTGGGCTATCAACATGCTGAAACACCTTCACCGCCAGTTATCTCAAAGATCTGGAAACCAGTCCGTGCGTCACGAATGATGTTTTTATTTTTATATTTTGTTGCTATCTATTTCCCTTTACCATGTTCTGCTCGGTTCTAATTTTCCTTCCCCCATGGTGGAATGGGATGGATGGGTGGATGTTCTTGACACGATACCACGAAAAAAAATATCAAAACGAAACAAGGGAAACAGAACAGGGACGAACTCGAAAAATCTCCAATTGCAGCGCGAACGAACGAACAAACGAAATATTGATTGATATAAACCGCTTGCTTGGCTTGATCAATTTATCATTTTGATATACATACCCTATGATACAACGATACCAGTGGAATTTTTTTCAATTTTGGATTTTGGATTATATGTTTTGTTATGTTATGCTACACTATGTCATGTTATGATTTCTATCCTGCTTGTTCTGTTTTATTATATCTTACATTCCCCACATACAAAGAGAGAGAAAGTATTTAGAAAACGCCATATTTATATAGATATATATATACCAAATAAACTAGACCCATTAGCCAGGCTGCTTTAGTTCCCTCCCTCCCTCCCTCAACCTTGGCACATTACCCCCCCCCCCCACCTCCTTTACCAGCTGCGCTGATGACAGATAGCATTCATTACCACGGCTAGCTACATAGACTCACAATACCAATAACAAATATGATGCATGCATGCTATTTATCCGGTCCGGACATGCAGGCGCCCGATGAAATTGAATCGCCTCTCTGCATCCTCCCTGGGGACGATCGGGGTAGGTGGGTGGGTGGGTAGGTTGCTGCGTCGTGCGGCGTGTGGCGTTGGGGATTGATTGTTTTTGGTGTCGGTCTGTGTCTGCGTCTGCGTCTGTGTAGGGGGATGGTTTGGGTGGTGGCTTGGGGGGGTTAGCTGTATTAGGTATTAGGGGAGGAGGGATGGAAAGGGGGAGGCGTGGTTGGGGGGAGATGGGTAGATGGGTAGATGGGTTGGATAGGGGAGGATAGGGTTGTAGTGTAGTGGATGGGTACATAAGCTGGTTTAAGTTATTCAAGCGAGAGGATAAAGAGATGGTAGGGATAAAGGCTTATATAAGGTAGAGATGGATGGATGGATGGATGGAAGAAGGGTAAATATCTAGATACCTGCGTATAGTTTGGCAGTACATATTATACAAAATAATCTTTTTTGTTTAAACATGTTGTATGTGGAGAAAGGAAGAAGGAAGCAAAAAGGAAGAGGACGAGGACGAGGACGAGGACGAGGAAGAGGAAGAGGAAGAGGTAAACGAGTAACCCGCCGAGATCAATTGTAAAGAACACAATCATCAGATCAGATCAACCCCTCTTCCCCCGTCTTCTCGATCCCGAACCACCACCCCTCTTCTTTCCTCCCTTTACTGGCGCCTCATTATCACCATCAACCTCAACATCCACCTCCCCAGCGTCCTCCACCACCTCCTCTTCAACATCCTGAGCCCCACCGCCAACAACCCGCCCAACAGTCCTCCTCCAAACCCAAACCGGAAACCTAAACGCAAACGTATCCCGCACCCCTGGCCTCCGAATCTCCTCGACATCAAGCAAAAACTCCTCCTTCTCCCCCTCCTCATTCTCCTCTTCCAAAAACACATTCCCCACCGCATCAACAATCAGAATCTTGCCATTCTCAGCCATCACCCGCTTGCGATCGCCGCTGGAGCCAATCACGGCAGGCTCCCCCGTCGGCGTCGAAGTGCCGGATGACCGTTTACCGGCCCTCTTGCCATCCTTGCGGCTCTCCTTGTCCATCATGCGCTTCTGGCGGCGGTTCATGGCCACAGCAGCGCCTTCACCTGAAGATTCCACAGCGGAGGCGTTGCCATTGCCATTGCCATTGCCACTGGCACTGGTATCACCCAGGGGAGAGATGCCACGGATACCCAGCTCATCGCCCCACGCTGCGCGTCTGGCATGGCGGATATACCGATCCACAAAGCCGCGCTGCTGCTTCCAGCCCAGCACCAAGGCACCGTAGTGAGCGGCGCCGCCAAAGGCGATGAACAGGCCGACCATCACGGTGCCCAGCCCGGGGCGGAAGCGGGAGTAGTAGTATCCCGTCCCCTTCCACTTGGGGAAGCCATTGTGTAGGAAGTGGTCGTAGCGCTGGCGCTCGGGGCCCTTGAGGATGTTGTAGACGACGCCGAGGCGGGCGAAGCGGTCTGTGGCGAGCTTGACGGCGTGGGCGATTTCGCGGTCCGTGGGGCCCTTGGAGACGTGCACGCCTGGTTTCTTGGATTTGGATTTGGATTTTGTGGTTGCGTGGGAGGCGACGAAGGCGCGTTTGGCTTTGTCGGGGTGGATCTGTTTGGACTTTTTGCGGAAGGCTTTGAGGAGGTCGGCTTGGGAGACGGTGGGTTTTACGCCGAGGAAGTCTGCGGAGGGTTAGTGGGATTGTTCTATGTGTCATGTCTATGTGCATTGGGTGTTGTGATATCGCTGTGGTTGGGGGAGTTGCATATTTGGCTTCAACATGGGAGGTAGCTACTGACCGTAGAAAGTCACGTTGGCGCCCTCATACTGCTGCACCTCATCTCTCAGACGGAATATCTCATGGTCTGTCCGCAATTAATTGCCAATTAGTCAGTATGTATTCCCTCCTGTATGTCATGCCTTGCAGGGTGTGTGGGGGACGGGGCCGACCTTCTTTGCTCCACGCAGCCACCAGCACCACCAGCACCGACAGCACCAGCAGGAATCTGGCCAACGACTGCCTCATTTTGGGCGAGCACGAGAGGAGGCACAGACAAGAAAAGTAAAGTTGGCGCCCAACGAGGCGGGGGGGTCCGGTAAGGGGAGGCGAACAAAGCGGGATGTGGATGTGGAGTTTGTCAGAGGAAGAAAAAAAGTTTTGTTTTTCGGTGACAGGAGAGCCTTGTCTACTTTTTCCTTTTTACTATTCTTATCCACTTGGGCGAGTTTCAAGGGCCAACGTGGACCAATCAAGCGCATCCAGGGCGTGTTGCTCGCAGGGAACATCGACGAACAAACAAAAGACCGGCCGCGGGAGGGATGGATGATGGGCACAGTATGGGAATCTGCAGGGCCGGCGCGGTACACGGGCGGGAACAGCGCAGAGGCAGAGGCAGTTGTATTTAAAGTGCAGACTGCGTCCTGCTTTTCTTTCTTTCTTTCTTCTTCTCTGTTTTGTCTACGAACCGTCCCCTTCTACGCTGCCCGGATATCTATCTAGTTGCTGCACCGCGGCGTGGAGGACTATGGGGGAACCTTGGGGCGTCGGGCAGCCTCACTGCTAGAGGGCTGCTGGGGCAGTTGTGCTGGGCCCCGCGAGTCTCCATCCGGGGCCCTCTCACATTGATACAGCCACAGCCAATCTATTCTTCTTAACTCCAAACTCCGCCTTTCTCCTCCTGTTTTGTCCTTGATATCTTCAAGTTGATATCCGCTGTCTGGTGCTTCAATCCAACCTCGCGCTAAACCCAATCGGCGCCCGGCAGTCCACGTGACCCGCTGCCCCTTTCGGCTGAGTCAGCGGCCCAATCCAGCCTAGCGCCCAGGAGCAGCGGCCGACTTTCCCGATTCGGCAGGCCCAGAGACCAGGTTGCGGCTTCGACTTTTCCGGCTTCGACTTTGCTCTCGATCTGCTCGACATCCTCCATCCTGATATCCGTCGACGTGTCTGGCTGAGCTGCGCACTCCTCACGGCCGCTCAAGGTACGTGGCTCCTCTGCGGGCCGTCTGTTTTAAGGCCACGTCGTATCCAGCCGCTGGCTGCTGATCACCAACTTTTTTTGCTGACCGTTTATCCATTCAAGAATCCCTAGAATACCCCTGTTTCTCGACCTCCCACAACCCAAGAAACACCCTTCTCAGTGTCTCCTACCCTCGCAATTCACCAAAAATGGCCCGTCTACAGATTCCGCTCGATGCCCTGACCTCTCGGTTTAGCCTGGGAGACAGATTCGCCAGTGTCCGCTCGCAATCCATCACTTCCCGCTTCGCCAACCTCAAGCCCATCTCCGAATTCTTCGATATCAAGAGAGTATCCAAGCCCGCCAATTTCAGCGAGATCCAAAGCCGCGTCAACTACAACCTCAGCTACTTCTCCAGCAACTATGCCGTCGTCTTTGTCATGCTCAGCATCTACAGCCTCCTCACAAACCTCACTCTCTTATTCGTCATCATCCTAGCTATTGGTGGTACATACGGCATTGGCAAGCTGGAAGGCCGCGACTTGGACATCGGTGTGGTCCGCGCCACAAGCTCGCAGTTATACACTGGTCTGCTCGTCGTCTGCATACCACTGGGATTGTGGGCATCCCCAATTGGCACGGCACTGTGGCTCATTGGCGCCACCGGAGTCACAGTCCTGGGCCACGCCTCGTTCATGGACAAACCAATCGAGGATGCTTTTTCAGAGGAGGCGGTCTAGATGGTCGGCCGCGAACTCCTTACGATTCGCCCCAATGGGGAAGACCATCAGGGGCACGAGTGGGGAGATCCAACAAAGGGGGGTGGGTGAGACAGCTGGAAGACTCTGTCAGGGTGGAGGAGCTGGATAGCGATGATTACGATAATGACGAAGGCGTGCCGCTGAATCCGTATATGGATCAACGGTTTATGGGCACGGAATATAATCCGCGTGCACGACGAAAAGGAAATTATGATTATGATGATGACGGGGAGGAATCGACTGACGATGATGAGGAAGAGCATGGCCTTGTTGATGGCGATCCTGGCAGCACCATGTCTTACGCGATGCAACTAGCAAGACGTGACAAAAACGACAGGCTGGTGGAGCGGGCATTGCAGAAAGTACGCCGAGCCCAAATGCAGGGGCAAACCAAAGTTATGCTCTCGCAGCGAGAACTTGATGCGTTGGAAAGGAAGAGACAGCAGGATGGTGGCGTTAATGGGGCGCCCCGGAAAGAGGCTTCTAGTCGACTGGCCGAAGACGCGAAACCCAATGGCCTCGATAAACGACTCCCAAACGGCTCGTCTCCAGCCGCGACCCCCGCACGGAAACGATCAAACCCGGATGCGTATGCTTCTTCCGTTGAATCCCCGCGCGGCTATTACGCTCCGACGGCAGTTCGACCATCAAGTTCTTCTTCGAATAGGCCCCGTTCACGCGCAGGTTCGATACAATCTAGCAGGACGAAGCACTCAAACACTCCACCTCGAGGCTACCAACAACCAATGTATCCGCAGCCGCTGCCGTATTCTGTTCCGGAAGATCAAACAGTACGACCAGGTTCCGCATATCAACCTACTTCGCGGCCACCCAATGATCCGACTCGGATGGCACGGTCTCGATCTAGTTCGAATAGCTTCGCATATCCCATTCATCAGTCGCCTTATCACACCTACCCTCTTCCTAGTATGGATCCGCGATACGGTATTCCCGCGCATCCAAACGTCCCGCCGCCAATAAACACCACATATCAACCCGTCTATCGATCTGTTTCGGGCGATTCGTACTTGAGCCGCAATGGAGCTGATCCTTTTATCGTCCAGCCCGCTTCCGCGATATGCGAGTCACCAAGACGCATGCGAGGTAGTAGCGGAAGCAGCAGCAGCGACAACGGGGTGCAGGTAGATGTGATCGACAACCCAAGTGCGCGACGTGGGCACGAAACTAGGGGCGCAAACGGTACTCATAGTCGAGGCACTCGTCGGCGGAAACGACATCATCGGGAAAAATAATACCGTTCACAATCATAATCAATTTATTAAGTTCGTCTTTGTCATTATCGATATACCCAATTCCGGCTTTTTTGCCTATTCCACGAATCTTCTAACTAGCGTCTCACCACCCTTTATAATCCGTGGTGTTTTCTTTCCCTTATCTTCCCGTGTGTGTTTTCTACAAGATCTTCACCACTCGTGTCACTTCCGCTGGTTTCCTTTTCATCTGGTTTTCAAACGGGCATTTTCATTTCGGGGCTTATCTGGCAAGGGGTTCTGCGCGTTGCGTTGGTACAGAGTAATGATTACTTGTTTTGATTGTTGAATTCTTTTTCTTTTGCTTTTGATACGGCCATGACCTATGCGCATGTTATAGAAGAGCGTGTGGTGTGTGGTTCTGGGCTGTTTGTCAATAGGTTAGCCAGTAGACATATGGATTTTTAATAAGACTGTTTCCTTTCTTATTGTGGTTTCCTGTGTTCTAGTGCTCAAGTTGCCGCATGCCAGAAGAAGCAAAAAGAACGCAACGGGCTGGGAATACAGATGCGATGCTTGTGTGTGGCTGGGATGATGATGTCATGCCATGTGGGAGTGAGAACTTTAAAAAATTAAAAAATTAAAAATAGTCAAGAAAAAAAAAGAAAAACATGGAGATATCAAAACCGGACGACTCGACGCTCCGCCGTCCGGGCAGGCAGCCATAATAACTATAACTCACCCTTGGTGGACTGATGATGAAGCTGTTTGACCCCTGCATAACCCCGGCATTGTGCATCACGTGCCATGGATAAGTCCATCCAAACCCTAACCCCGACGCCAAAAATCCGGCCGAACTCGAACGGGGGAAGCGACCAACCGCATCGAAGCCTGCAAGGTATCTCTCATATAATTCTGCGCCGGCAGTGACATCGGCCTGGCGCCTACTTATCCCACTAGCTAACTAATCGCGTTGCGCATCTTCCGTCGCCCGATACGGATGCGGATGACGTCGCTCCGGCTTCCATGGTTTTTTGCCTCCCCGTCTCCATATTATTTCCGCACCGGTGTTTTCCCGCTGAGATGATGATGATGATTATGGCTGCTTCTTGATGGCTCGTTCTTTTAAACTGCCTGTTTTCCTTCGCGATCTCTCTCTCCTTTTTCCCTTTGTCGGTTCGCACTCCGTTCGTTTCAAGCTGCCCGTGAACCTCATACCTCCGGCTATAAGCCACTCCTCCGACTTCGTCGTCCGGCGTTGACTGTATAAATTGACCCGACGATACTACTACCTAAGAGCAGATCTCATCAGTCTTTTCGGGGTTCTTGGGTGGTTCTATTTGAATGACGAGGTGAGGATCGCTTGTTCATCGTTATTTTTGACCTTGAGTACTTGGTCAGCATCGATACATTCCAATCTGCATGTACTGCAGCTGCTAATGCGCTCTCTCCTAGAACGAGGATATTTTCATCTCTCCGCCTTTCCTAGTCCACATCCTTATTACTCGACCTAAAATCCTACGAAACCTTTCCTTTGCGATAGCCGGCGTACATACCCTAATTCGACCATATTACCTTTTTTTGTACCTGGCCGGAAAACCTTGGACCATTGCCGTCTGCCAACACCTAGAACTATTCCTTGTACGGGGTGAATACCGGCTTCAAAATGTGGATTATATCATTTTGGGTATTCCCGGTGATTGCAGCCTGCATGTGGCTGGGTACGTGGACCACGGAAACACCCGTCCCTGTGCATATTGGGGGTGGAATAAATGCTAATACAGCCGTTGTTAATAGCCATGCTCCTCACCATGCTTATTCGATGGGGCGCTGTTGAGGGGCGCCCAATTTACCCAAGCATGGAACCAGGTCAAACTATCGCGTGAGCAACTCCATTCAGCTTAATCACTTGTGTTACTTCAAATCTAACATATAGTTAATGTAGCTATATCTCCGACATCGGTGCTGCTGGTCTTAAACCCTTATTCATAACTGGTTGTGCAATCACAGCCGTATTTTTCAATCTTTCGTTCTTGTCGGAACGATGGCTCAGGCATAGCGGCCAGCTTGCCAGAAATAAGGGACGGGCTGACCGGAACCTGGCTATTATCTCCATCGTATTTGCCATAGCCGGCGGTGCTGGATTGATTCTTTTATCCATATTCGACACTGTTAACTTTCCGCACCAGCACAATGGATGCCTGGTACTGTTTATGTAAGTTTATCCTCTGTTCCCTTTTCCCGTGACAATTTTAAAATTAACTCGAACTGATCTAATATTCCTGTAACAGCGGAGGGTATATCGTCAGCGCAGTCTTCGTGTGCGCAGAATACCAACGGCTGGGCATACATTACCGAGAACACCGCATTCTGGCGGCAAGCTTCTGGATTAAACTCATGTTTATTTTCGTTGAACTTGCTCTCGCGATTGCGTTTGGCGTGCTTGGCCGTCGGAGGGGGAAGAGAAACCAGGCTGCAGTTGTAGAATGGGGTAAGTAGTCCTCCTTTTTATATCCATAACCCCAGCCGCAAGCCTTCCATATATCCACTAGCACAAAAAGACTAACCCCCCCCCCCACTTTCCCAGTAATCGCATACATCTTCACATTTTACGTCCTCTCCTTCATCGTCGACATCCTCCCCTCAGTCAGAACCCGCACCCATATCCCGCAGGGTAAACGCGTCACTCAAATATCCACCACTTCCCCGCTCACGGCAACGGGATATTCGCCTCAATCACCCCGCCATAGCGAAACCTACTACGAGCAACCCCTAACCACAGACTCAATGGGCGACGCGGCGAATACCTATCGTGGATACGTCGTGGACAACCCAACTGCCTCGGAAATGACGACAGCGCAAGCGCTCCCTATGGCCCAACCACAACCGTACGCGGCCCCGTATGGTCAGGGCCAGGGCCCTACCGTGCCGCAGAGTGCGGCTGTTTAGAAAGTTTTGTTTGATGGAGCAACGTGGGAAACGATTATCCTTAGAGAGAAAAAAAGGGAATTTTGAAATTTAGCGCTCATTGGGTGGTTTTTTTTCTTCTTGGTTTAGAACGAGGAATAGAAAATTAATTTCTTTGGTTTATTTTTTCCCCTTCCTTTCTCCCTTTTATTTCCTTTTCTTTTTGATCCATCCATCCTAAATATACGATGAATTGGTGTTCCCATGGTGACTACGTCCTTTTAAACTCTTAGCGCTCTGGCTGGCCTTGATGGGAGATGGTGCTCTGCTCGAGCAAGGGGGTCTGTTGGATTGTATTGTACAATAAAGAAGCGTAGGGGGTGGATTTGCGGGGTAGATTTCGTTTGAAGATGGGCTGGCTGCTCCATCTTGGTTTTTGTTTGGGTGTATGATATTGTGCGGCGATTAGATTGTATTATATTATTGTTATTCTTATTCTTATTCTTATTCTGTTTACACTGGGGATGTCTGTGCGGTTGATCTATGGTAATAGATTTGGTTTTGGGGGGGGGGGGGGGGGGGGGGGGGGGAAAGAAAACCATTTCGAAAACAAGCATCAACTACATCTGATCATGGGGGGGGGGGGGGGGGAGGGGGGAGGGGAGGAAAGCAAAGTAAAGTAATCTAGGGATATTATTGATCTCTAACTTTGCCATTATTGTTGTGTCTCTAAGATAGATGGGTATATAGATGGGTATATAGTCTACCCATCACCATCATCCATAAATAATAAGCTGTCTAATCTATAATCTATAAATAAACATCCCCAAAAACGTAACCTTCCAAAATTTACGAGAAATTTCCCCCTTTCTTTATTAGCCTCCCTAACCCACCCGCCCGCCCGACCTCCCCGATCATCCAACCCACACACCCTGCCCCCCTCCCCCCCATAATCACACAACAAGCAACCTCCTAACCCTCTCCACAACCTCCTCCTCAACCCCAACAGCCGCCAAATACCCTCTAACCCCTCCATACCCCTCCTCCAACCACCTCACCACCTCCCCCACAAACCCACCGGGACACAGCGCAAACTCCTCCGGCAACCCCATCGCGCGCATCTCCTCCACCCGCTCCTCCAACTCGGGCACCAACTCCTTCTCCGACGCGCGGTAGTCGGTCGTTATCGCTGAGAGCGGTATGATACCTTCCTCTCCTCCATCAGCGCCAGCCGCTGGCGCGCCAGCGTTTACGAGCAACAATAGCAAAATAACCGCCAGCCCCGTCCGATCCTTGCCCTGCGTGCAATGCACTAGTACGGGGTATGTCGCAGGGAGACTGAGGGTGGTGAAGAGGTCTTTGATCTCCGATTGGCTGGCTGTCAGGGTGTCGTGGGCGAGGCCGGTGAGGCCGCGGGGCACCATGGCTTGTTGGATGACGAGTTTTGTGGCGTCGTGGCGGTAGCCGGAGGCGAGGAGGGAGAGGAATTTGCTGGGGTGGGGTTAGTCGGGGGGAGGTGGGTGGGTAGGGGGGGTAGGTAGGGGGAGACGAATGGATATACAGTAGACTAAACCAGCTTAACCGCCATACTAGGAGCTTTTCGAGATTCCAGCCTGCGAGGCTGAGGAGGATGCGGCGGACGCCGGGGAGGGTGAGGAGGTGTTCGTCGTTGGTGGTTGAGGGGGTGTGTGGAGGGGTTGATTCTCCGTCGGTTTGTGCATCATTGCTTTGCTCGAGGATGTGTTTGTTGGCGGCCATGGCGTGTTCGGTTCTAGAATTGATATGTTAGCGGGTGGCTTGGGTACCTGAGAAGAAAATACTAACTTGGATCTAAAATCTATTACCGTTGCTAAACGGAGCTCCTTGGTGAGACGCTCTTGATCTCGTTTAGAGGCACGATCGGGCTATCGCAAAAAGAAAAAAATGTCAGGGATAGTTGATAAATGTCCATGGGAGTGAGTATTGAGCCAGAAGCAAAAATTGAAGGCTCTTTTTCGATAGTAATGACATAGATTAAACGGAACAAGAAGTATTCAGATCAGTTAGTGGGTTTAGACAGGGATTGATATGATTTACCCTTGCACTTCGAAGCAAAACACCCTCCTTCATAATACTATAGGACGTTGATATCAGCTTCATCCACAGGGTATAGTTAAAATAGATATTTATGCACATAGATTTCCATCCCTATCGTATGGATTCGTATGCCACGGAAATGCATCGCGAGTTCAGAGAAGAGGAAGGAGGTATGCGATGAAGCAGCGGTGAGAGGGATCGTACCTTGAACCGCATAGTCTATTGATATGGGCACCCACATCGCGGAAGTTGAGGATTTCATCGAACGGTCGGTCTGGGGCGCTGCTCTCTGGTACACCGAATTTGGCGATAGCGGCATCATTGACGGTGATATCGACATCGGGGTTAACGCCTGTTGGCGTGGGCTCTCGGGGACTCATTGATAACAATCATGCATGGGAGCTGGCGAGCAGTGGAGAGTTTTCGTTTGATATCGAGGAGATAGCCGTATTGGAGAAACCCGATTTTGATATATTAGATCGATGCTCTTTGATACTTGGGTGTCGGAGATATTTCTTGCGTCAGTAACCAGTTTGGTAGCTTTCACGGATGTTAACCTACCTTGGCTAATTCTATTCCTCTTTGGTACGCTAGTTGCCGTAAATCCTACGTACCTGCGAGAAGAGTTGTACAACACGGTGGAATGTTCCTGGGCCGGTGGTAGCCAGGAGGTTGAAGTCGGACGGAAGAAAAAACCGGTGGGAGATCTCCGGCTTCCTTAGTTAGTTCGGATCCGTCAGCTCGGGCCAGCCCGCCCACACTTCCAGACTTCCGCTCGGGGAAATTGCAACATCCAACATCCACAGCTCCGTGTGCCAAGTTCGCCATAACTATTCAAACTTCTTTCTACAATGGGCCTAGCCGTCTTGGAAAATATGGATATTCACACGGCTTATGGCAGGACCCGGAGCTTCCAAATATCAGGTCCCCCTCATGAGATAGTACTTGTACTAGTATTGGCCAAACTAAGTTTCCTTTGTCATAACTATGCATATTTCACGCGATCTGGCGGGAAGGTTACTATCTAAATGGCCGGAGGTTTACTGGTATGCTACAGAATTACTCTGGATACCCAAGAATCGTGCAAGGTGAGGGTTTGTTTGCGGAGCGAAGCGAAGCAAGCTTTATATATTTAAAGACTTTCACGGCCCACCTTATAGCGGTGGAAGGTTCACGTTCTATTCTCCTTCGAAACACCCTACCTGGATTCAGGTATTACTGCGCAATTATGGCGTCCGTTAACAAGAACCCAACGTCGGATCTGACAAAGTTGATCCTCCCCTCCACAACCAGAGGAAAAACTCGACTTCCACCAGAGATTTGGCGAACAATTGTGTCCCACTCCTATCCATACCACCGCATTATAGATGTGACAAAAAGATATGATCCCATTCAATGGGTGTGCCATAAGGACGAGGAAGGGAAGGATGGCGACGGACCCGATAGCTTCGATGTTGCTTACGAAGAGAGGCACGATGGCATTCGCCCTACCGAATATTTCCCTGCCCGAGGTAATTTCACCGACAAGATGCACGTTCTATCATGGCAACTCAGAAACGATAGCCTGTATTTTCTATACTCGCAGAATTATTTCGTTCTTGATCTCGATTTCGACAAAATCAGGGCCTTCGAACAAAAATTACGAAAAAACAGGCAAAGGATTCGATATTTATTCATTCTCGCAAACAGTTCGTGGGGCGGGAAGTATCATATCGATTCAAAGACATGTGAAACGCTATTCGCTTCAATTCTCCCCCATTTGAAGGCCTGCCGTATCGTCGCAGCTCAACCCCATAAGGACCAGGGAAACGCGGAAATGAGAGACGACGTGAAACTGGAGGATTGGGTCAAGTGGCTTAAGCCATATTTAAAATGTTTCGCACGACACCTATCTTTCGAGACCACGCTGGAAGTGGATGTCCATGACAAGGAGGAGGCTACTCTGCTTTTCAACGAGGCGTTTCCCAACGGATTTCGAGCCGTGCGCTGTCGGCACTTTGGCGCCAAGTTGTTCAAAAAAGAGTCAGCGCCCGAACACATTCAACAGGCGTTGGCGGGCCTAGGCCAAATGAATTACGAGGAGGGGTGGTGATCCCTGGATATTTTGAGTGAAGAGAATGGTTCTTGTGAAGGTTTCAGCTCTCCTTTCCTTTCTTTGCTGTATCTGATGTTTATTTATTGCTTTCTGTTTCTTTGTAATTTCAGAAAAAAGCCCAATCAGGATCTCCTATTTTCAAAGAACTGTCCAATGTTGTGAAGATTTTTGTTCAAGTTTCTCATGTTGAGGTTTTTAATTTTCGAAGAAAGACCCGTCAATTCTCATTATATGTATACTGTTCAGTCAACACATTCTAGATGGATCTCTTTATATCACCTTGCATTATCACTGTTATATACATAGACAGATCTCTTGCCCCCCAAGAGCCTCAACGGGATTAAAAATAATAGCACGGTGGATAGGGTGCCAAATCATTCTTTAACCCCGTTCATATTAGCAAAGGTGTGTATGGTTATGAATAAAAGAATATCGGATAGTGGGGTAGCGTTGTGTACCAACGATTGTGCACCGACCCACGCCTCACTAAGCTATTTGATGTAATAATATATCATATATTATATTGGCCACCATGTAGACCACTACAGGGCTGATAGCAGGGAAGTTTGACATGTGGTGCCAATATATGACAGGAGTCAACCCGTAATTGATTTCCGAAATGGTATTGTAGAATAATTGAGCAGTTCAAATAGGAGTAATATGTGGCTCATAGCGACCCGTATGCGGCATCTATGACGCCGTATTCCGCCATAAACAAAGTGCGATGGCAACTACTAATCCCTTCGTGAAGGGCTCACTCATGGCGGTGTTTGATGGAACTTATAGAGGTTCGGGAATGGCGCGAGTAACCAACTGGAGAATAACAGAAGTAAATGACATCATTGGACCGGATGAAATACTAATAGGCATCCCAAGAAATAATGTGGATGCGGGCGCGCGGGGGAAGTTAACACACCCCGCAAAAGCCTATAGTGTGCTCCTCGAGTGGCCGCAAAACTCCAGCTATGGTTGAGACTGGACACTGCGGGGCCATAGCCGTATAAGAGAGTCACCTATTCGCTGCTACTGTAGCGAACTGCAGTATTATGTTCTCAGCGCCGGGTTTCTCCCTCGAACGATGTCCTTGGAATAGAGTTTGTGTAGTTCAATTAAACTTTAGCCGCGCCGCGGTTAGCGAGAAGCTAAACGCGCGCGCTAAACGGTTTCAGCCGCCGGGACGACGTCACTGACATCCATTGCACCAAACCCAGAGTTCGCCTCCATCTGCGCCAGTCAATGTCGACAGCCGGCGGGAATGGCGGGGCACTCCGGCTGCCGTCACCGCCGTTGCTGCCGTTCTTTTTCCCGCTTTAGGTTTATTTCCTCCTTCCTTTAACCTGCCCCCCACCCCCAGCTCGCGACATGCACCCCCCCATCATCACGACAACGTTCATGAGCTATCCCACTTATTAACGAGCAACGAATACCACCATGCCTGCTGCTGTTGCTACTCCTGTGATCCATCATCGGCCGGAGTTGGATGAGCACCATGGTAAGTCCTCTTCCCGCTGAAACCCATGCACTACGATTTTTCCTGTCGCATATATTAACGCACCGCGAGGAAGATGCCTATGCTGGAAGGTCAACCTTGACTGGAGACGGCAGACAGGCCGGTGAGTTTGCAACCATACTGTGTCCTACCAGTTCCCTGTACAGGATCATGAAATTGCAATGCTTACTAACACTGGTCGATCCGTAGGCACACGGTTTACCTATCCTAAGCCATCACAACTTCCCTCCGCCGATCAAGAAGTAGCCTCCGCTGGTGCTGCTGCAAGCTTGGCGCATGCAGACCACACGACACGCCAGCTGGATAAAGCAGCTGCTGAGCACCCGGTGGCCGGCCCTCAACTCAGCGCGCTGGGCTCCAAGGCCGCATACCTGGCAGGAAGCACCGGGACATTGAAGGGTCTTAAGGGACCTGAGGATATTCCTACGCCCCGCGGAGCGAAGATTGCCGCAACTGGCGCATTATCCAGGGGACGCAAAAGAGCAGAATCAGCCCCTCCGGTCAATAGCGCCTACTATGGCTCACCGCATGCAGTCACTGCCGCGACCATATCCCACCGAGCTGCCACAGGACCGGAAATAGTGCCAGAGGAGTCTGTTCCTGTCTTCAATATTCGAAAGATTCACGATGTGGCCGTAGCGAATGCGCGCAGAGAACTCTACCCCGAGGAAGCAGTGCTCGGTGCACAGGCTGATGAGAGGGCGAAAAAGGAAATGCTCCATGCAACAGCTGTGACGATGGCGCGACAAACGTTCGCGGTCATGCCTCAAGCTGAGGCTAATGTGTCCGACTTGGTTAGGGGTGTGCCCGGGCCAGCCCCCTTCACAGACGCTTCAATGTTGCACGATGTTGCCCAGAGACAGGCTTCCGAAAAGCTAGCCAATATGCATGATGAACACAAGGCCTTTAAAGACTACTATACTGCCGGAATCCCACCAAAGCGGCAGAGCTCAATTTATGCTAAGTTGAGGAATCGAGCTTCAAGTGAAGGCGACACGGCCAATATGGACCAGGAACATTCCATGATGATCCGATCTCAGATGTCAGCTTTTCAGAATAAGATGGCTGCAGTTAACGCTCAAAGAGCCCGAGACCATCAAGCGCTGATGGAGGCGGCAACCCGAAAGGCGGGCATGACCATTGATAAAGTTGACAATGATATTTATGAAGCTACGGGAAGACCGCCTTCAATGGTTCTTGATAAATTTGTAACGCGACCGCTCTCGCCAGATGGAGGGGAAGGAGAAATTGGCAGTCGCTCTTATGTGCCTATTGGTGGGGGCAAATTTGTTAACCAAGACACTATAGAAGATCTTGCTAGGAAACGAACCCGACCTACCATGGATGAGGTTTTGCAGAAGGCTCAAGAGGCGCACGCTCAGGATATTGAAGAAAAACTTGATGAGATTAGGAGTGCAGAAGAGGCCGACATTGAGAGAGAGCGAGCTAAAGAGGCCAGCGAAATCCAGCGACAAATACAAGGCATGTTTTAGTTGCTATTGCCTACCCCAGAGTTTGCTAACCGGTAGTATAGAAACGACAAAAAGGGAAGAGAAGACCAAATTCAATCTCTTAAATCGCCTAAGCAAGGAGTCGGGCGGTTTGTTCAGGCTCAAGTCTAAAAAGTCGCGAGGAAAACAAAGAGCAAAGGAAGTGGACGTCCCTGCTTCCGGCGCCATTCCTGCCTCCGGTGCTATCGCAGACACTAGCCACGAGGAGGAATATTATGACCTTACGGGCGTTCCAGAACGGCAAAATTCCCCACCGAAGTCTTACACACCGCCAACTGCAGGCGAGTCTCACAAAACTCCCCTAATGGATGCCCTCAAAAAACGCCAAAGTGCTAGCTCAGATCAGAGTCAATCTTCTGGCTCAGACAATTCTCATCCACGCCCTAAAGATCACCGGGCAAAAACTGACGGAAATCGTCAAATAGATGAGCGGAGAACCACAAATGTCAATGGAGTAAATGGGTCCACGCAAGGAGCAGACGAGGAGCTCGGTCGGCGGAGGAGTGAGCCTGCCGCCACGACGTCTACTACCAGACCTCGCGTGCAGCAGAGTTCGTCTACAGAAGCTCCACGAGAACAGCCCCAACATCGGGGGATATTGTCAAGACAGAGCAGTAAGCGCACTAGGCCTAGTCTACGAGAAAGATTCTTTGGCAAATCAAGTCAGGATTCTCCCCCTAGCCGTGGGCCTTTTGAAGTGAAAAAAGAGCAAGATATTGTTCAGACCACTACTCCGGCGACAGCCCCCCCTGTGGCCGTGGCGGCGGCTCCGGTTTCCAGCAGCCCTGAGCCGGTGGCAGTTTCTTCTGGTGCACTGCCGGCGACCACTCTTGAAGAGTCCCCAGCCGGAAGCCAATCGAAATTTACAGAACAATTGTAAATTCAAGGGATGATATAGGTTAGTCCCATATCGTGACAATATTTGTCACAAACATCTTATTACTCTGCTCACGTCGACCTATTTTGTTTTTGTTTGTTGCCTCCTTTCCCGATCAAATGAATCCTTTATAGGGTGGTAGTTTATTGTCTATCTCAAATATGCAATTTCATCTCCCCTACGCTATATATCTTGCTTTTACCCTTTCTTGTTTCGTCTAATTTGTTTTAATCTGTCCGATTTTCCATTCGCGGGCTTTGGAGGGTTTTGGCTTTCGTCGATATTCAAAACTATATAAGGTTCCTAAGGAGGCTTGGAAATGGTAGTTTTGGGCTCCAGGGCTACGAAAAGGTCGGGGTTTTGTGGAGTTGGACACTACATGCTTAACTGGTGGCTTTCTTGTGAGGGTTTTCTCTCAAATGTTCGCATTGGATCGATTTATGTGGAGATTCCGAGGCCCAAGTTTGCATGCTATCGATGTTTCTTGTTTTCTGCTCTTGAACTTATTCCTGGCTCTGCTTTATTGTACTGATAAAGCCGACGACTAATGTCTTAATAGTAATAGTAATGTAATCAGGACGGGAGATGAGATAGGACAAGACTGCGGGGGCGCACAACTATTTTATTTATCGATTAGATAAATAAAATTAATATCATCATTATTTTAGTTTCCTCACATGAACGTCAACGTCAAAGGGTCATATATATACATGGGTATTTTGGTAGGGCGACAAAAATGGGGTAGAGAGGGGGGGATTTTGGGCGGGGTGGGGAATGATAACAATATCCAAAAACCAAAAAGGTTGGAGGGATAGGTATATAACAAGGGGCAATAATAGAACAGCCGGTCACGCAAAAAAAAAAAAAAAAAAAAAAAAAACTCAAATCAAAACAAATCCAGGCGACCTGGGCAGGTACAAGCTCATTGCTTCCCCACAAAATAATCCAATCAAGAACTTTGGTAAGCCAAAAAAGTGACACAGAACCTTAAACAAGCACGTGGGGTCGGTACCAAACAACCTTATTTCAACATCGATGAAGGTAAGTAGATATCTACTTGGCGTTGGGGGAATATTCGCCGGCTGAAAGAAAAATTAATTTGATCAGCTGTATGCCACATTTGGCCTTGCAGGCTGTCCGCCCGCTGAAGTATCATCAAACGCCAGCTTCAGCTTCCCGTCAAAATCCCTAATTGCAACGGGAATTTTATAGATAGCCATAGAATCTATGCCTGCGCCTGTGTTTGATAAATGTTCTGACATCGATGACTGGATCGCCAGGGTGGAGAGCTCTGACTGGCTTTCCCAGCCCATATAACAGACACCCGTATATAAGGTGAAAATAGTATGTCCCAGTGCAAGCGCACAGTAAAGGAGGAGCATGGTAGCGGAAAAGTTGTATGTCTTGCTTCGATTCCCGTAGCCTTTCCCGTTTATGATAGCGTTCATCGTAAACTTGGTCATTTTGGATGTGTCGAGTCCGTCGATGTCGTACGCTTCGCCGCCGCCGCCAAAGACAGCGCCATTCTGTGGTCTCAGCTGGGTGTCGTTGTCTGCGCGGAGCTTGCCTTGAAGGGTGGCAGAGTACGCGGCCTTGGATAACCCGTGTGTAACCAAAGAGGAAAAAATGTCGTGCACGAACAGAGCTTTGTCATCCCAGGAGCTGTTGCTGTTGAGATGGACGGATTGGAGCAGCCTGTCGAACACCGTCACGTTTGTACCATACGTTCCTGGGTTAAGGTAGTCGGCCCAGGATTTGGAAATCCGTATTAAAGGGAATGTTGCGAGGAATTCGTCGTTTGTGAATTCATCATAATTATTATCCGTCGCAAGAGGGTAAATTTGGGGTCCATGTCGTCGATCATTGGTTATATGGTACGTGGTATTAATCCAACGAGATGTAACAAGGCACGACATAATAGATCCAAGGGCACCTGGGGAAGGCGCAGGGAATATGGCAATGCCTCCAGTTGAGCCATTGACCGTCTTGTCCAAATTATCCATGTCAATCCAGAGAAGAGAGGGCTCAGGCGCCTTTAGCCTCTCCCTAACATCGTCTAGTACGGTCTCATTTTTCAATAACGACCCATACCAGAAAGGAATCTCAGTCAGTCCCTCTCCGTCAGCCTTCACGGTATTCTGATAGCAGTAGGGTCGCGAATACGGTTGCTGTACATCGTTCACCTCCCACCGAGAAGAATTCCTCCATCGGTAATGTTTCCCCCCAACAATGGATCCTCGCACGGACATATCGTCCCAATCCATCCCGGCAGTAAAAAGAGCGTCACCAATGCTTGCCTGCTGCACACTGCTCAGAGCCCTGTCTCCGATCCACATAGTGGAAACTCCATTTTTAGTCCGAATCTGAAACTCATCCGAGTGGCGAACTCCTATCACAGTCCTCAAAGCTTCCCAGCCTCCATGGGGGCACGATAGGTCCTCGGAATTTGCCAAACAATTTGCATCAATTTGAGACCTATCAAACTGAACTGGCCAAAGTTGCTCGCGGGTGGCGTTTATCCAAAAGTCGGTCCCGCCAACTTCCCAGTCGGAAAGTTTCGGAATCATGAGAAGGGCGGATGCCGGGCCTATAAAGGGTGCCAATACGGTCGCCGTAACCAGAGAAAGTAGGAATAGTGCCCCCGACCATGATTTTGCTGTTGGCCCCGCAATAGCCCACAGCTCCTTCGACCAGAGGTAACTGACTTGTTGGAAATCACCGCCGGCAAAAAGGATGGCAAATGGGGCTTTTGATGACATGAGCCTCCGTCTAGCTTCGGTGAAGACGGCCACGGTGAGGGACGCAAGCATCGTCAATTCGTGGATCTTAGAAGCAAACTGCAAGGTATTCTCCTCCACACCCTCCTCGCCCAAGACGCCATCGATCCTATCTCCCACGTAAAAGCCTCTAAAATATAAATATAGAAGCACGATACAAATGCTCACGGGAATGAAATGGACAATCAATCGGGGAATAGCCACTCGTCTCTTCCGCCAGTATGCAACTTTGGGTTCCTCCGCCTTCTTCTTTCGAGCAAGGGAGCGGACTATCTTGAGTCCTAGCCCATGAAGAACTCCATGCAAGGCGGTTCCCGATCCAGCGGGAGCTGCTGAGTAGGAGTGTTTAGGAAAATCGGCGATTTCGCTGTCATCTGCCGTGCTCGAAACCACGTCGGGACCTTTTCGTTGACTAAGGGGTAATAAACCAACATTCTCGGTTGTCCGTTCCGATCCGTCAACGTCATGCGACATCGTTGCCGTGACCCGAGAAGTCGAAGCTCGCCGGGGCTGGGGGATTGTTCTGAACGATCAAAATTACCAAAGTCTGGCAGAGAACTGTGTCTGAAAACTGAGGCATGATTTTCCGTGGGTTAAGGCGGGACTAAAAAATATAAAAGAAGTTTCCCCTTCCGCTTGTCCTCAAAAAAGTAAGCATTTCGCAAGGCTGGATTTTTGTCTCTTGGCTCCTCGATCGGATTTCGGTCCTCAATTTTTGGCCCCAATTCCGAAAGTTCAGGCTAAGGATTTTGGCTGCTTGACAGGGGCCCAAAATAAGGGACCAAATCAATATTGTAACGAATTATAGCTCGCCCTCGGGACCGCCGACTCGCGAGTGGGTTCGGCCGGCCCCATCCCGCACCAACCACCAACCAAATGAGGCGCTTTGACGGAACGTTGAGAGGGGCAGAAAAGCTAAATCCGGGTTTGTCGCTGAATAATAAGAAGTTCTTCGCGAGCCTGATCGTCAGGAAACCTGAGAAAGGGGGTGGAACAGAGATTGCAGGATAAAAACAGTAAATTTTAACATTCACGAGCATGCCCCCAAATCCCGATTCCGAGTGGAGTGCAAGGCTATCCAAAATAGGGAAGAGGTCGTTAGCAGCCGAATTTCATCGGAGCGTCTCGATTCTGCGTCCAAAAAGGAGAAAAAGGGTCGTGGCTTCCCTCGATGCTTCCATCGTGATTGGTGTTCATCCGCTACTGTCATCAATCCTGGGTAGGTATTATGTACGCGATTGCGTGCACAAATGTACACCGGCGGAGTTTGATGTGTATTCACCTTCCTGGCGTCACGCGCGGGAGTCTGGAGAAGGCTGCTGCTGAAAGAGCCCACAATTGATTGGTGAGGGGCTAAATCTAGCGTGTCATTGAAGATTCGGCTGAAGGTTCGTCAAGTTATCTTGACCGCAGCCCCCATGCACAATTTAATATGTACGGGCCTTCCACATTAATGGTGTTTATGGGCTTCAGTGCACTTTGACTCCAGGACGAACCACATCCGAGCGACACGGAGTTGCACCTCTGTCCATCCATCCACGTTGGAGGAGGATCATTAAAGACATGATCAGACTTCAGTGATTGGGTCGTGCTAACCGGAAGCCACGATCATGTTCGTTAGTTAGTTGCAGACTTAAAATAGAACCCAGCCTTCTTCAATGCGAAAATATTCGAGGACTAGCGTCATGCAGGCAAACTCCAGACAATCACGCGACAATATCGGTTTCGACCACAGATTGGAGCCGTTGGGTCAAAATGTTAACCGTGCGCAAGTTTAATGCCGGCCTTGGTCAAATTATTTCTCCGCTGTAAAAAAGAGTTGACTGGTACTATTGCTTGATAGATGGCTAGCCTTTCGATGTCTTGGGGCTGGTATTTGTAGAATAAATGTCAGTAACCAGTTCACGTGGCGTGTAGGAGGAGGTTGCTTTAACTGTTAGCACAAGCCCACGAATGAGGAATAAAAAAAGTCGCGTTGGGTGCTTAATTTAGTTGTCCAGCCTAAGATCCATAGAATAAAGGGCGGACAGTCTAGCCACGGCCGCGAGCCTTGCGTATCCAAGAAGGCCAGCAATGTGCAATGAATGCTCCCCTTCCAGACTCCGAGAGCACCCGATCAAGACAGGTACTAATAACTTTATTAGCCGCGCAAGGCAGAAAGTCTTGATGGGAGCTCCCGAAGATAGTAAGGCCCTGTTCAGTGCAAAACTGGTTCTTCCTTTTTGTTTCTCCCAGACACACTTCTTGGCAAAAATTTGCATAATTCTACATAATTTTGCTGATATAATCAATAAAATACAATAAAATACTGTTTTTTGGTACTATATAGTATAGACTAAATTAGTATGTTTTTAACCCACTTAGTATATAATTAGTGAGAATTGGGAGAGACTATAGCTTAACTAG
The DNA here is from genome assembly GCA_032988465.1 of Onygenales sp. PD_10. Lineage (NCBI taxonomy): Eukaryota > Fungi > Ascomycota > Eurotiomycetes > Onygenales > Onygenales sp. PD_10. The sequence continues at coordinate 208,543 of JANTQH010000004.1, read as the reverse complement.
GAAAGGTAGGCCCACTTTTAATAACAGAAAATCTGTCTACAGAAATCAGACTCTCAGCTCTGATTTGATTGTGATTTCTGGAGTTCTTCCACTGATTCTTCAAGATCTGCATGTTTTAGCTCTGTTTGTAAAAATACTACTCCACTCTAGTATGATGGGGGATAAACAGAAACAGTTTTTTCACTGAACAGGGCCTAACAATACATAAAAATTAGTACAGCGGCGAGGGATTCGATCGACTGGGATATTTAAAACCGAGGAAGATTTGGACCATTAGCAAAGCTGTTTTGACGAATCGCCATACGGAGCTTTATGGAGTTGGGTCTAGTGTTGCTAGAGAGTCGTGAAGCCGAAGATCATCACAAAGCGGGTTTTCCCGAGGAACGTCTAGACGTGTAATAATGTTAGACTTTGTTCTGTCGCCCGTAAAGTCTCTATTATTCTGTCACAATAAGCATTAGTTTCAAGAGTATGGAAAAATTGATCATTTTTATCTTCCGAGTGTCCAACCTTGGCTTTAGATCATGTTTTGGCTTCCACCCATAACGCTGCTGCCAGCACCCAGATGACATTTCACTGCGAGTTGATATATTATATAGGTTTAGACATCCCCATGTTCCTTTCTAATGGGCAATCGGGCTTGTGTATGCTTCCGAGTCTCCTTTCCAAACAGTGGTCGGTTGTTGCACCTTCCAGCAGGAAAATAAGCACAATTCTGCCAGTTCTGACCGCCTCCCCTTAGTCATCAGGCTTGGAGTCTGGATAAAGTTGGATTAGTCACGAATTTCTCCTACCTCGAACCATGGAATGGACAAAGCTTAAAGCTGACCCGTACGGGCTAGTCCTATTCCAGCCTAGTGATATTACTCTCTGCGGGGGAAACTCCGCTGATTGCCCAGGTGCGGGGTTAAAGTTTAACCATCAATTAGGGGGGTTGTTTAACTATATTTCAACAAGTTTTAGCTATTGCTTTGAGCAGCCCCCATTCTGCTTCTCGGCTTAAATCACCCCGATCATTCCCCCGGATTTTGTATGGATCAACCGGCTAAAATGTTTCCACGCGTCCACACGAGCTGCGGAGACATATGATTCTGTACGATTGGAGGGATACCAGGGAGTTGTTTCCCTCCCCGGGGTTTTGTCCGTTGGTCACACAAAGACGTAGCCGACAAAGACCGACAAACATGGATGGTCATGGTTACATTCAAAAACTCTCCGTGTCTTTATAACTGGGAACACCCCCATTTGCCGAATGTTGAGAACGATCTTGTGCTTGCGTACATGCAGTTTGGTTACTTGTCGAGTTGCTGTGCTGCTTTACGTTCTTTCGGCCTTCCAAAGTCATGGGCATCAAATCTATCCTCAGCAAGAGGTCTGCCCTGCGGTCGAAGAATGACCAGGTTACTAATGCCGCGCAGCTGACTCTACGCCAGAGTCTCTGGCCGTTGACAATTGTTACGTTGTTGTTTTTTCTGTGGGTGAGTGGAAAGTCAGCTTGATGTTCTGTGGAGGGCTTATCACTTTAGCTATATTCTTTTGTTTTATGAAAACTCACTTTTTCGATCAAGTGGTGGCTGACAAGTAGCTTTTGGAAACATACAGGGTTTCGCATACGGTTTACTTGACACGCTGAATAAACATTTCCAAAATACATTGGGCATTACTAGAACTCGATCATCAGGTCTGCAGGCTGCGTATTTCGGGTATGCTTTTGTCCTTTTTGAATATATTTCCCTATGCGGTGCGACAACCCCAAACAATGTGAGGAGCTAGCTAATTCACGAATTCGCCCCACTTCCAGCGCATATCCACTCGCGTCCCTCGGCTACGCCAACTGGATGCTTCGTCACTATGGTTATAAATCGGTCTTTATCTTTGGCCTCTGTCTATATGGCATAGGTGCCCTTTGTATGTGGCCCGCGGGGCTCAACCGTTCATTTGGAGGATTCTGCGGCGCAACTTTTGTTATCGGATCAGGACTCGGCTCGCTGGAAACGGCAGCGAATCCATACTTGGCTGGTATGTTGGAATAGAATACCAACCCCCCCCCCCTATTGTTATATCATCATCCAACGGAGTGTTTAGTATGCGGTCCGCCGAAATACGCCGAACTCAGAATCAACTTTGCACAGGCCTTCAATGCTATTGGCACCGTTGTTGGGCCCGTCCTTGGTTCCTATGCATTTTTCACGACGGCGTCCGATGACCTAGCTGCCCTACGAAGAGTGCAGTGGGTGTATCTTGCAATTGGGATTTTTGTCTTCGTACTAGCCGGAGTGTTTTTCGTATCCAATATCCCCGAGGTTACGGATGCCGATATGGAGTTTCAAGTAGCGGAGACGCATATTGAAGGAAACGAGAAATCGTTTTGGAAACGGTATCAATTGTTTCATGCCGCAGCTGCTCAATTTTTTTACACTGGAGGCCAAGGTTCGTATTTTCCTTTCGATGATAAGTTAACAACACTATGGCCAGAATTAAATTTTTTGAGAGAGTGTCTGACTGAGTGGGCACAATGAACAATATAGTCGCAATTGCGTCCTTTTTTATAAACTACGCCGTCGAAACAAGGCCAGGGACCTCGAACTCCACGGGCGCAAACTTCCTCGCCGGAGCCCAGGGGGCATTCGCCGTCGGTCGCTTCTCCGGCACATTTTTTATGAAGTTCGTTAGACCACGGTGGGTATTCCTGGTTTACTTAACGGGCGTCATAATATTCCTAGCGGCATCCACCACCCAGGGCGGAGATATCGGTATTGGTATGGACTATGCTCCCTTTTTCCCCCTCCCCATTTTCCCGGGTTGCGATCAAAGCTGATAGACTCCACCCCAGCTATGCTTTTCCTAGTTCTATTCTTCGAGTCCGTCTGCTTCCCCACCATCGTCGCATTGGGTATACGCGGCCTGGGCAGACATTATAAGCGCGGTTCTGGATGGATTGTAGGTGGTGTATGTGGCGGCGCGGCTATTCCCCCTTTGCTAGGGCATGTTGCCGATTTGCGTGGAAACACCGGATTTGCCATGGTGGTTCCTACAGTCGTAAGTTACCAATTCCATACTATTTAATAGGAAATCCTAGGCGGACTTTAAGGAACAACTTCGTTGACATGATACGGCAACAGGTAATGGTTATAGCATGGAGCTACGCCCTTGCAGTGAACTTCGTCCCATCGTACCGGGATCCTGCGGATAAGATTGGTGATAGCGGTATTGGGATTGTGTCTGAAAGGTCGGATGAAGAAAAGGGGCCGGAGTTGAATAAGGAAGTTTAATAGATATAGTTATTGGTAACTTGGAGCGGTTAATTCCTTAGAGCAAGGTTATAGGGCATGATGAGGTAAACGATGAATCCGCATCTAATGATGAGTCTGTCGAATGTTTTAAATGTGCTCAAGAGAATTTAATAAAGTACTAGTTCGTAAATAAAAATTAATTCTACAAGTACCTTCAAGTTTATTTAGCATGAATCAGTGGTGAGTTAAGTTAACTTCGTGGTTAAGTTTCTTGGCCGGATTTCTTCAGGCCGAACCTGACGCAATCACTGATCTCTCATGTCAGTGAGATGAGTCAGAATACAATCCAGAAAGCAGCGATAATGCTCCAAGACAATTCCATATGACACAACATACCTACCAATAACTAATACGCACCGCTACCTCCACCTCCATATCCCAAGCATCCAACATGGCTGAACCCCAACTCGGCCCCATGGTCCCAGACATCCCCGCCATCTCCCCAACCCATAAAACCCTCACCGGAAGAACCGTCACGCTGGAACCCCTCAGCCCTACACACTCCTCCGACCTTTTCGCCTGCCTGGGCGGAGCCGAAAACGCCAGGATATGGGATTACATGTCCGACGGGCCCTTCTTCGACGAGCCCACATTCGCCAATTACATCTCCAAACTCGCGCAATCGCAAAACCCACTCTTCTTCGCTATCATAGACCACCATAATAGTAATAATAATCCCGGCAGCAGCATCAGCAGCCGCAAAGCGACCGGCCTAATCAGTCTGATGCGCATCGACATTCCAAACCGCGTCGTGGAGATCGGCTACGTGACATTCTCCAGCCTGCTGCAGCGCACCACGGCCGCGACGGAGACGATATACCTCCTGCTCAGATGGGTGTTTGAGGAATTGCATTTTCGCCGGTGTGAGTGGAAATCCAATGATTTGAACGGGGCGTCGAAGCGGGCGGCGGAGCGGTTGGGGTTTGTGTTTGAAGGGCTTTTTAGGCAGCATATGATTAGGAAGGGACGGAATCGGGACTCGGCGTGGTTTTCGATGTTGGATGGGGAGTGGGAGGGGGGGGTTAAGAGGGCGTTTGAGGGGTGGTTGGATGAGGGGAACTTTGATGGGGAGGGGAGGCAGAAGAGGGGGCTGGAGGAGTTTAGACGGGTGAATTAGGGGATGGTTGCGTTTACTGGGGCTAAGTTGCGTTTTATAGATGGTTTTTGATATAATAATGCTAGCACTATATATGTGGTTAAGACCCGGGATCCGGGGATACCTGGTATTGAAGGCGACGCAGCCACAAAGAACAAGTGGTACCCCCGGCCAGCCCATTGTCAAAGCCCCATCACTGTCAGAGTCATCCATCGTTTGCCGCGAGGGAAAGCTGACTGGCAGCACGGTGGATTGAAGCCGGTTTCAACGCTAGTTAACTAACTAGTTAGTTACCTAAGAACACCATCTGGCATCTTGGAACCACTTTCATCCACAACCTTGCGACTCGCAAACCAAACACGACAAAGCCACATCACGGTATTGGATTCCACTGTGCTGGGAAAACAAAAGAAGATCACCTTCCTCTAGCCTTCCATGGTGTCGAAGGGTGTCCGGTAACCAACAACTGCATGCACAGCTCCTCCTCCTCTGAACTTTTCAAACATGGCACAAGCCGTCGTCCCTGGCCTTCTCCGGTTTCCGGTTGAACTCCGCCTCCAGATCTATGAGATAATCTTTGATCGACGACAGGGTTACTATCTAAAGACACACTTGAGTATCCTCGCAGTGTGTCAACAGATCCGAGAAGAAGCCCTTCCCATCATCCTAGGCTTACGGCATATCATCCACGGTCTCCCTAATTTTGTCGGATGGGTATCACAGGGGAAGCCTCGGCTACTACAATATCTCAGGGACGTGTACCTGACTGCCGACGATAAATCGTGGAAGGCCTTGCTTGAACAGTTGGATAGCATTCCGCCCTTGAAAAACGAGCCGATAGAGTCGCAAGGTTTGACTGGCGACTGGTGGGAAAGGCAGTATGTCGAAATGATAAAGCAGCACGATGCTGAAAGGTCGGGAAGCATTGCTGACAATGTAAGGTGGATCTCTTTATTCTCTAAGGCGTATGTGTCTCTGACCCCGCAACAGGCAAGCAAATCTCCAGCACAGGAACCTCGCCTTATACGCAGGCTCCGGACTTCTCTGCAGGCAATTCAGCCAGTCAAACGGCTGATGATCCACCTTTATCGGAAATATCCATCGCCAGATCAGGCAAGCAAATCTCCAGCACAAGAACCTCGCCTTATACGCGGGCTCTGGACTTCTCTGCAAGCAATTCAGCCAGTCAAACGGCTGGTCATCCACCTTTATCGGAAATATCCATCGCCGGATCAACCTGCGAAATTGCCGGATATCGAACAAGAGCTCTTTTTGAACATGGTGTCAACAGCCATACCCTCGCTCGAACATCTAATACTACACACAAATCTTGTCGGTCTCGATTTCCTTCGGAATATCCAATCTCTCAATTACTTCCAGTTCTCTGGTTATTCGCTTTCGAACCCCGACGATACCCTGGGTATACTCCGTTCTTTGCCAAATCTAAAAGCACTGAATTTGCAACGTTATCCACGGATTTATGATCGGGATAACTATTCTGTTCCTACATCAGATTTACCCAACTATCTATCGATTACACCGATGGTGATTAAGGGTCTTAATCCACTATCAATCTTTAAGATTACACATTTGGACCAGTCCATACCATCTCCACACATGACACTCACTTTCCTAAAGGCCGTGATAACGACTCACCGTGAATCTCTCCGCTCCTTGAGCCTCTTCTACGACTATCGGTTCGCCTTACATGAATTCTATGGGATCCTAGGACTTCTGTCAGAGTTACTTGTGGAAGATCTTTTCTTCAGATTCGAAGTACCGAAACTCGAAAACACCTTTGACATTTCACCATTTCTGCCATCAACACTGCGAAATTTGGATGGATGTATATTCGAACCCAAGAACACCTTTAGGTGGGAGTTATGTGACGGCTCTGTTAAGCGAATCCAGTGATATTTTGAGTTTGTTTTGATAGAGCTTAAACAAATAGTGTTTTACTCACTGCGCATTTCATTGATCTATAATGCATACGTTACAAGGTCTCCTGATCCCTATATAAGCGACTCCGACGAAACTCGATCTGTGATTGCTCCCGGAATTTCCAAGAAGGACTGGTGACAAATCTATATTTGAATTGAAATCGTCCTAAGTGCTTTCAAGCTTGATCTTTACCCATCCAACCACGCTGTTGATCTACCTACTCAAGCGAGCATTCGAGATTTACATGGACTGGCGAAGCGCAGGAAAGATATCCATAATTTCCAAAGTTTTAATACTGTTTCCAAAATTATGGTTCTGATCCTGATCTGAACCTTATGTACAGGCAGAAGTGCAAGTTCCAACTTCCCCCCTCCGAGATTCAGAGTATCCTAGCAAGTACTCCTTGTCAAATCCCCGTCCCATTACCCTGGAGAGTCCGTGGAGATTTAAAAGGGCCCATCGATCAATACCAAGTTTAATCAAGGTTCCGAGAGAGGAAAATAACCGCCTCTGGAACATTGATGGCATAAGAGAAGTGGGCTGGTGTGATGACCAGGGTACCCAGGCATACCATGTCGCCCAACGCGCAGAAGATCTTCGTCCGATCTTTGGGGAAGTTGGGAATTTGTTCTCTGTCTTGTAGGTTGCGGGTGTCGCCGTAGAGCACGACGCCCCTGATCTTCTCTTTAATCTCTTCGGGGAGCTCTGGAATGGCACCATGCATCACAGCGGTTCCTTGGCTATTGTTTGGATGACATATCAGCACTGGCCATCGACTTCGGGGCCTGATAGTGCCTGGAAAATGGTGTTTCTCACCTGTAACCGCCTGCAACGATCTTCGTATCAGGGCACTTGGTATGAGCCAGTGTGAACAGCTCCTTTGCCTCGTTGATGGCGATGTCTGTTGTTCCCCGTGGTAGGAAGTTGCCTGCCAGATCGGCGGTATACTTAGGACCGACGCCCTGGCAAGCTACTCTACCCAGGAACCGAGTGCCCAGGCCGGAGCAAGTGGTAGGCCCAACGGAGATCCCCTTTACTGTTCAGCTCTTGCAAGGGAAATAATCATTCAGAATAGGGAATTGGACATACCATGAGACCGGGCTCAGTGGAGGCACGAGCGAAGATAAATGTAATATCTTTACATGGTCCGTCTCGAAGCTCATCGCCGCCACCAAGGATCTGGCGTTCCGCAATGGGGGAAGCAGAAGAAAGCGCTGCCAAAGCAGCAACGAGGAATTGGATCTTCATTATGGATCAGAGGGGACAACTGTTTGAGGCGATTTGCAATGTTCGTGAAGGCTATATTGTTCCTCCATGTTTCAAAGGTCTCCCGAACCGGCTTTTATAGATATTTGTTTCCTGTTTCTCCGCTCTGCTCGGGGCCTTGAGAAATGGGATTGCTATTTCCGAAAGGAATGATTCCATATGTGCCGACAAAGTTCATCCTGACCCTACACCACCGGCAGTTAACCCCTGATATCGAAATGCTCTATCGATGATTAAACGGTAGGGGACTCTCGCCTGCGCTCCATTGCCCTGCGAAGAGATCTATACAGGCTTGGCATGTATATATACTATGCAGCAGCGTAGAAGTACCGTATGGGAGGTATGGTGGAAGCAACCCCTCTAGCTCAACTCCCCCGCTCGAGATTTCTGCGATAGCCCATGGTGTGACTACGGACTGGTTAGCGCAGGATAATTAAAAGGGGAAACACTTTCCGAATAATCACCTACGTGTGCTCCCATGACCCCCAAAAACAAAGACCTTCAACAACTAGCACATTGTTTCACCTAAGATTGCAAAAGAAAATGTCGAAGTCCCTCGGGATACAGTCTCATCCTCCAATTCTGGTTGGCCGAGCCTTCTGCACCCCAGACTTGCTAAGAATTACCCCGTCATGATCAGCCGAGGCTTGTGTTGGGTCGCCCCCGCATCGGAGGGGATTGGGCAGTTCTTGGCCCCTTCTCGACATCGAAACAAAGATCTAGAAGCCTCGGGTTGCAACCTGATACAAGTCAATTCTAACCAACGACCCTAATAATCGGAGTGGCAATCGGGATCGAAAATCCCCAGGCTAATTGACTGCAATCGATCCCATCGACTGATTAGGGCTTGGCGGAGACCGAACCATCAGTAACGGCATTTGTGCAGAATCGGGAAGCCTAGGCATCTTTGATTTCCCCGCGATCAATTTATTTAGGCTCTACGGGCGTATAGATATCATCGAATTGGCTCATTTCTTCGCATCCGGCACCGTCGCATTTTGGCCTTCCGTCGTCGGTTGTGGCTGTCGCTTGCTTTCTTGGAGAAGGGGTGAGAACCTCCATTTCCTCCTTTAAGGCGATATCCACCCCAGGCGTTGACCAGGACGATTTCTTGGGTAGGATCGAGTTGTTCTCCTGCATACGGGGCGTTCTCATGGCAGACTAAGAAGGAATTCTCTCTCGCAATTTCACAGAGGTCCCATGACCATCCGCCATTGTTCCCATTCCAGATTTCTCCTCGTTCTCGGCCCTCTGTATGGTGTGTGTGTGTGTGTGTGGGAAGAGTGCCGGCATTGCAGTATGCATCCATCCAAGACGGATAAGCTGCATTTGTTGCCGAAAATTAACAGGGCCGCTGGATGTTTACACGGGAGGGAAATGCTTTGTCGGAAAGTTGAAACAGCCAGATTCCCATTTTCATTCGTCTATCAAATTATAACTTTTAGGCAAAATGGAACACCCGGAACTAGGAGCACCGTGAAAAAGAAAAACCAAAAACAAAAGGAACACACCAAAGAGCGGGGATGTATATATAAAGTTTCGACAAGGGAGTGCAAAAGATAGCCGTGCTCTATGTTCTCCCTAATATCCCCTGAGCGGTCGTCGCCTTACTCGCCAGAGCAATGAAACCACCAAACAAACACATAACGCCACTGAATATGGAGACTTCGGAAAACCCTCCATATTTGGCCACCATGGCCCCATTAACCGGCGGGCCTACCAGTGCCGCGATAGAACTGATTCCGATCCCCATCCCCAAGTATGAGCCGAACTCCTGAGGGTTCTTCGTACACATGGTGAACGCCGCAGCGCCTCCAGAAATTAGAGTGCCAGACGTGAGTCCAGTAGCAATGGAATACACCACCAATGCCGCGGTACTTTCAGCAAGGTTGAAACATAATATCACAATACCCGTGGATATGCCACCAGCGGCGAAGATGTTCAATCGTCCAAATTTGTCTGCAAGAATCCCTGGGATGACGCGGCCAAATGTGGAGGCGGCGTTGATGATGGCAAGCAGATACGATGCAAGTGTTGCGTCCATCCCCCTCGAGACGGCGTAGGTTGGTATGAAGAACAGTGGGGTGAACATTCCCATGTCCATGCAGAACATGGCGAGGGTTATGCATATGAATTTGGGATCCTTCAAAGCTCCTCTGACGAAGAGGGCGGTACGTCTTGGTGGCAGCCGAGGCTTGACGGTCACACATGAAATGGCGAGAAGAAGTATCATGACAAACCCGATGATTCGCACAGATGTCCCAAATTCCAAGGAGGAGCCGTTTAGCATCTTCGACAACGCGATGGGGAAGACGATGCCGCCGATAGATGACCCGGCGATTGTCACGCCCAACGCGGCCGCTCGATTCTTCTCAAAGTATTGCGAGACGGTCGCCATTGCTGGAAATATTAGGAAGCCCATGACTATTCCCAACAAAACTCCTTGGGCGAGCATGAACTGCCAATACTCTTTACAGAGGCTAGTCATCATGAAAGCAACGACATAGAGGACTGCGGCTGGTCTGATAACCTAGCCTTATATTAATGTCGGAGTTCATTTAAGAGGGAGAAGGGACGAACATACTACCCATGCACCAAACCGATCGAACAACGGTCCAGCGATGGCGCCTATTCCTAACTGTAGGAAGGCCGCCAATGACCCTATCCAAGCGATATTGTCCGGCGATTGTCCCCGGAGTTGGTGCGTCATATAGTACTCCTGGAAGACTCCAAAAGAGTTCGCATAGCCCAGAGTCGAGAAGAGGATGAACGCTGCCCCTGCCACAACCAACCACGCCCGGAAACCTCCATCAGGGGCTTCACCAAATTCCGGACGTGCTTTTTCTTCGTCGACTACGGCGGCGATGCTGGTATCGTGTCCGCTATCTCCCTTCGAAGACTCGCGCTCTGGTGATGTCGACGCCATTTGGCCGCAGCTGGCAAGGTCCAGCTAGGTCCTGCAAGGATCGTATGACGGAGGGGAGGAACTCGCTGCTTCCCTAGTAGTACTCAGTGTCGTATATTGCAAAATAATACATGATGTTTCAAAGAAGCGGGATATTGAACTGCCTTTATGTATAGCAAAATTTCTCTCTTTAACACCTACTATAATCTACCAGCGAAGGGGGGTAGGTCGGGGATAAATTAGGGCTGAAGTCGGGGCCGACTCCTGTACCAATCATATCCCGCGTAGAGTCGGGGATTAGGAAGGCAGACGGACTAAACATGCAAATCCCGCCTGAACCTGGCCATTTCACAGCTTCCGATCTCCCTCTTCAACATTATTTATTTTTCCCGTCTCCGGTATCGAGTCCTAGAAACGAGAAAAGTCGGAGATAGGACGACGAAAAAACCGTGTAAGTGTGTGAAAAAAACACACGGGAATAAGGGGGTTGAATATCGCGATGAACCCAACCCAGCCCGAACGTCGGCGCCGACGACCAGCTGTGTATGTAAATAGAAACACCCATCCAGGTTATCGGTGTTGATATCAAGCATTTTTTACTAATAACAATTCATGCAGTTCATGCACGCTATGCAGAAGACAGAAGATCCGATGCAATCGAGAATGGCCCTGTAACAACTGTGCCAAGTCTAGGAATAAAACATGCGTCTACGAAAGTGACTCTTCGCCAACCCTCGCCACCAGAAATAGCAGAGTATTGCCTCAAGTATCCGCCCCTCAGTATGCAAAACCAAGTAACCAAATTGCGGATTCTAGCGGGGGTTCGGCGACGACGCATGGGTTCCCGTCTCCTCCATCTCTTGGAACACGCCCCTTGATGCCCAGCAGTGAGGTGTCTGCGCGGGAAGTTGAGGTCATGAAGAGCAGGATCAAAGAGCTTGAAGAGCAGCTATCACGCACGAGAGTGGCGTCGCGGGAGCCTTCTGTTCCGGTTATAAATTCCAATGTGGAGATAAAATCTTCATTGACGGTGGGTGATATCTCCGTCCGCTATGAAAGCCGCGTCCCTGGGGAGGCCCAGACTCTGAGTAGCAGTAGTGTTTTCCATAAATCACGACTATTCGGTCAGAGCCATTGGGTCAATTCCGTTGTGCAGGTGGGTTCCTTGTCCCTTGTGTCATATGTATAATTCGTTGCTGGCAGCGGGTTCGGCTAATAGTCAGTTCAGTTTCGAGACATCTTCGAAATCATGGAACCGTACGCGAAGGATGCCTCGAAGATGCTATCAGACATACAGAAATGTAAATCTCTAGCAAGGATCATCAAATCACGCCGCGCACCTTCGTGGCCGTCTCCTCCAAGGACCGATTTGCCGCCCAAAGATGTTGCTGACAAGCTTGTTGACGGCTACCTTCGCACGTTTGAGACCGTGTACCGAGTTTTGCACGTCCCGACATTCAAACGGGATTACGACGCCGTCTGGGCACTGGACTCGGAGCCGCCGACTTCCTTCCTGATTCAATTAAAACTCGTCTTGGCCATTGGCGCAACCATTCATGACGAGAAATTCTCCATGCGTTCCTCCGCCATTCATTGGGTATATGAAGCCCAGGCGTGGCTTTCAGATCCAGACTTCAAGTCACGTTTGAGCTTGCAGACACTCCAGACGAGTATTCTGCACTTGCTGGCCCGACAAACATCGGGTATAGGCGAGGGCATGATCTGGGTTGCAGTGGGCGGATTACTCCGCATAGCGATCCATATGGGATTGCATAGGGACACAGGGTGTATGAACAATGCATCGACTTTCATCATCGAAATGCGCCGGAGATTGTGGAACACCATTCTCGAAATATATCTGCAATCATGCATCGACCAGGGGGGTCCTGCCCTCATCTCACTCGATGCCTTTGACACCCGGCCTCCTCGAAATTTCGACGACGAACAGCTCTTAAGCGAGGAACCTGTGCCGAAACCAGATGATGCCTTCTCGCAGACATCTATCGCAATAGCCCTGTGTAAAATCTTCCCACTCCGTCTGGCCATAACGATGTTCCTGAACGACCTTGGATCACAGGGTACATACGACGAGACACTTCGACTCGATGCGGAGCTGAAAGCAGCATATAAAGTACTCTGCCAAACACTGAACGGATATCCTTCTTCAAACAGGGCATGGACACCCTCGCAATTCCAACTAGGATTCGTCGATTTGATCTTCCACCGCTACCTCTCAGCTCTTCACATCCCGTTTTCCCGCCCACCATATGACGAGGCAGCGGCATACACATTTTCCAGAAACGCGGTCGCCGAGAGCTCGCTGAAGATTTTACGTATCGCATATCCGGCATCATCCCTCAACATTGCGGACCCGTCTACAGATAACGGCCCGACCAGCGAAAACGACCTAGGACGGCTGACATACCGCGGTTCCGGATTCATCCGGGCAGTTTGCATACAAGCAGGCCTCATGATCGCTGCCGAACTGAAGCGGCAGTTACGGGAACAGAGTCTAGGGCCCGTGGCGTTACGACCCGACCTACTTGCCGCACTCGACGGTGTCAAGGAGTGGACTCTGCAATGTGTCAGGGAGGGAAAGACAAATATAAAGGGTTACCTGATCATTTCTGCGCTGGTGGTGCAGATAGATGGCCTGAGCCGACGTCTTCCTGCGGATCAAATCACCGATCTGGTCATGAAGGCTTCGAAGGATGTCGTGAAGACGTGTCTGCCGATACTCGAAGAAATGGCGGCTCAGAGCCAGGAAACCGGGGGACCGATGGGTAGTGTAACTCCTCCCGAGGCAATGGAGGACTGGGATTTTATGGTAAGTTGAGTGGGCACCATCGCGAACGGTAGCTGGCAGATTACTTACGGTGTTTCACAGATGTCTGCTGGCCAGTTTAACATTGGAGCTGGAGAGCCTATGAACTGGGTATTCAGTGATGATGACATGATTCAGGGACCCCCGCTCTGGTGATGAACTCTGATATAGACCTCCCTGTGCCCCGTAGCATGCCTTCCGGAGACTGCGAATGGACAATATGAAACAAGGAATGACATAGTCGCGTTATTAGAATGCTAATATAGAAGGGTATTTTTCAAGGAAACCAGGTAATATACTACAGTGGATATCAAAGGGGTAACTCCAAGAAAGGCAAAGCACCAAAAGCTGAGCAATAGCAAGCAGTCAGCCAATGTATAAATACCTGCTCTTCACATTGACAATATAAAACTTAAATGAAATAAACGGTCGCAGGGAATGGGGTAAACAAAAAGGGCTGGGGGGGAATCTCTAGGTAAAACAAAATCCGTAAACATGAGTTAATAATGAAGAGTCAACAAAAGGGAAAGCATTATGTAGAAACAAAGGAAATAGTGCTGTAGGAAAGTGGTGGGGAAACCCCAGAAATAGTAGTGAAACAAGAAGAATAGATCGACGGTGATGGTCAAACTGATGAGCCAAGGGTTGACGGTAGGAAATGGTATAAGTACGATAGTAGAAACATCGAGGGATCAAACAAAAAAGAAAGATTTCCAAATACTCTGTCATCACAGAAATGCAAATCACAGATAACAAAACCAGAGTCGGGAATTAACATAATTTCAATCCAAAAGGCCGAGAGCAATAACCGAACATTTAATGAAACTATGCAGAGATAGTGTAGCGTATAAAAAAGAGATGGGTATGAGTGGGAATATAGTGCCTGGGTATAATATACGCCGGCAAAAATCTGCAAAAATAGTGAAAAGAACAGAGGAAACATGTCTGATGTACAGCAGATGGCCTTTCATCAGTAATAACCGACGACCGTCGGCGCAGCGAGGTGAGCGATCGAGTATTGATGGTACCCTCGTACAACTGGTCTGAGAATGACGACCACAGCATCGTAATAGGATAAACGGGTGAGGGTATACTATCAACTCTTGGCTTTCTTCCGGCCATAAACGCCTAGACGCAAATTGGCCAGCCGCTCCGCGAGTCATTTCTGTAAAACAGTGCCCTTGGGACTTTCCACGACATCAGGATCAGGTGCATCCTTGGGAGCTTCTTCATCACCGGTCGGTGTTTCCACAGCACGCTTAGGGTGTGTAGGCGAAACGGGTACCGATGTGCCTTTCACAATGAGGGGGGATCCAGGAGCTTCCGCTAGCGACGAAGAGCGTGGAGGATGCATGGGTTCAGATTCGGAATCGGCCTGTGGTGTGGGTTGGAAGGGAGGGTATTCAGGCTCGTCAATGTCTGCCGCAGGAAGCAGCTGGGGTTCATTCGTCGATTCTCCGCTCGGATTTGGTGTGCCGGAAAAATCTAGCCCTTCTAAGGGACCTAATATGGATGGCGATACAGGCCCAGGGTCAGAATTGATTGTACAGGCCTCGTCAGTAGAGCTTCTAGCCTCGCCGAAGGCTCCACTCGCCCCTTCAATGGGGCTGAACGTGTCGACTTCCTCAATATCCTCGTCAGCACACTCGAAGGGGACGTCGTCTTCCTCTTCCTCAATGATTTGGCTTTTCCTTGCTCCTGTACCTGCGTTTGGAGCTCCCGCGCTTATACCAATAACGCCTTCCCGCGATTTCGGCAGCCCTGGTGTTCCTGGGCCACTTGAAGCGACTAATGAGGAGGTGGCAATGGATGGCCCCTTGAAAACGGATCTCTTTCGTCGAGCAAATACGATACCCGAAGCAGGTGAAGACAGGAAAGGCCCAGGAGCAGCTTCGTTGAACGCATTACGCACATTTCCGTTAGGGTGACCAGAGTTAGCAAGCGGGTGAGGCCCACGAACAAGTCTGATGTTGTTTGGGAAGTGCGCAGTTGTACTTGGTGTTGCCGGTAGAAGTTTGATCGAGGTATGGGGAGACCGAGTAACTTGCTTTGCAGAGGACGCCACAGGGGTATGCACAGTATCAATACTGTTGGATGAGACGGAGGACGTTTTTGAGTGTGAGTGCGCGTGGTGGATACTTCGGATAGACGACACTGATGAAGACGTAGATTTGCGTCCTCGTAAACCGTGAGATGAACGGCGGTATGAGTTTCGGGGGGTGAGGGGTGACGGGGAGAGCGAGTTACGATGGGAGTTGCCGGATTTGAGTGGTCGGGGTTGATGAGAAAGGGAGCCTGACCTAGCGGCACCGGGATATGACGCATTACTCGGGGTAAGGCTGCTTGCTGTAGACGAGCGTTTTACTTGCATCGGGGTTTGCTGTGGTTGATTGAAAGAGGTATTAGTAGGAGTAACCAAGGCCTGCTTAGTTGCAAGCTCCTTGTTTTTGGGCGGGCCAGATTTGTCCGTCAGGAACTTGAGCGATGCGCTATGTGCAAATGACTTTGAATGAGGCGACTTGGCACGCTTCGTGGATTCTATGAGCCAGTGCTTGATAGACGCAAGTTGGCTGATTATAGGATGTTGTCGACGGCGCGTGCCATGCCTTCTAAGAATACTTTGCGGGTGGGTTAAATCAGGCTGAGAAGCGCTGAGATGGAGTGTACTGTTCCGCGATCGTCGATTCTCTTTTGGCGGAGGAGCCGGTCGATGGCGAGACGAGCTGGCCGACCGGACCGAAGTGTCCTTTTCGATTGGCGGCGGGGGGAGAGTAGAGATGGGTGACGATGTGACAATTGCAGTCTCTGGGAGTTTGGGAAGATCTGGTACGACGATTTGGGCTAGTAATGTATTAGCATCCCATCAATATTTTTTCGCAAGCTGTACTTACGGGTTGGTATGCTTCGTCTATCCCGTCTTCCCCTACTTCTCGGTGGTTCAGTAGAATGGCCTTCCTCATCAACTTCGACAAGCGCAGCAGATATCCGTTCCAGCCGGCTACTAGCTGCACTTAATCGGCGTAGATTCTTGGCTTCAGCCTCTCTCTCACGCCGTTTCCGCTCCCGTCTCTTTTCCTTGCGCTCTTCTTTTTCGATCAGAAGCGCCCACCAGCCTGCCAGGGCATCGCAGCGCTGGGCCAGCACATTTTCAATCACATGGTCTATATTTACACCGGCACTCCGCATCCGCTCTAGAGTAGTCTTTTCTAACGGAGTTGTGAACGGGGCAGGCCGCGTGAGCTTCAGGATTGCCTGCTGTTGTGGAGCGTGTTCTGCTAGAAATGGATGAGCCAGAATCTCGGGCAAGGTAGGTCGAAGCAGCGGTCGTTTTGACAGTAGCTTATTTATGAGCGACTTGGCGTCCTCTGGAAACCGATCGTTGTACTTGGGCTCCTCCGTTAAAATCTTTGTTTTCGTCACCTGGTCATCGTCTTCGTCGTAAGGCAACTCCCCAGCAATGAGGGCGTATAGAATGATGCCCAAACTCCAAACGTCCACTTTCTCGCCAGCATATTTCTCGCCCTTCAGCATTTCCGGTGCGCTATAGCAAATTGTTCCACAGAATGTTTGCAGATAGCTAGCCTTGCCCTCATATTCCCTCGTGAAACCGAAATCGCATAACTTGACGTTTTCATGCTTGTCAAGTAGAATATTTTCCAACTTTAGATCCCGGTGGACGCAGGACTTATTATGGACGTAGCAGACGGCACCAACCAATTGTGTAAAAATCCGTTGGACTTTGTCAATTGGCATCGGTCCATTGCGAATAAGGTAGTTGTACAATTCGTCCCCTAGAAATTGAGCTTGATTAGCCAACCCTTACACCTTCAATTTATACCAGAGGATATTGCGTACCTGGGCAGTACTCTAAAACCAGCCAAACCAGTTTTTCCGTCACGATCACCTCATACAACCGGGCTATATGGGGGTGGAGGAACTGGCGATGGTGGTGGATTTCGCGCGCCAGGTTTGCGTCTTCGCGATCCGACGACTTGAGGACGACCTACACACCCGCCCCATGATTAGCCTCATCTATACCCGTACACGGGATCGCAAGCACGATGTCCTCCGCACCTTGGAGCCATTGGTAAGCTTATGCGTTGCGAGATAGACCTTCCCGAACGAACCCTTCCCGATCAGAGTTCCGAGACTATAGTTTCCAACATTCCGCAGCTCCTTCGACGAGAACTCTCTGTAGACAGACGGCTTAAGTCAATATGGGCTGTTTCGCGACGGACGGGACGATATATCAACAGAGACAGGCCGTAGAGGACCGCCGGGGCGGGGGGACACTCACTCCAGTAACTCATGGTAGGAGCTGGCAAGCTATGCGGAAACAGAACTCCAGTCAGCCCATCGATTCAACCAGACAGCACACTTCACTCGGACACCCCAGACACGCGGCGGACGGCGACTGCACACACCTTATCCTTTTGAAGCTGGGACTCGACTCTCGACCTCGGCGGCGGCATGTGGACGGCTCCAAGCTGCCCCTCGCGGTTCTCTTCTCCGAGCAGATAGCCAGACTAGGCCAGGCCTGCCATGTAACAACGACGAGCGACAGGGGATATGTAGGCGGTACTGGTATGGAGATGGCGGACAGCGTCGAGGGGTGGGCGTGGAAGACAACCTTGGAAATCGTCGACGATGGAGGTTGGCGACAGCGCGAACTTGGGACGGATAAATAAATTTGGCGGCGTGACGATCGTCGCTGGACACTGGACCAGAAACCAGACTGCAAAACACCCCCCAAAACCTCAAAAAGAGACCCTGCTGTAACCCTGGAAGTCTTCGCTGGAGCTAGCTGGCCGGGCTCGCACTTCTAGCGTTCTCTAGTCGCTTGTCTCTGCGTATTGAATGGCTTGACGCGGGAGAATTGGCTGTGACGGGCCTGGCTTTGACTTGGCGGCTTTGCGCTGCGAACGGGAACAAGGCAAGATTCAACCTGGATGCCCCTATTCAGACCACTGCGAATAGTCACTCACTGATATACAGCCAGGATCCCCATGGCCAAGCTGCTGGCTTTTGGTTTCGCCGCTCCGTCGTCATGTCTCGCGCCATACAGAGCCCTGCGCCAACCCGCCTCCCTAGACGCGATATTAATAGCTTCCAATGCCGCGGCTGCTTCCAACATTCTTCATTGTTGTCGTTCAAGATTTGCTAGCCATTGACAATCCCCGACGAGGTCTTTGTTTTTATTCAAAATGCTACTCCAACATCGCCGGGGCACTCCTACAACCAACCCCCCGCTGAGTCGCTGCTCCAACATCCAGGAATCACTACAGACGTCACATGCATGCCTAGTTGTCTATCTATGGGAACTCCCCAAGTCGGTTTACGATGGAATGAACGAACATTCGGGCCCAGCTTATCGGGGATATTAGGTGCGTGCACTGACAGCCCTTGGACCCTGACATGTCTCTGAACCCACAGCATTAATAAGTAACATGCCGATTATTGTGAAACATGGGGGGGGGTTCATTCCCATCAGTCAATGGGCCACAATGAGTCCTGCTTTTATCTTAAAAAAATCCATTATCAATTCTTCGCCGGTACGGTACGGCGCATGCTTTTGCAAACTAATGGAAACACAAAGAAAGGGCAAAACAAACAACAGCCAGAAAATCAGCCACGGTCAAATTTATTGCTGGTATTCCTGACCAATGAATGCTATATAAAGGAATACAAATTTCCTTACGGTTATTCCCCGTCTAATATTAGTTTTCTTTGCCGCATCCTGCAGACAGAGCATTCAGCTTCTCGAATTTGAATGCCGCAGCCACTTCTCGTGTTCCCCAAAGACCCTGCATATATGATATGCGACACAAGCTTTCCTCATCTGGCCCTGAGCCACCCTTAATTGTGCCTTTGCCGCATAATAGGAACGGCGTCTCTTCGCAGAGCCTACTAAATCAAGAGAAAAGAGCAAAAATCAAAATCCGGTTTTTATTATAGACCGCGTCTCTAGCAATTATGGCACAGGAAGATAAAAAGGGCGGCAAAATAGAAGAAGGAAAAGAGAAAGCCGTGATAGGCAACCGCCAACAAGCACCCCAAACAATCATGTCCGTTTCCATTTGGGAAAAACGAAAAGAAACAAAAATGCTATCATCCCTAAACCATCCCACAACCACCATCAATTCACAAAACAAAAACCTCCCATTCACAGAACAGCCAACAACCCCACACCCGCCGCAATCAGTCCACCCTGCGCACCGACACGCGCAGCACCACCAGTAGGCGCTGCCAGGGGGGTACTCGTCGCATCAGAACCGAAGGTGGGTATGGTGATAGATGGGAACGAGTCGGTCGTGCCGGCACCGGGTTCATCACCGCCGCTTGTTGGGGTAGGGGTGGGGCTAGCAGTGGGCGGGGCGGTCAAGCTTTCCGTTGCGTCGCATTCGGACAGCGAGCTACCGTTGGGACAGCAGCCAGCGTCCGTGCAGAAGTAGCCCTCCGGGCAGTAGGCTGTGCGGGTTGTTAGTTACGACATGACACACAAAGGCAAGTGAATAGGAGGTAAGTAAAGAGCGGTGATAAAGGGGAGGATGCAACTTACTCCCATCCGTGCAGCAAGACTGTCCTTCAGTTGGGTTATAGCAGTTAGGGAAGCTACCGCATGCCTCGGAGCCTTCGCCGCACGATCTCTCGCAGCTGTAGGGGGGCTTGATTGGTTTGCAGATGTCAAGCGCGCGGGTTTCGAGGTCCCGGATGGCCATGGCGGCCATGCGCTGGGCGGGCCGGATGAGACCTGGCTCCATGGCGACTGCCGCGGCAGCGCTGGCGATGAGCATGATGGATTGGAGATGCATTGTGGCTTGTGTTGAGGTGTATGTCTGGATGGAGATGGATGGAGGGCGGGTAGGAGAATTGATTGGGATATAAAGGGCTAAGAATAGGAGGTACGAAAGCGTGTTTTTGGAGAAGATCGATGATAGTGGAAAGAGAGGAGACCAAATTCAGATTGGGGAATCTTCTGGCTCTTTATATAAACTCTTTTTTTTACCCATCCCACTAGCTGTCATCGCAAGCGAAGACGCCCACGACGCAGCAGAGACTGGAAAGGGCAAGGGATGCAGGCATCAGCCTCAATCCAACATCGATAGGAGAGATGCCGACAGACCGATTCTGCCCCGGGATCCATACCAGTGGCTACCCAGGGCAGCATATACGAGGTGGAGGAGGCTCTGCCGCTCTGGAGATCTGAGAGTGAGGATCTTTCCCAAACGCGACATGCCAGCCACAGCTTGCTTGATAGCGAAACAGGGGTTGTGAACAATGTGTGGAGAAGAAAAAAATGTTTGGTTGAGCCGCATGAGAAGCGCCGCTAATCAAGAGGTGTCAAAAAGTGACAGGTTTGGCAGCCCTTCTCTCACTATGGGATGGGATAGCTCCCATAAAGTGTGGTTGACACGTTGTTTCCGTCCAAGGGCTGCTTACCCACCACCATTGCGGCATTGAGAATTGGAATCAACAGGCAGCCCCAAGATACCAAAAGTATGGAAGTATGAAGATTGCAAGTGCCGTCACTAAATCTCCCTTTGGACAGCGGCAGGGAGCCAAGAAACAAAGTTCTTGCCAGGCCATGACAATCTTCATTTAGGGAGCACCCAATCGCGAATAAAAATGCGGCGGAATGTCAGGGATCAAACTATGACCGTGATATCTGCGAATGGGCAGATCAAGACGTGGAGAAGAAGTGGATATCGGGCCAAGACTCAGGAAGATCGATCGTATTATTTATGGGCACAGGAATGTCAACTTTGCTTCCAATGATCTGGAAATTTGTTAAAGACTCGTGCTGGCGACTCGGAATATTTGTGTCTGGAGAAGAAAGAGATAGAGCAATGGAACGAAACGAAATGAAAAACAAGGGAATCGAACCACTCGGAAAAAGCAAAGGGCTTTCTTCATGGTTACAAAAGCTGCGATTGGCATGGACCTCGTATTCTCACCTTGGCCAAAGATAGCATCCCCACATTTCGGCCAGGATGGTCGAGCAATGGTGTGTGGCTTTCACTTTCCAGAGCCAAAGAATCAAGAGAAGAAATGGTCTGGAAGAAAAGTGAAAAGGGAGACAACTCAGAAGAGCCAACCAAAGCCAAGCTTGTTGGGAGTCGGATTTGGGACATGCGAGGAATCAACAACGGCCTGGAGAATGCCACATCTTTCCTCTGGGCTCTGTGGCAAGATCAGCTCGCGACCCCGCAATTTGCAGCAGAGCCTCACGCCAGCAGAGGATCATCACAGACTCACAGGCAACAATCCTGTTTGACAGATCCTATCCTGGCGAAAGATCAGAGGGTCCGCAGATGCTGTGGAAATTGGAATCGAGGTTGGCGGATGGCGGTTCAGGACGTTGTATCAAGCAACAAGCCTGGTGCGGCTGAAAAAGCTTGGCGGGATCTAACTACCGAGCGGGAGGAACCATAAGCATAATTTTTATGCATGTGTTGGTATCGATGCCGAGGGGTGGACACTGGGCAGACATCGAACAGTTGAAGAAATAGATTGGTAAAAATAAACTCTGAGGGTGGATTTTTGAACAGTTGATATCGTATTCTTTATAAGCCCTCTATCCAATAACTAATAATAACACACTACTTATTGAACCAAAGATGGGATATAAAATTTCCTGATCAGATCTATCTGTAAGTGAAAATAGTGGGAAAATTGATGGCCTGCATCGCGCTCGGCTGATGTGGATTATTTGCTCGAAGTATTGCTGCCCTCTAGTGGGGCTGAATGGATTGGTTCACCGCAAGTTCGTCTCTGTAGCGACTGAAGACGAGTGAGCTGGGCAGTATTGAAGTCTGACTGGCTCGCAGTTTAATGCGCATATGACGTTTGATGGCATGGCGAGAGAGTCGACAACGAGGCGGAGTATTCTACGTCACAGACGTCTCAGGTTTGGACATGCCATGACAAGCCAAAGTCGGAAAAACATTGTCCGATTTTGCTCACTCAGGCGCTGTCACAGCGCCTGACCACCATGGAAGTGATTCGAGATGCTGTCGCGCTCGTTTACTGGTACAGAATGTTGGGTCGACACTTGCAATACCCGCTTCCTCGAATAGCCCCAGACTGGCTAGGCCAAGATAGGAGTGTAGCAGGTCTATAGGGCATTAGCTTGGAGTTTTGGAGCATATGCTGGAACGGTGGACACAATTGCCTACCTGGGGGGTCACCATAACATTTTCCAAATCCGCCGATAAAATGCTGCGTTCTCTCAAGCAGGAACTGGCGATTCGCATCCACATTAACAGTACCGAGACGATCCAGTATCTAAACAAAATCAGCATGGAACTAAATCGCTGACAGAGGGGAAGCTTACACCTAATGTTCCAGTGACCCAAAAGGAATAGCATGTGTCGGCTACTTTATTTGTTCTACCGTTGAATCCAGCCCAATGGAAGTCCTCGCATGGCCTCTGCGTTGCCGGACATATATCAGGGAGGGAAGAAATTCTCTCATCGATTGACTGTTGATCTAACGCCCTAGAACAGTTATCCTCATTTTCAGGCCCATCTTGGCTCTTTTCTTTGATTAGCGTTGTCTGGTGCCACACCAGCCACCGCACCAAATCTTCAAACCTCGAGGTTGCAGGGGCGAAAGTAGAGCTTGCGTAGGATTCGGGAGGAGGCATATGCCCGAGAAATGAAAGAGACGCGATGCCACAGTATGTCAAACCAGCTATAACGGCCACAGTAAGTTGGGAACCGGTTATCATGCATGTAGGGTGCAGACTGCGTACCATGGGATTCTGTAACCGGCGCTTCTCCAAGTCCTCCATCATACGACTATGGCCTGGTCAGCCTGTATATCCTCTGGAAGAAACTAGGTGGGAGGAACGAACCTGACAGGCCAGAATATGAGAAACCAAACGCTCGACGTTTATGTCTTCAATATCCTTGAGGTAACCCTCATCCCTTCCCCTGAGTACATATCGAACCCCAGACGCGCAACAACAAAATCGTAAATCGTTGCTCCCTTCGATTTTCCCTCCAGGCCCTAACACCTCCCCAAAACCCCCATCTTCTCGTTGCATCCTGCGCAGCCAAATCAAACATTCTCGCCGTTTTACGCGGTGCAGGTCGTCTCCCAGTATTATAAGCGTCATGAGGGCGAAGAAGGTCGCGGGGACATTTGCTGGATCCCAACACTCATTTTCAGGCGTCCTCTTCGACTGGTCAAATATCGTGCCGGTAAATCCTCGAAAACCACCAGATGGCACCTGGCAGTGGTAGACCCAGTCTATATAGCCCTGGCGCTCAGCGGGGGTAAGGTTTCCGTCGAGCGCGTCCAGGAGGTCCAGACCTGCAATGGTGAAAAAGGCCAAAGTCATGCGATTGGAGTCACTGGAGACATAGCCCTGCGGCAGGAAGGTCTTCAGACATCGCAGGAAGTACTTGATCTGGCGGTCTTTGCGGAGGGCTGCGGTGCTGGTCGTCATGGCGGGGCTGGCGCGGAGGAGGGGTTATGCCGTGCGGAGGTCTGCGGGATGCTGGCGAGAATGGAGAAGTGCCAATTGCTGCGTGTGTCGCGCGATGGGGAGGTTAGTTATATGTAGCGAAACCGTCAAAGGGCGATTCCGAAACCCGCCAACGCCACAAAGCCGGCTGTCGCATGCGCGGGGGACATGTACGCCCAACGGCGGCGATAGAAGGCGCGGCGGGCGGAGTTTAGCTGTCGGCTTGGCAGAGATCGCGTTAGTCAGCACGTCCAGCCAGAAATTCCCGATCTCCCCAACGTCAGGGTCTTTGCACCGCACCGTCTGGCCACTTGAGGATCTCGACGGCACAGGCAGCCCTCCAGAGGCGGCAGGTTCACCATGAGCCGGTTGTCGTCGAAAAACTACATCCGGCTGCATGCCCTCTTCCAGTTCCTGCTGGCTGTTTACCTCACCCATTGCCGCGAAGTCATCACCGATGCCGAGCTGGTATACAACGTCAATGATGTTGTTCGGATTGTACGTGCCCGTTCTGCCTTGTCTCTTGTGTGCAGCTGCGTCTCCTCTGGACACGGCGCATATTCGTTGGCATTTTGCTGGAGATCTTTGCATTACCAAGGGCATGTTTGGGACCCCTCTGCTAACAGCCGGGTGACACAGGATGCGAAGCCGACGTTCTCACGTCCTCGCTCTCCGTTAGCATACTGCGGCATAATCCTCATAACCTTCGCTCTCTTTGATCTGATTCTCGCTATCAAACTGCCCCTGATCAACCAGATCATTTCCATGTCACAGCTCATCAACCACAGAGCGGATGATTCCCCTGCCGTCTCCGCCGCCGTCAACAAAGTGATTCGAGTTTTCAGTTCACTCTTTTTCCACATCTGCGTCCTGCTTGCCCTAACACGATTACTGGTGTTTTCCGTCATATCACTGCGGATCTATTCGTCTGCCCCTGAGATCTGGATGCCTGCTGGCATGCAGAGTACATCCGCATGGAATTCCAAGGTCAATGAGGCGAAGAATAAGGTGGTGCTTGGGTACGCGATGCTGGAGATCATGTCTTCCGCATGGGTAAGTTACGTTTCTCTCAGCTTATTTTTGGATTTTTGGACATCCGTAAATACTAACTATTTCAGACACTGCTCTCGTTAAAGGCAGAACGGCGGGCAACGGAAGCTCTCATTTTTTCAGCGCCAATGCGGCGGCTCCTACGATAATATACGTATTGATCAATCGACGATATCACCCTCAACTATCCCGAGTATATTTGAACCGAGGAATTTTTGCCTGCAGCGCAGAATTGCTATGGAATCGAATGAATACTTTCAGGGATTGTGGAAACGACGGGCAACGGATTATCCTCGATCATTTATTTCAGTCACTGTGGCAGAAATCATTCAGTTCTCGGGATTCAAAAGGAAGCGTACACCAAACACATTCTTCAAACCTCTTGATTGATGAAACGAATACATAGATGCCTTTATTGGTGTTATTTGCAATTTGCACTTTCTTCTTCGATTCAGTCCGCATCATACCCTGTTGCAAGCATCCGTTTCCCTGGTTACGTCATGAACGGCCTATCTGACAGTCAAGTGTACACAATGTCCTCAACATACACCTTTGAGTATAAACTCGTTTGCTCTATCAATTAATTCAATTCATTCCAAAACATTGCCCAAACCCACTCCCATCCCCATTCTATAAAAACAAAAAGAAACCTCCTAACCCACAACCTCAAA
This sequence comes from Onygenales sp. PD_10, assembly GCA_032988465.1. NCBI lineage: Eukaryota > Fungi > Ascomycota > Eurotiomycetes > Onygenales > Onygenales sp. PD_10. The sequence goes on along the minus strand of JANTQH010000004.1, from coordinate 183,026 downwards.
CAACCTCCTCTCCTCCTCCCCCCTCGCAATCTGCTTAACGGTCCACTCCCACAACTCCTCCTGACACCCCACCTCATAACTCTGCACACTACTCTTAATCCTCTTCCTCGCCTCAAAATACCCCCCTTTCTCCGCCTCCACCCCCTCCCCACCCGCCAACCACGCCAACGTCTCCCCCGACTCCTCCACCCGCCTTATATTCCCCGACACAAGCACCTGCAACAGCGGCACAATCCGTGGCAACACCACCTTAACCAACCACCTAAAAAACCACCCGGCCTCCCTCACCAGCCCCGTCCCCGGCATCGCGCCCGGATCCAACGAAACAACCGTCCACCGCTTCCCGCCCGCCTCACGCATCTTCTCCAGCCGCCGCCCCAACGCATACCCCCACATCACATTCGCCAGCTTACTATTCGTATAGTGATTCGTGCCCGTGGGGCCGCCCTTTGACGCAGGCGGGGGCCGCGCGAGCAGCTCGGCGCTCACGAAGCGCGCGGTCGGCATCCCCGTGCGCTGGGCGGGGTCATGCGTGCCGCTGGCGGTGATGACGATGCGGGCGTCGTCGGCTAGGAAGGGCTGGAGGAGGGAGAAGAGCAGGGCGTGGCCGAGGTGGTTGGTTGCGAAGGTTGTTTCGATGCCTTCGGCGGTGAAGCGGGTGCCGGAGGGGTATTGCATGCCGGCGTTGAGGAGGAGGGCGGCGAGGGGGGGGTATTGGTTGGTGGAGAAGGTGTCGATGAAGGAGCGGATGTTGGCGGTGCTGCTTAGGTCGAGCGGGAGGTAGTGGGTGTTTGTTTGGGATAGGGTGGTGTTTATGCTGGCTGCGGCGGAGTGCGGGTCGGTGCGCGAGGCGAGCAGGATGGTGTGTGTTGGGTGGCTGCGGGCGAGGGAGAGGGCGCAGTGGTAGCCGAGCCCGTGGGTGCCGCCGGTGATGAGGATGGTGCGGGCGGACATGGTTTGGTCTTTCATTGGGGGGTTGATTGATGTTGTTATTTGTTAGAAACTGGGTAAGGGAATTGACGCTGTGGTTTAGATGGTATCTTGATTAGGTATCTTCCCATGGATAGAATTGCAGGTTTATATAAAATCAGCCATGGCCTGAATAAACCCCAACCCACCACCTTCACAATTAACTCCCATATATCCGCAAATTTTCTCCACGGGGTTCTTTCTATACCCGCGCTGCACCGCACTAAAATCCTACCCATCTAGACCAGGGACGGCCACAAGCCACCACATCCATCTCGCCCAGCCTATCTCCCAATATGAATCCAACCGGATGAATAGTTACTCCTAGGCAGCCATCAACACATCCATCCACTCCTAACTCCGAACACACGTATGTAGTGGCCTGCCTACTTTATTTAGGGAAGAAGAAGCAGTGGATATAGTATCTTGTGGACACAAGTTGCTAATTATATACAGTAGCGCGGAACCCGATATTAAGGTTATGTGATAAGGTTGTCATTTCTTGCAAGGTTCTGCCCTGCATGTATGCATGTTCAACTGCTAGTTAGAAGATGTGCGCCTCATTTTAGCAAAGCCTGCTATCTAGTATTACTTGGTCAATGATATAGATATGGAATGGGCAATAAACAGCAAGCGGGAATGGATACAAAACAGCAGACGCCAAGCCAGGGTTGAACGGCACCGTCGATTTAGAGTTCCCGGGCCGCTGACTCAGCAGGGCCCAGCCAACCAGAGCCCTAGCGCCGTCCCGGCTGGCGACGTCACTAGTGCGACACTGCGACTGCCTGAGACGACGAAGACGAGCTGGGCGGAAGGGGGACTATGGATTATCATCTATGGATGGCCAAACACCGCAATCTCCGTCTTCTCCCCCTTCTCGACCGAAATCAACGGTGCCGTTCGCATCCTTCGCCCTAGTCTCGACCACCGTCGAGAATACCAAGAACCATGCCATCAGCAACCTCCCCCGAATCCCTCCCTCCCCCCTCCCGGCTCTTCCACTACCACCCCGCCCACCGCGTCCTGATCTGCCGTCCCTGCAAATACGCCATCCAGCCACACGCCATCTCACGCCACCTAAAGGAGATCCACCTCATCTATCGCGCTTCTCGGCGGCCGTACGTCGACTACGCGGCGCGCCTGCAGCTGGCCGAGCCGGGCGATGTGCCGCTACCAGAGGCGCATGGGTTTCCCGTGCAGGAGCTGCCGGTTGAGTGGGGGTTTAGTTGTTTGGCAGAGGGCGGTTGTGGGTATCTATGCGTGTCTCTGAAGCGGATGAAGCAGCATTGGGTTCATGAGCATGGACGGGCTGGACGCGGAGCGGGCGAGGGGAAGGCGAAGGGGGATTGGAAATCTGTCCCGCTGCAGACCTTCTTCAGGGGGAATTTGCTGCGGTATTTTACCAAACCGGTGCCTGCGTCGGGATTGCAGGATGGGGAATGGGATGGGGTAGAGGATGCAGGAACCAGAGCAGAAATTGCATTAACTACCTCATCCTTTGCCGCAGGGTTAGACAATCTCTCCCTCTCCTTCTCTGCTGCCCCGGACACCTCCACAGCCACCCTCCTCGCCCACTTCATCTCCTCAACTGCCCACACGCTCGCCGTCAACGCCGCAACCGCACACGCCTGGATCACCACCGTCCCCCAAATAGCCTCCACAACCCCCTACGTGATGCAGGGCCTCCTCGCCTGCTCCGCCCTGCACCTCGCGCACCTCTCCCCGCACACCTCGCACAAGCGCGCCTACACGCTGCGCTCGTACCAGCTACAGGAAGAAGCAATGCCTCCCTTCCGCGCCGCGGTGGGGAATAGACAAGCGCACGTCTCGAACTTCGAAGCGGTGCTGGTCTTCGCGCACTTCCTGATTGTATTTTCCGTCGCGGCGGACAGGGCGGGGGGCGACCTGTTCCTCGTCGATAACCAACAGCAACAACAAAACCCAACCCCAAACGACTCCGACCCCCGCGCAAGGGAATCCACCCTCCTCCCCTACTGGCTCTACTCGCTGCGCGGGGGCTGCGCAATCGTCAACGACGTCTGGACGCACCTGATCCGCTCCCCCATCAGCCCGCTGACAGAGCAATGGGACGTGCAGATCGAAACCTCGCCCGGAAGCGGCACCTTCATTGCCTCCCCCTCAGACGACCCGGACGCCGTCGCGGCGGCTACGAATAATGAGCTCTCCACCCCGCCGCCGCTGGAGGAGAATGTGCTTTTGGGGAAGTTGCTTAGTTACATCCCTACCCCGTCGATGTATGGTGGGGAGGAAGGAGAGGTTGAAACCTGGACAGCGCGCGAACGCGAGATCTACACAGACGCAGCGACGCGGCTGAGCATTGCGTTTCTCAAACTGCGCGCGCTTGGCGGGCATGTGTCGGCGTGGGATGTGTTGAGGATCTGGCCGTTGCGGTTGCCTGTGGGGTGTTTGGAACTGTTGGGCGGGGGGCATATGGGGATGTTGTTGTTGCTGGGCCATTATGCGCGGATTCTGAGGAGGGTGGAGGGGGTGTGGTTTTTTGGGGGGGAGGGGGAAAGGTTGGAGAGGGTGGTTATGGGGAGGTTGAGGGGGGTGTGGAGGGGGAGGTTGGTGGAGTTGGGTGATTCTTGCTTTTATTAATTGGATAGTGGGTGATTTTGATGGTATTTCGGGGTATTTATTATCTGGGGGGCTGGGTGAGCTATTTGATGGTAGGGAGGTAGTTGGGTAGGCAATGCCAGGTAAGTCCCCCTATATAGGCAGATAATAGCTGTGCAAATAAAACTTGTGCAAAGGATTAACTTAATCAGCGTATGTAGATAAGTCAGGGCTAGATTAGATACTATGAATGAGTGTGGTACATGAATGGGGAGAGAAGCAGAGGGTGGAGATAATCAAAGTCACATACATAGAAGGACAATACAATCAATCAATTCACCATTACCTTCAGGCAAGTTAACTACATACATACATACACCCATCAACGAATTAATTAATCAAGTCAAATCAAGAAAGAAAAACACCATCAAGCAGCCCTACCTCCTCCTTCCACTACCATTAACACAACCCCCTCCGTACATTAATTAACATACACCCCCCTAAAACAACCCCCCAACCACCGCCCCAACAACCCCCATCACCCCCGCCCCAACACCCGCACCCGCCGCAACCCCAACCCTCCCCGCGGCCCCCGTCTCCGTCGGCTTCGGCGTCTCAGTCGTCCCCGTGGCACTCCCCGTCTTGGAGCTGCACACGGCGCTGTCGGGGATATCGGTGATGCCGGCGGTGCCGCAGATGCCTTTTGCGAATTGGATTGTTTCTTTCGTATCATATCGTTAGTATCGTAGCGTAGGATGGGATAGTATAGCGTGATGTAGTTGAATAAGAGAGGTAAGGTAAGGAAAGGAAGGAATACTCACTCTCCTGATCCTCGGCCGAACAGTCACCGGCGACGCAGCAGGTGATGGCGTCGATGAAGGAGTCGGCGGTGCAGATGCATTTGACGTCGAGGCCGCAGTCTTTGGGGATGGAGTTTAGGGCGCAGTTTTGCTGGGTGGATGTATGTTAATTGTAGGTGGTTGGATGGGGGGGTGATGGGGATGGGGATGGGGTTGGAGAGACGGACGGCGCACTTGGGCAGGCCGCCGAGACCCTGGGCGGAGGCGAGGGCGAGGAGGGCGGTGGTGGTGGTGAGGAGGGTGAGTTTCATTGTGGTGGTTGTTGATTAAAATTGGTTGGTTGGTTGATGGGGATAGATGGAGGTGGATAGTAGAAGGTTGGAGGTTGGAGGATGCGGAGAGAGGAGAGAGGAGAGTTGGGGTAACTAATTTAATTCAATTGGGCAGTCCGAGGTTAGAGATCAAACAAACAGGCGGCTGGTTATTTGCCTGAGGACGCGGCAGTTGGATCCAAGTGACTATTTTATTAATTACGGATACTATGAATTACTGTTGATGCGACGGTGTGCTACTCGCAGCCCGGCTGGCTTCCTGGCCGATATTTGTAGTTATCCATTATTTGTTTATCCAACACTGCCTGCAAACGGCATGTCTATAACTACTACCATCGAGTGGCACGGCATGGCTGCAACTGTCGGTGTAACTGCACATAGACTGTAGACAGACCTCTCTAGAACAGGAATTGAATATCCTGATATCTGATATCTGATGTTGCATCTGCTATTCCATCAGCTATTTATGCCCATCTGAGTCTCGCCATGACACTATGAAACTAACCCCGGATCACCACTCAACATCCACTTCACATCCCCATCCTCATCCACGACGATCAGTCTCCAAATAACAATCCCAGCTTTGTGTCTGCAGCCGCCCTTCTGCTGCATCCGTCTCTTTGTCTGTTGCGCCGCCCGTCCCCGAGGCTCGCTTGTGTCCTGTCTCTCCTCTCCTGTCCTCCTGGATCTCAAGCCATGCTCCTCTCCATCGCACCGCCGTGACCGTCCTCTCACCCTGTACAACATCCGCCGCCATGGCTCTCGGGATTCTCGAAGACACCCATCTCGACCACGTCCCCGGTAGCTAAATACATCCCCGACCATCTGTCTATCCATTGCGCCTCTAACCACTCGCTGTATACTCAGGAACCACCTTCATCCTCGACGCCGAGACCAGCTCCACCGAGCAGGATGCCTCCAGCCCAACCCTCAAGTATGACCGCAGCGGGCCTGTCCCCATCATCCTCGTCCCGCAGCCCAGCGACGACCCCAACGATCCCTTGGTGCGTCTCTCCACACATCTATATCTCATCCACTCCTAACAGCACACACAGAACTGGCCCCTCTGGAAACGCGACCTCATCCTCGCCATCCTCTCCCTCGTCTCCGTCCTCTGCGCAACCACCAGCCCCCTGCTCGCCGCAAACACCGCCACCATCGCCGTCGACTACCGCGTCAGCTTTACAAAAGCCGCCCTGCTCACCGGCTACCACCTGCTAGGCGTCGGCGTGGCCGGCCTGCTCTTCGTCCCCTCCGCCAGAGTATGGGGCAAGCGCCACTTGTACATCCTGGGCAATGTGATCATGATATTCAGCTCCGCCTGGGGCGGCGCGAGCAGGAATAGCTACGGCAGCTTGCTGGCCGCTCGCGTGTTCCAGGGAATCGGCCTGGCGCCGTTTGAAGCGTTGGTCAATGCCAGCGTGGGGGATCTGTTCTACGTGCATGTACGTTCCCGCGCCTGACCCCCCGGCCCGGCCCCTACATGCGTCGTCTGGTATTAAGTTGTAATTATAGGAACGTGGCAAGCGCATGGCCTTGTCGAACGTTGCTTTGTTCGGCGGATGCTTCCTTACACCAGTCATTGTCGGCAAACTCACCGAGTCCATGGGCTGGGAGTGGACTTTTTACTTCCTCGCCATCTTCTCCGGTGTGTCGCTGCCGTTTATGGTCTTTTTCGTCCCGGAGACGGCGTTTCGGAGAGCGGCCCATCTCAACACGGATTTCGAGGGTGATTCCGATCGAGTGCATCTGCCTATGCCGGCTTCTGCACCTGAAACGTCGACAGAGAACGGGAAGCCCGAGCAAGCAGGCGCGTCGAACGGGCATACTAATAGACCAGAAGACGAGGAAAAGAGTCATGAGTCTGCTGTGCAGTCATCGAATCCTCCCCAGAAAGCAACCCTCCTCCAAAGCATCAAGCTATTCAACGGCCGGAAAACAGACGAGAACTTCTGGACATTGTTCCTCCGCCCGTTCCCCCTATTCTTCCACCCCGGCATTCTCTGGGTAAGCTAACCCCCCCCCCCCCCTGACACTTGTCCCAGTCCATTGCGAATGTTTGCATGATAATATCCTTCGAGTGGGCGGACGATTGGACGTTGTCGATTATTTAAGCGCTGGGGGCCACCGGTTATTTTTAGACGAGCATGAACACTGACATCAACACCAACAATCATCCAGATTATAAACATCCTCCGCACAACGCGACCTGGGTAGAAAACTTCCCATTCAATGCTCTCTCTCTTCAATTTCTGCGCTCACCAACCATGGGTCGCGTTTTCCCTGACAACTGGATTGGCAGGCTCTGGGATGGCTTTGAGTTGCGCTGTCGTGAGGGAACCACATGGCGAATTGGCGAGAAGATAAGCGAACGCTCTACCCTGATGCTCGGTCATCCTAGCGCTGGTCAAGACAGGGCAGAGGCCCATGCTGTCTACCATTGTGAGCAGATTGTCTGGGGCAGGCCGAACGACAACAGGGCCATTATCAAGGTCCGAATGCAGTAGGTTATACAGCAGACCAGAAGGAATATTGGCAACCATGCTTAGGAATGTACATTTACTTACTGGGAACAAACAGGGTACCGGCTGAATATCCCCCTAGCTTCAACCCTGAGGTTCGCGCGAGCCTCGCCCAGCAGCAGCCATCAGGTTGGACTCTCCAGGAGATTCAGTCACTGAGATACTTCAATGCAAACAAGTGCACCGTGGTTCCGAAGCTGCTGAATGTCGTGAGGTCATGGCAAAGTGAACCAGTCATGCCTGTCCCAAAAGGCTACCTCGTGTTTATTGTGATGGAGAGGGTTCCCGGCGTGCCCCTGGTCAAGTTTTGGGAGTATGATCTTCCCAAGCGCGACAAAATCAGGGCCTCGTTTCGTCGGAGCCTGACGTAAGTAATAGTAACTATTTAACACCATTGGCTTACTCTCTGGTTAGCATGGCTACTGACGAAAGTGACCGGTTGAATAGGGAGCTGCTTAATTTGGGTGCACGGCCCGGTGATTGCAAGCTTGATAATCTCATATACGATGAGATAACTGATAAATGGTATGCTGCCTGGTGTAAAATACCTCATCCTCTCCATCTGCCAACCACGCTGACGTCAGTTCCCTTCACAGCTACTTTGTTGATTTTGAAGATATTGCAGTAAAGGAGACAAGTTCGCCAGTGCAGTTTTCGCCTGATCATTACTTTATCTGGGGTTTAGCAAAAGATATTGACTGTCAAGACGTTTATTAATGACCTGATGCCGATGAGTGAGATGGATATCTTAAACATATGTTAACACTATAATAATAATTCTATTATGCCTTGCCGGCTCCTGGCACCTACAATGCTTACACTATTTAATGCCTACCACAGCTCTATAGTTAGTTATGCCAGTGGCTATGTGTGGGGTTATTTAATGATTGTGACTTTTAAATGCAAAATGCAAATACTCCTTTGCCGGTTATGAGGGATATAAGAAAACCGAAAGTTCAAGCTATGAGGAACCAACCTTTTGCCCGCTCTTACCATGAATGGAACAAGCATCTGCAGTTACTCTTTAACTGTTCCTACTTCCATCCTCGTCCTATGTCAGCTTCATTCTTTTTCACCTTGTCCCTTATGCGCATAATAATTGATAATATACAGGGACTCATTACTCACCCCTCCCATACAGCACACTAAATAGTAGCTATCCATCCATCCATACTGTTCTCTTATTTATAAGTTAACTAGCCCTAGTGAGTTAACATCGCGCCTGCTGATCATCCGTGTATCCCAAAATTCCTATTGCTTCTTCTTGTCTGATACCACCCGATTCCCTATGGTATGGGGGTTGGTTGGTTGATTATAGAAGTGCTGGGAGTATGTGACGATGTATGGTCCTGCAGGTGATTTACTCTGTGTCATGTAGTTCCTGGATATGATGTGCCCCGCGTTGGGGATGTTGGTTGTAGTTAAAAGTTGATCAGTCGGTATTTGAAAAAACTAAGGGCTGTCTACATTATCTCTCTAGGGATTTCTTTTCTTTTTCTTGTTTTTTCTTTTCTTTTCTTTTTTGGCTCTGCGGTGGGGTGAGGAGGGCCGGGGTTTCTGGCGGCTAATATCGTCCCTGGGAGAGAGACGGGACGGGATCCATGGTGCGTATGTGACTGAGTATGTGACGATGTTGATTTGAAAGCGGCGAGCTACTGTGATCTCTGCTTCCTAGGGAGGCGCGGGGCAGTACTAGACCTATCTCATTCTCTCTGACAAGATAGCAACTAACATTTCAAAAGCCGTGTTATGTATGGGCGCAGAAATGATGAAACAATGCCCCCGGTTTCCTGGGTTCGAGTGTGCTCTAAGACCCCCTGGACATGCTTAGCTCTCATGGGAATATGCATGCGCAAGGACTCCCATACCTTAAAAAAAGCAAAAGATGGCCATGGGCTGGACCTAAATTGCAAAATTCCGTGCGGATGTACATACATGTAGTATATAATGAAGTGTGCTCGAACCCAGCACAATGTAGATTCCCCATAAACGCCGCAACATACCACCAATAACGAAGTAAGCAATGTGTTCCTCCAAGAAACATGCTAAGCGCCGCCCAGAAGCGTGCCCGAAATAAACCAAGAAAATATTTAAAACAAATAACAAAAAAGGAATATAGCATCATCACACTCTTATTTGTATGTGCTTTCCCACTGGAATAACGCCCGAAGGACCGCCACGGCACCGGATTGTGATTCAACCGTGCGCCCCCTGCCGCGATCATTAACGTCACGAGCAATGCGTGACTCTGACTCCGAAGCCTTGTTGCCAATGTGTACTGGAGTCGATGGATTACCGACCTTCATGGGGGCACTCCGATATTGTCGGTCGTCGTAGGTTAGGTGTCTCAATAGGCGTGGGTGATGCATATCGCCGTCCGCAAACGGGCCTTCGTTACTGTAATCAATGGCATCGTCTGGAAGAGGAGATGTCATCATGGAACCGGCCCCGTTGTCAGGGTAATGCCTCCCCCACCACATACCGAACTTCCCGTCCTTATCCTTGGTGACAAAAGCCGCTTTGGCATTGTGTTGGACCCAAGAATGGTATGAGGAGCATTTGTTTTGATGCCACTCGTAATCTGCCCGTTGGTTTGATCTATCGTGGACGTTCGACTTATCAGGCTGTGTGGAGATATAACCTTCTTCGCTGGGGGAGAGAGGGCGACAGAGTTCGGCAAAGTGATGGAAGAAGATGCCCTTGAACGTGTGGCCGTTTTGGGAACATCTGCTTGAACTATCGCAAGCTTCCTCAAGGACACCGCCCCGTCCCAGTCCCTGCCATCTCTGGCTTGAGGTATCAGGCCATCCGGTGGCCTTGATGACGTTTTCTACCAGCTTGTGGGCGTCTTCCAGATAGCTTTTGTTTCCCGTAGCAAGCCACAGTCCTCTGAGTCCGCTGAGAACAACACCTTGGTTATAGGTGTAGGCCATGGAGTTGAAAACATCACACTTTCTGCTGCCTGGGCTGGTTCTGCCGTTCCACCCCCTGATATGGAAGCCGTCACCGTATAGGCCATTTGCACGAGTCATATTTGAGTCCTTCAACCAACTGTACGCAGTAATCGCAGCGTTCAGGTGGGCCGGGTTATGCGGTTTGGAAACCGGCGCATCAGAGGTAGGTTGGGATTGTAATGGCGAGTCTATGCTGTCACCAGGGAAATATAGATACATGCTAATACTAGCAGAAATAAAAAGTTCGTTCGTAATTGCATTCTTGTAGGGGGTTAGGTACGGACTCCATACCATTCCACCTCCGCAGAGGGACGTGTCCCATCCTTGGGATGCCAGCTCATAGAACAGGCGAGCTCTGTGTGCAGCAGGTGCCCGAAACTGGGTTCCGTACCAGGTTGATAGAAGGCTACCATTCACCTTGGAATATGAAGAGTAATGTAAACCGGAATGGAGGTTCTGGAATTTGATATTCTCAAGCCAACCAAGTACCACCCATAGCATGTCATCGTACGCCTGCATTCTAAGGCTGAAAGCGTTCTCTCCGAAGTAAAATGTCGTTAGTTGCTGAAAATAGTGACTGATAAGGTTTTCGTAGGCAATGGCATCAAAGGGTTGATATTCTGCAGGGGTGCAGCCGCCTGCCGCTGCTGATTTATTTTCGTTGAGAATACCGTCCAGCTGCGTGCTCAGCATAGAAAGGGTGGCGGAGACATGGGTTCCCATAACAGCGGCAGTCCAGTCGATGCTTGTCGGCCAAGTCCCCTGCCAGACTTCAAAATATGCCGATTGCATCACTTCTAGGGCATCTAGCAGGTTCTTCAGGGTGTACGTGGGGGGCCTGCCATCCTGAATTGGTTTCTGCGGATCTGAGCCGGAGAAGGGATGTATCTCCGGCCGACCATTCATCACCTTTTGCTGGCCATCACTGAAGATATTGTCATTCCGTTGGTCTAGAGTCTGTTCTAACGGTTGCGCCAGCGCATTGGCTTGAACGGAAAGACAGAGGAGTCCGGCCGCGGCAATCAATAATGACGGGAACGAGGAATACCCTTTCTGAGGGCACAAAAACCAAAACCCCATATTATCGTAATAGACGTCAATCTCGTAGTGATTACCGGTCGTATCAACCCCGATATGCAGCTGGGGGCCGAAGAGCGAAAACAAGGTCTGTCGTCTTGGGGAAATTGTAAGGCTGATGTTGAACTAAGCGAAGAGCCTCCTCATCGATGAAGGGGCACGCATAAAAGAGAGGAAGCCATCGGCCATCAACTGCGGATGATCAGCCACATCATTGGAAGTTGTGAGGTGGCAGAATAGAAGAGGTGATGGATCAGGATGATGAAGAGTCTCAGAAATTGTTGGGTTGGGATGACGTTCTGCGCCACATTGCGGGGAACACAGGTGTCTGAGATGCCAAAACTACAAAACCACCAACCCTTTCAGGTGACTTTGAATGTATGATGTGATCACCAAATTAATTACTTCTATGGCATTTACACTGTCTACGGACGATTATTTGGGATATGGGCTGCGGCAGAAAATGTCCATAGTAAATAGCTTCAAAGCTGATAGCCCCCTCTATCACACTGTTATTCAGTCTCCCACATACGTATGGGGTTTCAATCCAAGGCAGATGAAATGCCAACGATCTGGAACATTTCGAACATTTCTAACATTTGGTCGCATTTGTAACACCAGTAAGGAGCCTTGTGCACCTATGTTTCAGGTTTCGGTCAAGAGCAAGGCTGGAGGAACTTCCTGACCATCAATCTGGAATATGCACTGGCAACTGATGTCATGAAGCGTGCTCCTTGTCGCCATCATTGAAACATGACAGTGGAAAAAATCACGCACAAGGCCACGATCCTTTGCAGTATCTTGATGTGGTGCCTATTGTATGAACACATTTGTAGCTACGCATAGTCAGGCAGTTGGTACACATCATCCTCGACGAAAGGATCAGAATTATCATGGGAACACGAGGCAAGGAAAAGAGTTGTAGGTTGGTATTGTAAAACTAAATTCAATTTATAGTCGAAGAAGGGTATTTAACTTGAGTTTTCTGTTAGCGCAAAGTTGAGGCAGAGAACTATATAGGACAGGAAGGCCTACCTTTCCCTTGGGGTCATCAAGTGCCGACATGTCCGTCCCACCTTGTCCTCACGTCTATATTGTACACACGTAGACAAGAAAATTGGACGTGGGCATCGAAAGGGGGGACAGAGTCGGCGATTCAAAGGGTATTCCAGTGCTTGTAGAGAGCATATGGTCATGGATACCAGGTCCCTTTCCTGACCATTCTTTCCGTCCGCATTTCCAAAGCCCGGATGCGTATGCGTATGCTATTTTTGCAAAACAAAGAGAATAAAATAGATCGCTGAAAGAGAAAAAGAGAGCATATGTTCCCACACATGCCCAGGATCAACCCCGTTCAGCCTTGCCTTCTGGGGACCGGCTTCGACTCCTGCTTCGTGGCCGGCCTCCTCGTGCACGGTTTCCAACATTTCCAGATTTTCCTTTGCTTGATGGGGGCGGTCTGACGAATGCGAAGTCGACGTGGATGGTCTGATCAAGGAGTTTTGACCCGTTGAGGGCTTCGATAGCGGCTTTCGCTTCGGGGAGGGTGGTGTATTCGATTAGCGCATATCCCTGTCCCGGAGATGTTAGTGATATTGTCTGATGCGGGATGCCAATACATGCATGCATGCAGAAGACGAGGAACCTGATCGCAAGCATGACGACAGGCGACGCTGGGTTAAGAGAACCGAGGTGCTTGCCTTGACGTAACCCGTCCGTCGGTCTAGATTTAGATTGAAATTCTTTATCTCTCCATATTCCGCAAACAGATCCGTAACGTCTTCCTCCGAAGCTTCCTCATGTATATTTGTCGCAAGCACAATCCAGCCTTCGATGCTCCGGACTGCGACGGCTCCAGCTTGGGTACGCGTTTCGCCGCCTGCGTGCGGGGTTGGGGCATGGCTGTCGTCCTGTCTCTCCAGGACCGGAGTGTCCACATCCATTGCTGTCGTCATCTTTGCGATCGGTGTTATGATATAGCGGAGTTATTGAGTAGAGGGATGCGGATGTATTTTGTTGCTTGGTTGGGTTGAGAAATGCACCGTCAAAGTTAGGGTGATTACGTAAGCCGATGAGGCTCCAGGCCCATCTCTATCGCGAACCTTGACAACGTTCAACTTCTTTGCAGGCTTCAAAAGTAGCAGATGGCCCATGATACAGTCCAATAGGCTGGCTGCTCTTATCATCGTTTATGGTCTGTTAAGCCATGATTAGCTTCACGAGGTCGGGCAGTTCTCAGCTACATTCTTGTCACATTCCTTGCGGTTGAGCCGCTCTGAGAAGACGTTCCAACTGATCCTATTGGCAATGCGGCGCTATCCAATTGATGCATCACACCCTGTTAACTTCGAAAGGATGGCTGCCATAATGCCCCTGCTGTGGTTGGACCTCTCAATACCCGCTTGCTGCTGCATACCAACCTGGTTGGTTTCGGGACAGGACTCCAGACACGTAACTACATTACGAAAAATCTCAAAAACAGATTATAGTGACCAGATTTGAAAAAAAAAAGGTTGGATATGACGTTCAAATATTACATGCGTATTAACTACGGAATACATGGAGCAGAATGAACCCAACAGATCCTCGAACCTTTATCACAACATGGCATCGAAGAATATCACCGACATATACCGAGGAGTTTCTTTTCTCTCCACACTGGGAAATATTCGGCCAACTCTGCGCAACTTCATTAAATGGAGGTTGACCCGATGCATGTTCTCTTCATGTCCTCCAATTCCTATTTCCGTCTAGTATTTCTTGCTTGCCGCTTGAACAAGGAAAGCGGCTGCTTCCGCCGCGGTCTCTCCATATGTTAAATGAGCCCCGAAGTTGAGACCGTTTTGGCAAACAGGATCCCCCTCTCTACATATGCTCTTCACTTTATCTTCTTCGATCGATTCAAGGGGTGTATCCACGAGCGGGTCGCCAAAAAGCACTGCTGCAGTGACCTGGCCGTCTTCCAGGGACCGAGTTGCAACATGGATAAGCGAAGCTCCTTGAGAGTATCCGGCGAGCACAACCTTGCTGTGGGGGCATTGTGATAGCGACTGATGTATCAAATCGATCATAATTGGGGCGCCTGCTGCCCCAAAGACCAAATTGCCCTGTGTCATTATCAGCAACAAGCTATTAATTGCATGATGAGGGGAAAGTCCAAACGAAAAGGAGCTCACCAAAACAGAGGCAGGGTAGTTAACACCCTGGATAGTAATTTTTCCGTCGAGAAGGTTTCTCAGCTCTTGGGCGAGAGGCGGCCCAATGATAGATCCCATGTTTCCCAGCTCAGCGGTGCCTCGGGCAAATATTAGGGTTAACGGGTGGCATCCATCGTTTTCTTTGATACCGTTCTCGATGGACCCGCTCAACCCAGGAAGCTCCCCTCGAGCTTCGATACTGGTGATTCCATTGGGGCCTCGTACGGGTTCGACTGGTAAAGCGATAACAGAGACAGCGAGGCCCGCAACAACGGTAATGGGATTGAGCCTCATTGCTACAAAACAGCGAGGTACTTCGTTTCGGCGCGAGATACCCTTAAGGATAGGACGATTGAGGAATGGATACGTGGCAGTTCCCCAACCTCGAATTGGGCGCAATCACTGTGACAAGAATTAGGTCGGAGGAGTTGATAGCTCGGAGCAGGGAGGTATTGTGCTTATAATCAAATACTGAGGAGATACCCCGACTTTTAGGAGACGGCGGGGATGTTAGTTTTTGCCCGTCCCATCTCCCTTAGGCCAGATTCCCATCCCAATAACAAATGGAGGCTACAGGTCAATAATAAACAGTGCGCTATTCTATTAGCTTCGGCGGCAGTGGGAAGCTGTTTCGGACGAGCTCGAAACATATCGGCCGAGCCACCGAAACAATCTGCAATCATTTTTTGTGTCTTCCAAACGGAGCGCAAATAACGAGCAATTCTCGAACATTGACAACAACCTCGGGGTCTATTGAGGGGATCTGCACGACGTGGATGGATCATGGCTTGCAGGAACTAGCATGAGAGAGCGTCAAGCCACGAAGGAGGGAAGAAGCGGGATTGGCCCCGCGAAGTTTACTGGGGATCCCTCGACAAATCTTTCGATCTAAAAACAAGGCGATGGCACCCAAGGCCAAGAATCGCATTTCCTTTCGCAGCGTATGGTATCCCAAAAATTCCGGGGAGGAATTTCACGAGTTCTCCCAGGAAATGACCAGGCAAGTCCTCCCAGCCAGTTAGCTGGGGTATTCCGGTTTGGCGTGCCCGACCTTCGCGCCTACGATTGTTCAAGGGACCATCACGAAACTTCTCAAGCTTACCACGCCTGATTGGGCGATCTCAAAAATGATCGTCGATGAACAGGGTAGGTTTTGAAAATACCTGAGAATCCATATTGATGTCTCACTCCTGCTGATATGTTTGAGCTTTGATCTCGTATGTGACAGCTGCAAGGATGGCGATCCTGTCAAAGCGGGCAGAAGCTAGTGCCAAGAATATCAATTCCCATCCATTGGATGGGAAAGTTACCCAACGTCAAAGCTGAAAGGGGAATACAGAATCCATGCAATTCGTGGCATGTTTGAAGTATGAGTGGCCTATCGCTGGAGCCACTGACGGCATCTATTCTCCTTTCCCCAACGTCAGGAAATTCCCAGAGATCGCCAGTGCTTGGGGGCAGTTGGTTAGCCAAGGATCCTGGCGGATGGCCGGAGTGTTCCCTGGGGGAGCATGAGAAAAACATCATTTCTTCACCGCTAGCTTATCTTTCTTTTAAGTAGTATCGCTGGAGGTAATGTATGTTTTACAAAGAATAACCCCCTTGAACCCCGGTTAGGTCAATGGGTTCACAAGAACAGGACAATGCAAGCGCGAAGATATCCTCATTCCCCCTCCAAGGGGTTAGGCCGTTGGAAGGTGTACCGAGGCAGCCGAGCGCAATTATTTCCCCACAAAATGGCTAGCCGGTGCGCTGCCGAGATGGAAGAATTGTTGCGGAGTCGGGATGCCGGATTAAACGGATGAGGTTTGGCATGGTTATTGGCGCAATTGGATGGGATTTGACTTCGACCAACAGTGCCTATCAGACATTGATCAGGTTACACACGGCTGTCATTTTGTTCAACTCAATATGGAGTAACTATGCTGATGAACAGGATATGTTCCTGGCCCTGGATAAATGAGCCCATCCTGGACTGCGCAAGTATCTATGACCTCGCATGGCTTCAACCAGGTCAAGATGTCGTTTTAAACACCAGCATCGGGCGCTCCAGTTGAGTGACCTCCATACAGCGGTCGTTGTCCCGTTTGTGGATCATGCATAATAGAACAAGTCGTCGGTCAATCTTGGCTCCACATTCAAGGATGCTCTGGAAATATCTCTGACCGGGAGCCTTTCTCTCTATCACACTGGTGATAGATGATAATACACCTCATCAAGGGATACAGCTTCATACTGGGAAGATAATATCCCCTACTGAGCCTGAGAGCAGTTTGTTTTATGTCAAATCAGCAGAGCAGACCGGGACCTTATGAAGATTTTTGAAACATGCATTTGACTGGTTTTTGCGTGCTTCAAGAGATTAGAACTGGACGCATTCCTGTGAGGTAATTAAATTCTTTCCCTCCCTTTTTTTGGGGGGGTGAGGGGTTCCGATATTCTATGATAATATGCAATTAATATGCATCTTATATCAACTGGCTTACCACTTCTCAGTAATATACTCCTTTAATATTGGCATTTGATGATATAAATATCTCTTACTTTTCGCATAGAATCATCTTCTCTACATTTCTAGTATTATCCAATATATATATAAGTTCTCTTGAACGGGGTGATGAAATTCTAGTGGAGGGACCCGTTTGAGGCTTTGACGAATTACCAGATCAAGCTCATATTAGTAGAAGCTCCTTTCACACAGGGAGAAAGTAAATATGTAAGGAGTGACTAGGTATTCTTTTTAATTTCTCATCACCATTCGTGAAATGGATCTTCTATCTATACCTATCTGTGTTCTTTATTGTGTTTGGGGAAGAAAGAAGATTGCTGAACAACACAATATGTGTGTTCCCCATTTTCCTTTCCCTTCCCCTATATAACACCTTGAAAACTTCATATCCTGTCCAGTCTTTCTCCTAGTGTGTCTGTCTTGCTTTGTACTTTTGCGTTTTATATTTTGGTACACACCGCAAAAGAATACGTGTCTGCCTCCTTTTTTTGGGCTAGCCGTAACTTGATACTAGAGTTAAACGCGTCGTATGCACCCCGGCGTTGTTTTCTGGTATAAACCATGGCGCTACAGTAAGTACCTTAGAGATGCAAAACCCTCTCAAAAATATGAGTATAGGTTAGTTTTACTGACCTCTCATCAACCTATAACAGGAGTGACCCAGCCATGTCAGCCTTCGGGCACCAAACCCCAGATACGAAAACCAACTCAAGAATCGTCGCCTGGCTGGACAACCAAGACGAACCAGGCTTTAAAGGCGATAGCCACCTCAAAGCGACGGCTGAGATAGTCATGCGTATCCAGGGGGCCAACGGGGACGACGACAAATATGTCCATCTACGCGCACCGAAGAGTAAACTAGATATCAACTTCGATTCATCAACTGGCGGAATCACGATCAAAGAAGTAACAGCCATGACAACACAATCACCACCACACCACACAGGCGCAGTAGCAGTAGCAGCAGCAGCAGCCAACCCCTACAACAACCGCCTCGCACCCTCAACAAACCCCCCACCAAGTCTCACCGTCATCGTCCGCCTGAGCCGCGCCAACTGCGACCTCGTAAAGCTCGAAGAGCTCAAAGACACCTCTCTCCTCCTCACCATCCGCATCAACAACGGCCAGCGCCTCACGACTGAAACCCACCAACACGGCTTCATCAGCGGCACCCTCCTCAGCCCGCTGGAGAACGCCCTGCAGCAATCTCGAACAATCAGCTCCATGCAGATCCTCCTTCCCGCATCGCAGATACCGTGGAAATGGACCGCGGCAACGGTGCTGGTAACATTTGGGAAGATGACGGTGCGCGAGAGGAGGAATATGCGGCTTATTTATAAGCGCGTGGTGGAGTGTCAGTATCAGATTCGTGAGTATAATCGGTTGATTCCCGGGGGGAAGGGGTTGGGGGAGCTGCGGGGGGAGGAAGAGATGGCTGTTGATCGTTTGGAGAATTTAGATGTGGGGGATCGGAGGGAGTGGTTGGGGAGGTATGAGAGGATTGTGGATGAGGAGGCGGTGATTAAGGCGCGGGACCAGTGGGTGAGGGAGGCGGAGAGGTTGAAGAGGGAACATAATGCGTTGCTGGAGGTTATTGGGAATTATACTTCTGCGGCGGTGGGGTTTGAGGGGGTGGTGAATGGGGGAGACGAGAATGAAAAGGGCTTGAGGGATGAGTAGGTTTTCCATGGACGAATGTGTGATCGAGGGATGGTTTTGATAACCTGTATAAGCATCTGGAGAAACACCCCTATATCAACTTTGAAGACACAGTCTAATGGTTCTTTAGTCGAAACCCATTCTAGAAAACGGTTAACTAGGCTCCCCGCGTTGCCTCGCGGAAACGATTTGCATCCGCCATTAACTCCAAAAGCGGGAAGATAGATTCGAAAAAAACCAAGCCTTTCATTTGGTTCCCAAGATCCAACATCGCTGCTTCCAAGAAGATACAAAGATCGGGCCCATGAACAGACACATGGGGCTTTTAAAAGTAAGATGCGCACCATTTCATAAATAAATGCCAAAATGGTGAAGGATGAAGTAACATTTTGCCCATTTAGGAAAATGTGGAAAATGTGTATACAATTCCACTGAATTGACTCGGGGGCGTTCCCGCGCAAAAGAAAAATTCTAGCCTGCCTGTGCAACAGCTAGACAGCAGGTTAAGTCTCCCACCCATCCTTCACGTAAATACATAACCATGCGTGGCGGAGACACACCCTGGGAGTTCATTGGTGAAGTTCCAGCCAGCTCCGGTCCCAGCAAAGTTTGAACCTGGAAAAGCCGTATATCACTCGGAAATGGGAGACTCTGGGTATGTATTATGATTGCTATCAGAGACCACTTCATCATCCATGGTGTTGTTGTTTGAAGGCCAACTTGCCTGGAAGAATGCTGGCGTTGAATCTTCACCAATTTGTTTGAATCGACGTCAAGCAGATGAGAAAAATTGGGTCCGGGACTGGTGCCCTGACGCTAGACCGCATCGGACATAGTTAAATCAACGCCACAAAATCTTGTTAAGCAAAGACTTTAGCCGGATGCGCTTAGCTAACCCGCCCGCATTCCAAGGGCTGACTTCCCCTGGGCCATCCGAGCCTCTCTCCGAGTCTCCAGCCATCCCAAGACAAATGGATCTGAGCACAAATGCTCCAAGTGATTTGTTGCCCCTTATCAGACGGCCTGGCCGCTCTCTTTGGTGGAGATTGGAGGGCAATGGTTGATCTGGCTAATTCGAAGAGATCGAACCGCGAGGTTGTGGGCCGTGGCCAATATCAAAAACTGAACAGTTATGAACTCACGAACTTCGGCACACCTTTGAAACCCTGAATTAAGGTTCCAAAACTCATATCCGAATGTCAGCAGACCAATTGGTCTAGTGGCTCTCTCCTTTTGCTTTTTTTTGCCCCTCGCTTGGGTCGCGGGACTAGAAAATACTTTCTTTCCCCATTCTATGAACATGCCGAACGGACCATCTTTGCTACTGGAGTAGTTGAAAGATTCAACCATCTGGGGATGCTTTTTCAGTCTCTCATTTTTCTATCTTTGTCGCTCATTTTTGATTCTTGAAATTTTGCCGTCTCGCTTTAGCAGATGCATAGCAGCGCCTCATACGTTCATTCTTTTACTCTCTTTTAACTTCTAGTCCGCTGGAGATCCTAAGCTGCCAGCTGAATGCGGGGGAGGCTTGATACGCGCGCGTTTGTGAAATTCAGCCGTGTCTATACGTGACGCCCAGGGGGAATACTCGTCCTACGATTCCCCAAAACGGCTTTGCGATTATCATATACCAATTGCCATCTATCTATCCGTGGAAGCACACTATGCGGAAATAAAGTTAAAACGGCAGTCAACTCACATTCTCCAAAATATTCTTTTATCGAAGCCACGAAGAACCCCGCGCAATATCCGGAAAGGCGTTCTGAGTTACAACTTCAAGGCGAAACGTAGGAAGTTCGCTGCTTCTCCCTGCGGGCCTTAACCTTGCGGCTTATTAACGCATTGGGTACTATTTCTGCAGCTGGTCGCTTGGAATTAAAAGGAACAGCGCAGATTTTATGTTACAATCCGCAGATCGGATGTGGGCCCTATTCATCTTCTGCTGTCTCGCGAGACTGGCATTTGCGGGTACCACGTCAGATTGGAAGTCTAGGTCGATATACCAGGTCTTCACGGATAGGTTTGCAAGGACGGATGGGTCGACTTCTGCAAAATGTGATACGAAGAAAGGATTGTTATGCGGTGGGACGTGGAGGGGTATAATCAACCATCTGGATTATATCCAAGGCATGGGCTTTGATGCTATCATGATCTCGCCGGTTACGGAAAATATCGAAGGACGCGTCGAGTATGGCGAGGCGTACCACGGCTATTGGCCTCAAGACCTATACAAATTGAACCCCCATTTTGGTTCTCGCACCGATCTTCTCGATCTGCAAAAGCAGCTCCATGACCGCGGGATGTATTTCATGGTTGATGTGGTTATCAATAATATGGCCTCTATGACGAATGGTAGTGATCCGTCCACTGCGGTCGATTACTCCATTCTCAAGCCGTTTAACGACAAGAAATATTTCCACTCCTATTGCAAAATCGAAGATTACGATGATTACGACGAGGCGCAAAAATGCTGGACGGGAGACGACATTGTTGCGCTTGCCGATCTCAACACGGAGGACGACACTGTCACGAAAATGATGGAGGACTGGGTCAAGGGTCTGGTCTCGAACTACTCGATTGATGGTCTTCGAATCGATGCCGCGAAGCATGTAGGGACGGATTACCTTGCCAAAATCGCAAATGCAGCTGGCGTTTTCACAACTGGGGAGGTGTACGATGGCGATGTGCACAATGTCTGTGGATATCAGAACTACATCCCCAGCGTCCCAAATTATCCAGTTTATTTTGCCATGATCAAAGCTTTTACTGCTGGGAATACCACCGCCTTGTCCTCTGAGATATCATTTTTAGATGAGGTGTGCAAGGACGTCAGCGCCCTCGCGACTTTTTCAGAGAATCATGACCTACCCCGATTCCCTTCCTACACCAAAGATCTTTCCGTAAGTGCATTCTATCCTCAACTATCCTCCCCTCCCCTCACCAGAAGAAGGGAAAAGAGCTCTCAATCCCCCCCATTTACCAACGCAGAACCCACTAACAACCAACCACCCAGCTCGCCAAAAACGTCCTAACCTTCACCATCCTCTCCGACGGCATCCCCCTCTACTACCAAGGCCAAGAACAACACTTCTCCGGCTCCGGCACCCCTACCAACCGCGAAGCCCTCTGGACCTCAAAATACTCCACCACCTCCCCTCTCTACACCCTCACCGCAAGCCTCAACAAAATCCGCTCCCACGCCATCCGCCTCAACGCCGACTACCTCTCCACCACGTCCTACCCCGTATACACAGACGGCAGCACCATCGCCGTCCGCAAGGGCGTCGAGGGCCGTCAGGTCCTCACCATCTACTCGACTCAGGGCGTGAAGGGGGGCGAGTACATGCTTGAGTTGCCGGTGTCGTATACGCCGGGCATGCAGGTGGTGGAGGTGTTGGGGTGTAGGAATTATACGGTGGAGGGGGTGGGGGTGTTGAGGGTGCAGATGGGGAAGGGGTTGCCGAAGGTGTTTTTCCCTGAGGAGAAGATGGAGGGGAGTGGGTTGTGTGGGTTTGCTAATGCGACTGAGATTGTGGGAGGTGTGGTTCAGGGGGGGGCGGGGGGGTTGAGGACTATGGGGGTTGGCAGGGTGGTGATGACGGTGATGACGGTGATGGGGGTGGTGGTGGTTGGGGTGTTTGTTGGTGGATGGTGAGATGGCGGGTTTGATCTTCTGTGTTCTCTACCTTTTTTTTCATTGTGATGTCTATATGGCTCTTGTGCACTGCTTAGGGCTTACCGTCATAGGTGGCCTGGCCTCTTTTATTTTCACTGTAGGATATATTAGGGATTCTCTGCGTATATATTTTCCTTAAAGAATTTATCATCTCGTTCGAAGAAAAAGAAAGATTATCTCCTTCCACTTTCATCAACATGGAAATATGAATCGTCTAGGAGTTTAGAAGAGCATTCAAGTGGAGATGGTATCGAATGAGCGAATATCTATCTACCTAAGCTATCTTATGGGTACGCTTGAAATTTGCATTTCTAGGTACAAATCAAAATGTAATGCGCAGAGAAGAGAAAAAAGGAAACGATAATGTTCTTTCAGTCTTGTTTAATTCTTTCTGGAGGCGAATCTTGAAGATTGGAGAGGTCTTCATTCTCAGATAAAACCACTATTGTATAGAAAAAGCCGGGTTGGGCGTATGGGGTTTTTGGTCTTGATTTTTTTTTGTTCCTGCGGTTGATTTTTGCTTGGTTTAGTTCATTCGAAATTCATCCTCGATCTTCCTCTTTCTCGCTTTATCCAACTAATCGTACACGCGATTTTCTCTAAAATTCAAAATCACCAGACTCGTCTATCTCCGGTTATTCCCTCCTTTCATAGACAAAATCTGCACCATTCTAACAAAGATGTTCAAAAAGTCAAGCTCGAGGCTAATACTCTCGTTCACAACATCTCTCTTCACGATACCCCTCTCAGCCAAGCGCGCATGGTGCAGAATCTTCTGCACGTCATAGAGGGTGAAGCCTCCAAAGACGGCAAGACCACCGTACAGCCAGATGCGCTCGGACCACATGAGGGATCGGGCAGCAGTGGCCGGGAGGACGAGGGGCGCAAAGCCGGAAATGGCCACGATGGCGACACCGGCAAGCAGGGGGCCACCGAGGTAGAGGTATTTCTCCTGTTTAGCTGTGGCGCCGACGAAGGCGATGGAGCCCATCATACCAACGGTGTAGAGACCGGCGCGCGCGAGGATGGCGGGGGACATGAACATCAGAGGAGTGAGGATGGCGGCTTGGGTTAGGTTAAAGGCACCCCACAGAGCGTATTTTTGAACATAGCTGTTGGAGTTGTTAGTTCAAACTGCCGTAAAACTTTTATGCACGGGGATATAAATTTTACTTACTTTTCAGGCGCGGTGTAATAAGTTCCGTACATAGTTCCGATGCTAGCTGCCAAACTCAATCCGATCACTGCCCATGGGCTCGCTGCCATCAGCCTGTAGGACCAGCCAGAAGCGTGTAGTGCCCGCGCCGCAATTCCGATGATGCCAACACCGAGACCGGTATGCAGGAAGGTCTGATTCAGGTATTCCCGCTCATATAGCGGCATGCCCCCATCTTCTCTGGTTTCGCGGTTGAAGATGAAGTTTGTCGCCACGATGGTTCCTCCCACGATGGCGGCACCATACATAAGTTTTTGCGTTAGGTTGCCATTATATTGTCTGGTATAGGAGGAGGGTTGCATGTAAGTGCGGCGGAAGGCATCTTGGAAAGTTTTGCGGGCTTTGGTGAAGGGAGATGTTGGTTTCGAGGTGGCTGTGGCTGGTTTGACGGGGGAGTTGTGGATGAACCGAACGGTGATGGAGGTGTTGGTGGACTTGGGGATTTGCTTGAGCGCCGTGGAGATGGCAAGCGGCCGACGGAGAACGAACGCCATGGCTGCAGTGATGCGGGAGATGCGAGGACAGACGATGAGAATGTATCTCGATGACGACGGAGGAAGAGTCGAGGTCAAACTTAAGAGGGAGGCGTCCGGGCGCCGGAATATTCCAGAAGTGCGGATGATGTAATGGCCACGTGATATCAAAAGTCGCTGAGGGGAACGGCCTCGGGAGTCCACGACGAAACAATTCGGCCATAAGCGTTGGATGTTCGGGGATTGCACACTGTTTCCGTTGTTTCCGAATTACGAAATCATCTATCCGGTATATCGATCGTGATTCTTTGTTCAGAATATTCTAACCAGCTATCTGATCCATGACACAAGCATTGGTCTCGAAAATGTCCCACCTTAAAACCATCCAGCTGGCCCACGTCCCTCCAACTCAGCCCGTGCATGTCGCATTATACCGGGACCTCCAGAATGCCCAGTTCCTCAGAGAGCAGCTTCTCACGGGAAATACTGAGTTCGAATACGCGTTCATTGATGCCTCAACGGTACGCGCGATTCCTCCTCCCAATTCTGCCCCGCATCGGGGAACGAGATCATTTCAGGTCCTAACCAAATAATATAGATCCTCTCTACAACACATATACTGGCTGCTGTATTTAGAGCAGTTAACGACCATCAGAATAATCGCCTGAAATCGAAGAATGTCCATTCTGAAATAGTATATTCGCTCAGTCCTAACAATAATGTATCTCACCCCTTCCCCCCCCTTCCCCCCCCTCCCCCCGCTCCAATCCCCGTTCTCACATTGGAAATCATTGCTGACAATTCGAAGATTGCAGAATCTTTCCGTAAATTCGGTATAACCGATGCCACTAAGGACTTACTCGTAGTTAAGTTTTCAACATCTCCAGACATAACGCATGATTCGGTTGCGCAGCATTTGGAAAAGGCCATTGAAGGCAAGCCGCTTCCCTTCGACGACGAGAATCTACGTTTAGTTTCGGACATCAGCAAGATCAAAAAGGCATACAAACTGGGGTCTATCAACGCTAAAGGGGGTCAAAGTGGCCCGAACGGTCCCGCGGCCTTGCTGAGCGAAATGAACAATCTGGAAAGATCGATTCTTGGCGCCATGGCCTTGCGGGGATCGTAGCGGACTCTACGTATTCTGTTCGGATATCAACATACTGTTGACGAAAGTTTTTAAGAGGTTCTAGTTCCGCGAAATGAGCCAGCGATGCCGTCGAGGTGCCTCTCCCCAATGTCATCGGACGCTATGCTCACATTTACGGAGACGACCTTGTCCGCCTTGCGAATTGTGCGACAAAATCGGGAAACCTACGTGAGACGGGCCTTATCGTGACATGTCCGACCTTCTAGGTTGCTTCACCAGAATTTGACATCAAACGATGAAATCCCAGGGGTAATGGGTGTCGAAATTTGACTGAGCTCGGCACCAACGATTGTTTATTTTGACCAGTTCAGCGGCGATTATGATATTAATGCGGTAACCATGGCCATTTAGGGAGATGGGGGGATCTGTTGGACTTTTGGGGCTCTTTCAGGACTCTTTCAGGACTCTTTCAGGACTCTTGGTGAGGGGGGCTATTCATGATGCGGAATACGAAGGTCGCGGGGGTTACTTGCGCTATTCACCCTTTATGTAACCATATCTGCTGAATAGTTAAGTGCTTGGTATACCTGTATAGATATAGACAAATACCAGGACCCTGCAAATCATTGTCCTCCAAGGTTGTGCTCCCTTTACACGTTCTGCTTGACGCCACAAGCGCGGTTGCCCAGCCAGCGGCGGCGCCAATCCTAATTAGGCAGTTTCCCAATTTGCCGCGCGCTAATTGGCAACTCCCGCTCGACGTCACAGCTTCAATGGCAGGGAGCATTAGGATCATTTCAACCCGCCTTTACAAAACCTACTGTGAATCCGGGGCAGATGGAGTCTTTTGTATAATGACCTAGCATGCGCGAACACTCCCATAACGCAAATTCGCCTGGTCCGTGACGGCGAAAATGGCATTTCGGCTCACCCCATCGCCGACACAAGACCGCATTTTTGCCCGCTCTGTAACGCCTGTTATTCCTAACTCGTCAGACTCGGCCGAAGAGGTCATTGACCTGTCGTCTCCATTTAATTTGCCGTCCCCTACGTCCCTCCTAAGATCTCTGTCGACCGCACCCTCCCGTCCATCGACGAGCTCGCAAAGTAGCGCGAAAACAAACCCCAGACATGAAGCTGTGGAGACAAGAGCTGCGCTGGAAAACAGTCCCGGAAGGGTTAATATGCCGGTAACAGACTCGACGAAGAATGATTCAGCTAAGAGATGCCAAAAGAAAAAGCAACATGTTGGGAATAGCACACAAACCGAACTCCAGATCGTGGACGGGGATCGCATTGCGCTTAGCCCAAAGAAGGCGGAAAAGAAAGCGAAGGCGACGTCGCGGAGGAAGAAAAGTGATGGTCTAGATAATAAGAAGCTACATGGACGTGTCTCAAAGGCGAATCGAATGCAGAGCGTTGGAAATGGGAAGAAGAGCTCGAACCCGGCAGGTCACAACCAAACAACGCCAGCTGTTATAGGGGATACGGAGAGTGAACCGGACTGGCGAGAAGAAGGACTACAACTTGAGCGGGCTACTACAAGGAGACTTGATTGGACTCCACCAAAAGGCTCTTCGGGCCCCGTAGTCGATTTGGTGGAGATTGATTCGTCTCCGAGTGCGGGCGGTTTGAGCCATGCTTATAAACCTGGGACCTTGTTTTCGAGTTACGGATTCAGCAGGACTCTGCTTGCTAGAGAGGAACCTGAATCGAGCTGTGTTAAGTACGCCCCAACACAAAAGCGGCCCATAGCGGTAAGTCAAAGTTCAACCACTTGTTTGATCGGAGCTCTTTTTGACACCGTCGCAGTTTCTGAATATGCATAACTCGAGTGGAATCCGAAATTCCATCGAGCCTGCTCAATCCACGACTCCCGAAACTTTAGAAGATAGCTTGACCAAGCCGCGGGGAGAAAAAGCCAAAAAGGCACAGAAAGCGACCACGATCACATCCTATGCCACCGCTAGGTACAATGCTGTCGACTCATCTGGTATTGTGGACACGTTATCCGGCCAATCTAACAAAAAGAGCTCAGCAAATCGGACCTCGGGAACGAATGGAGCAAAGCCTAGTCGGAAGAAATCGAGTATTTCGAAGAAAAAGGAGGAGCCACCTGCTTATAAGGTAGTGCCTCCCCTCGAAGCCTTCAAGTCAATAGAAGGGCAAGAGTTATGTTTCGGCACGTCAAGTCAGCTCGAGCATAGTTATTTTGGAGATCAACCCGATACATTCCAAACATCGCACGCACATAACCCTACCAAATCCCCTCCGCCACCCCGAAGGCCAATCTCTTCCCACACTTTCTCCTCGCGACGACCTAGTGTTGGTTTGGGCTTCTCCAAACTATCGGGTTCGAAGAATCTCTGGTCTGCAAGTGCTCGAGATCTCGCCGGGACAGTTGCTGAAGTTGATGTGATTGATTTGACGCAAAATATAGAGGGATCTATCGCGGAGAACGAGGACATGTCGACTACACAGCCACAAATAACAACCACGCACCCCTCCAACAAAAAAACCAGCCCCCAGGCTCCTTCCAGTATGCCCATTGCTAGTCGCGAATCTGCTCCTCCCGCAGATAAGCCTATCTTTGCAGGATTTACGACGTCGGAACTGGCCAAACAAGTCGGTGCTTATGGCTTTAAACCAATCAAAAGCAGAGACAAAATGATTTCACTTCTTGAAAAATGCTGGGAAAACCAGAATAAAGTATCAGAACCGCCGCCACAGACCCAGCCATCCCAACACGGCCCAAATCCGGGCGGTTCTGTGGCCGAATACATACCAAAATCAACACACCAGCCTGGTTCACTCAGCCAGAAAACGAAGCTTAATACCAACAAAGCAAAAACAGCAAGATATCCAACAAGGCCACCCGAGGTGGACACCTCCCTGTCGATCAATCAAACAGATATGACACCAAAACCAGCAACAAAAAGGACCACATCTCCCTGTACGATATTAATTGACGACGAGGTTGAAGAATCAGCTTGGGAAGTCATCCCCTCAACCCCTCCTCACGATTTCTATGATGAATACCCCACCACACTCGCGGAACGCACAACCCCAGAGCCCATCCCCCCCACCACCCCTATAACCATCCGCTCCCGACAACGCCCTAGCCAATCCTCCGCACAATCGCTAGCAAACCTCCCAGACCTCTCAAGCCAGATAACGAAAGCCATCAAAGCCCAACCGCGCCTTCGTGCGTTCAACGGCGCCAAACGGCCTACCTGGTACGAGAAGATTCTCATGTACGATCCGATTCAGCTGGAGGATCTAGCTACGTGGTTGAATACTGATGGCTTCGACCGGATCGGGGAGGACAGGGAGGTTGGGCCTGGGTTTGTGAGGGAGTGGTGTGAGAGCAAGGGGGTGTGTTGTGTTTGGAAGAAGACGGGGGGGAGAGCGTGATGTTCTTTTTTTTTTTTCGATTGGCTGATTGATAGGTGGATGAGATTTTCCTTTACGACCTTATGAATATATAGAGGTTTTTAATAAGCTATAAGCGGATTTGTGGGGTTTGTTTGGGTTTATTGGGAGCGCATGTTTCTGGCGCGAATAGATTTTTTGGGGGCGATTTTTAGAGCAACTCTGCCTGTCTGTCTGTCTTGAGGCAGATTGATTTGATTTTGGGCGGGGATATTGGCATGTTGATATCTTTTTTTTTTTTTTTTTTGAAATACCCAATATTTTCATCTTGTCTATTATTTTGTATTCTACAGTGCCTACTTACTTCATTGTTGTGATCCAATATAGGTAGGGTTGGGATAAATGCAGAATATCAACAAACAGCCCAACCATACAGCCCGGAAAAAAATTTATGGAGATATCCCAATGTCCGCATTCAGGACTCTTTCAATTACCTAACCTGGAACAAATCGCCACATCTAGACAATGCTAGCTTAGCTAGAGGGTCCTTTGTGTTCTATACAGACAAAACAAGCCCTTGTTAGGCATTTCCAGCACGGTTTTGGATATACCCCCATCCATATCTGGGACGAACAA
This sequence comes from Onygenales sp. PD_10, assembly GCA_032988465.1. Classification (NCBI taxonomy): domain Eukaryota; kingdom Fungi; phylum Ascomycota; class Eurotiomycetes; order Onygenales; species Onygenales sp. PD_10. The sequence continues at coordinate 153,967 of JANTQH010000004.1, read as the reverse complement.
CTGCATGATTTGATTTGATAAAGAAATCGAACAAAAGGTCGTTAGATAACGCTATTCAACCGAACCCAACCCAACCCGACCCAACCAACAAGGAAACTCCGATCACTCCATAGGTAATAAAGAACACACCAAGAAATGCCCCATTGTCCCAGAATCCATCCATCCGTCCATCCAAAAATAACCCAACTCAGGTAAAAGAAAGGGAAATAATAAACAAAAGAAACACTTGCCATCGCTGAACTCCATTCGTAATAATCACGTATAGCTCGACCAAAGGGGAAACAAGGGGGAGATAGATACATAGATAGAAAAGGGGTGAAGGAAAAGGTAGAAAGAAACCCCCACCCAACAACAAAGCCGAGAAAAATGGCGAGGGAAAGTTGAAAACAAACCGGAACTCCAAATATAGCCTAACCAAGGGGAAAATGTAAAAATAAGATAGAAAACGATATTGTCACGAGTAAAAGATATGTGGGTATAGAGAGATATCTCACCCGTCTAGCAGCGGGAGTAGCTATCGAGCGGAGTAAGGAGTATGACGGAAGCGCTATGTAGACGGGATGGCACACACGTAGTAGTGTCAGCAATCTGTTAGCTTGGACGGAATGAAATAGAGAGGTTGGCGAAGGGGGGATAGGTGCAGGAGGGAGAAAGGGAGGTTTTACCGCACCAAAATATCCAGCCACGATCCCCCTAGCTTGTCAACAAGTGTATATCGTGAGGTATCCTGTAGATTTATGTATGCCTTGCCCCTTTTGCACTTTTCATAGATATTCAACAGTGGAGAGTATTATCTTCTCCCCGGGGGGTGAATCATCCCGGATGTTGGTGCTTTGTATTTTCCATACTGTCGAACGGAGGCCGAGGTTGACGATGCGCGTTGCCACCAGCGGTGTTGTTTGGTCTATTTTGTGTAGGTTGGTGGTGTACTTGGGGCAGTGGCTGCTGCGGGTGTGTCTGTTGGTATCGTTGTGATTGTTGTGGAATTCTAGGTTCTTGAATGTCGTTGTATACCAGTCTAGAATAATCCACATCTTGCGGGTGCTGCTGTGGCTGTCGATTTGGCCTGGGTGGCACATACTGCCCCATAGTTGCCCCTGGCTGTACGGATGGGTAATTTGGATGTGGCTGTTGGAGCATGGTACGGGCTTGATCCTGATTACCGGCGAAATAGGGACCAGGTTCATTGGTAAATGCAGGGAAACCTTGTTCGGGAACCCCAGGGATTTGGGGGTAGGGGCCCACTGTTTGATTAGGATTAGGGTTCACAGGCTGGTACGAGGCCATCGGTTGCGGTAGGATACTATTCGGGTCATCAGGCTCTTGGCTTGGATAGTATTCTATGAAATGACATGTGAGTAGCCCTGGTATTTAGATGCTGCTTTGCAACACAATTCGAGAAAACAAGATAAACGCACCTCCAATGTTTCTGAGATTTGATTCGTTCGGGTTGTCTAGGTAAAATCCGAGCGCATTGTCGTCTGGCTCGAGCTTCACGGACGGTTCCTAAATAATTAGTACGATATTTTTCCTTCGGGGCCGGACAAGAAGGGGGAGGGGGGGGGGGGGTTGGTAACAGAGCCGTACTTTTTTCTCCTCCTGTTTCTCCATCATCTCACGAATAGTTTGCGCATCACCTAGGATATATAGGCGGGACTCAAGCTCCCTATTTCGAGCTTTTAGATGCCTTATCTCTTCTTGCTGAGACTGCCATTCATATCGTGTGTATTCGACCTCGGTAACAGGGTCTGTCTGTATGCATTCCTTGCCTTGCTTCGCGCAAGGACGACACTGTCCGGGCTCAGCGTCACATTTCATTTTTTTTGCCTATTTTTTGATTTATAATTAGCCGTGTTGACGAGATGTAAAGTGGGTCAGGATATTTAATGGGAGTATTTATAGAGCGAGTGGTAAAATAGAACCTTGTGATAATGGACATGGGAATAGGGTTTACCTACCTTGCAATTCTTACAGGCTTGGGGAGTACGTTTTTTCTTCTGTGGCTCCTCATTTCCTTCATCCCCTGGAACCTCTTGGTTGTTTGCATTGTTTCCATTGTTTCCATTGTTTCCATTGTTTCCGTTGCTTTCGTTGCTTTCGTTGCTTTCGTTGCTTTGTTGGTTTTGGATGACCCGGTTGTCTTGATAAAGATGTTTATTTGAGGATCTTGGTTTGCTACCTCCCTTGGTTGCGGACGTTCGTTTCTTAGCGGGGCGTGGGCTGGCTTCCGCCTCGACGTCGTCTGCGGGTCGTTTGCGAGAGGTGGAAGGCTGGGCGTCTTGGTTGTACGGCGGCCACTGTTGCCCTGGGAGGGACGGATATCTAAAATCATGATCTTGGTTCTGTTGTATCTGCGGGTCCTGGAATTCCCCAAAAAGCAGATCCAGCCCTTCATGTCCGAGTAACGCAGGTTCGTCAGTATTTTCTGGGGGTGATGGTATGTGGTCATCTGGTGGTGGATTGTGCCCGGGGAGGTTCGTAGAGTCCGGAGTTGTCATGGCGGAAGGGGAATACTCTGCGAAAGATCCTGGGAGTACTATCGGGATGAGGCCTGCGAAGTGGGATCGAGCGGTGTTGAGTCAAGTCTGCGAAGGTAATCGCCACGAATAGTATAATTCCGAATGGTAAAGAGCGCCGGTATGTAATTCAAGAGGGGGGGGGGTATACACAGGCTGCGTAATGGGGAGAAAAAAGATGGAAAATGGAGAATAACGCAAACAGCGATGGATATCCCAGAAGCAATATATAACCCTTCCGAAATATCCCACCAGCCCGTGAATAGGTTGTGTGATCTCTCCACGCCGGGAACTCCCAAGTATATGAACGGGGACAAAACATGATCAGAATGAACGGAATCGAGCGAAACCATGTGGCAGTCTCCGCTTTGCCTTGCAGAACGTTGACAGTAGTGTGTGCGCGGCGTTGCTTTGATAGATAAAGCTCAGGACGCTGAGGTAAGTTTAGATATTCTGTTCCCAGTCTCTTCTCTTTCCTTGACATCAAAGGCTTCGCGGGCGAATTTCGAGTGTAGTTTCTTCACCCGAACAATCGAATTGTGGCCCATCACGGATCACCTTTTGTTAACTGTCTTGCGTGGATAATGCCGTGGCTGGGCCTTTGATGGTGATAATTGTGAATCGTCAGCATAACGGAATCGACCTTTTCTTTGTCCACTCACAACAATTAGTTTTGTGTCAGAAAGAAACAATGGCATTTTCCACCGTTTCCTTGTTACCCGGCACAAGGGATAAAACGCCTTTCTTAGGACGTTGGAAAGTGCCTTGCACCATCGCCACATTAAGCCAAACAAAAACTCAGGAATGTCCCGATTCTCTTTGAGATTGTCGACATCAACGCCCCAAGGCTCTTTCGGAGAAAAGCGTAAAACGAGGGAATGCACCAGAGCGTGACGTAAAAAGTATTTCCTTTTGTAACAAGGTACATAAAAACGGTGCCAGAAGGCAGGTAATGACCAAGTAGGTGAATGATAAATGGTGACACAAGAACAGGAATTCCCCTCGCGACTCCAGGACATAGGAAAGTCCCCGTTTATTCATGCAATGTGCTTTGAGTCACCAGACCCAAAATGTGAAAGAAATGTGTTTCCTGGTTAGATACAGAGTAGATGTGCTCATTGACCAAGGAGGCGAAACAACAACCAACTATGATCAATTTAGATTCAAGTCTCCTGTCAGTGCTCCGTCCTCTATGAAACGCCAAGAAAGTAATAATAATATAAAAAGAAGGAGGGGATGAGAAAGAAGACATAAAAAGAGACCTGGAAGGTATCGCGGACGGCATCAGTTGGGATTCGGCCAGTGCTTCTAGGTTCGGATGCCAGCCCTGCTGATACAGGGTGGGAGAGAAGTCAAGAAAAAGACGATAAAAAAAGGGTGTAGGGTACAGATAAAAGATGATAATATCGTGTCGGTCATAAATCAGCAGGAAAAGAGAGAAGGAAGATAAGCCACGAAGATAGAAGAAGTTAAACAGCTAGGAATCCAAAAAATGGGGGGTATGGGTTGTTAGAGAAAGAGGGTCGCTCGCTAGGTAACCAGGCAAATATGGGTTATATATAAAGCTCGGCGCAATAGAGGAAGGTTTAAATGATTGCATATAACCACTTAGATAGTTGGGGTGAGTGAACGATAGGGATATCTTCGGGTTGTCATCGAATTAGTTTCCCGTTGTGTGCGACAGTCTCGAACCGTATCTTATCTCCATATCTCTTATGCCAGCCATACTCCAACCAAGGAGCCAGATTTTTGCATTGGCTGACATCAAAAGCATGAAGCAAGTTACATCCATCAACAACTGATTCGACCCCGGTGCCGGTAACTCTAACGCAGCCACGGACTGATAATTCGCGAAGAAGGAGAAGATGCAGGCCGATGCAGCGAAGGGAGGGATCTGAAACGGCAGAGCCACAGAATGATAGGTTGAGGTGCGTCAACTGAGGGCAACCAAGGGCCAAAACCTCAGTAGCTGTGTCTGACAGGGCACAGCAAAACGACTACAGGCACGACCAACCCATCATATTAGTATATGTGTGTTTAGGGAGGAAGGGGAGGGGGAAACCCCTGAGGCGGGTAAACGTACCAAGTCAAGTTCCTGTAACCCTTTGGCTGCATTCGTGAGATGGATGATAGCATGATCGGTTAGATACGTGCAATCTGCCAAGCAAAGTTTTCTTAAACGAAGGAACTGTACGTTGCCCCAATATTGAAACCCTTGATCGGTGATAGTCGTGCACCTTGTCAGATCGACTTCTTCGAGTCGAGGGGCAGCATAACTAGCGATGTGGTGCATAGAGCGGTCGGTAACGTGTTTGCAATATGACAAAGTAATGCGCCTGAGATAAGGACAACCGACAACTGTTCCAGCAGTGGTCTGTACCTGGTTCTGGACGAACCCTTTCCCTGTCCATTTCCCATTTTGAATAATTTTCCCATTGACATGCTGCTGTCCAAAAGCTGGATTCGCCACAGTCCATCCGACAATTCGGGCAAGAAGCGTGTCGCTGACCTTCCGACAGTTGCTCAAGTCAACTTCTTGTAGGAATTTTGCTTTGTTGGCCATTTCTAGAATGGCAGGAGCTGTTACATCCCATACACTTTTCATTCGCAGGGCTCTCAAGTTGATACTGCATGTATTCGCCAAGACTCTAAATCCTTCATCGGTGATATGAAAACAGTTATTCATGTCAATAACGCGAGGTCGATCTCCCACAAAAGGACATATGACATTTGCAAGCACTTCATCCGTAAGCCGCCGGTTATATATGCTCAAATCCAAGAAATGCAGGAGCTGAGAAGATTTCGTAAGGTCAGACCAGTGTCGAGACACAGCACGAACCCGAAGGAGATCATGAAGGTCAAGGTACTGAAGTATGGCCAGCAGAATGCTATCTGTCAGATGATATTCACGATCAGGCTTGGCGGTACGTCGGATAGCAATTGCTGGTTTGGGGGGGAAGAGAGGAGAAGGATTAAAAGTTGGTCTTGAAGGTGATGAGGTGCCGGACCGGGATTGGGCCCGAGTCTGTTGCCCCGAGGAAGTGTCATCGGGGAGTATTGGCGCCAGAGAGCCACGTCGTGATCTGGAGCGAACATTGTCCAAGCCAACGTTGAGAAAGGGATCGGGATCAGAGGGGTTCAATATAGGCCGGTCGTCAAGAATATTCGATTTGTGCGGGCTATCCAATTCAGTCTCTGTAAGCGTTAGCAAAGGCATCGACTGCCTCCTAGCTGTTCCATGAAAATTTTCATTGATTACTAGCTCATCCATGGGTGGAACTGTATCAGCAGGATCTTCCATCTCAACGTCACCATCCGTCGCGGTAACCAATCTTTTTCTAGCAGTGCTTTCAACCTGCTCTCGTATATGTTTAGGGCAGCGGTCCCAAAATTCCGCAAGAACCTCACCGCTGATCATTAAACATTCAACGGATGAGACAGAACGAACAGTTGCAGTTCTGCGCGGAGCCAAGGATAGACTGACAACCTCTCCGAAATATTGGCCGGCCTTGAGACGAGCCTTAACCTGGACTTCTCGTTGGCCCTCAGCATCTGTGCCACGGCGTGTACCGCGCCCCACTGGCTTCTCATTCAAAACTTCAACCTCTCCTCGTACTATAAAGTATATCTCGCGGCCTTGGGAGTCTTGTCGGATAATATCGGTGAAAGGGGGGTATGTCCGGGGTTGTGCATTGAGCCCAAGAAAATGCAAAATATCAGAAGGGAGGCCGGCGAACAATGGTAACTCCTTGAGAAGCAACCGGACGTTGACAAGCCCATTAGCAAGAGCACTGGAAGTCGAATGGTCGGCTAGGCCTGGACTGGGGGATTTGCGCTTTTTGCTAAAGCTGTTCCCCCCACGATCGTTTTCGTCGTCAAAACTAAAGCCTCCAGATAACGCATCACGAACTCTTTTAGATACCCGCTTATGAGCTCCTAAAACCTCGGGAGGTTGCTGTGGTTCCTTTTTCTTCCTTTCCAGAATCAATAGTCTTTCCTCCGCCTCATCTCTGATAGCTCGCTCTACCTCGGGAAACGCAGGAAGAATCTTCTTGAAATCCTCCTTTGTCAGCACCACAAGTAAGCATCGCGTTCGCGCAATAATTGTAGCAGTACGTGGCCGGTCCATCAACACGCCGATTTCCCCAAAGAAAGCACCCGGCTTCAACTCTGCATATACACTTTCCCCATCTCTGGACGTTACCGCAACAGCACCGCGAACCAGCCAGTACATTGCTTTGGCGTCATCACCCTCCGTCAAAATATAGTCATTGACCGAGTTTACTTGCGGGCGAAGATGCAAGCCAATTTCCGCTAGGAAAGAATCAGGCGTCGACTGAAACAGAGGAAACGAACGTATCCGGTCGATGAGATCCAGTGGCATGCCCTGTATTTGCGATGAGGCCAATGGGGAGGGACGCACAGGCCGAGACGGGTTCGTTTCAGAGTTGAACGTTCGGATAAGAGACATTGCATCGCCGCCCGGAACGGTGGACCTGCCCACGATGGCGGGACCACCACTCCCTCTGCCATGCCGCCTCATTGTGTCCAGTATATCGGGATCGAAAATCTAAAAATGGGATGTTTTGGTCGGATGGAAAGGCATTATGGTTGTTCGAGAATCAATGATGGACATACACAGGACGAAAATTGTTTACCGGTAGGTGGTAAGCGACGGCATCGCGGACTAATCGGACGGTGCTGGGAGAATAATAATACTGCGCACAGAAGAAACATTAGCATGCTGGGAATTCAAATTAGACTAGCTGGCGCAAAAGTCATAAGCGACGTCTGGATAACTCACGGCGCTGGGGGTATAGCTCTGTTCGCGCAGCGTCGAGAAGCTCTGAGGGACACGATGTGATATTGGAGGATTGATTAATCGAGAATAAAAATAGGGACACTGTATATCCAATAAAGTAATAGCTGGATTTCTGCAGCAGGGATGCAAGAATGCCAAAACTATCCGGGTTATTCGGATCCCAAAAACGATGCAAGCTTGGACAGCGGAAAGCTGAGCATGGCCCAAGGCAGCACGAGAAACGCGATCCCCAAAGAACACGGGCAGCAGAGAGGTGCGAACGGGGGAGTGGTGGGGATGCAGAGCGGGACAAGACGCGGTGAAGATAGATCGCTTGGATGTTGCAGGCCGGCGGACGAGGAGGGAATTTGGGATTTGGACATGATGGATCCAAGCATGACGGAGGCTCTGGTGGAGCCCGAATCTGGAGGCTTGGCGCCCGTTTCGCGGGGCAGCCGTGCTTAGCGCCGTTATGCGCACCCGCCGCCAGCAATGCCCACGCGCCACCCCCGCGGGTCATGTGATGCCGCTCTTCCAATAGACGGGCCACATATCAGCAACAATCCAGCGCCGAGTCCCTTGCAAAATAAGATCCGATGTTTCAGGTCACTCCTTTTCTTTTCTAGAAGCTGTGGAGCGTGCGTCGGAAAAGATCGCGCCGTTAAAAACAGGGATGGATCGGGAATGGGTGTTTCAATGAGAGACATTTTCAATATGGGGGAAGCTTGGTCATCTTTTCCTTCGTTTCTTCTTTTCTTTTCCGGTTGGATTTTCTTTTAATATTCCTTCCTTGGTAGCTTCTGCCAGGAGTTATCTCATAGCTGCCCTGAAACGCGCTGCATGCATGCTCTTGCAGCCCGCATATTCCTAACCCCCCCCCGCGGCCCCCAAGATACTGAGTGAGTCTTGAAAGCTACTAACAATAAATGAGAAAACAAATACTGTGTTCTCTATTTGGATATAATATCTTAAGCCAAGTATATAATAAAAGATCGGAAAATTTTCCCAATCCCAGAATAATATATCATCTCCAAGGGTGCCCCTAAGTAATTCAAGTTGCATACCTCTTCGAAAATCTAGCCCCGCAAAAAAAAAAAAAAAACCCAATCAGATGCTGGTTAGACAGGACTCCTCTTATTGGTAGTTACTGCATGCATACACACATGCGGCCAGAGTTTCAAGTCTCTTGGAGGTGTTGGCTGGGTAGTTAGTTAGCTTAACTCAACACTTACCAAGCACTTATCACCATTACTTACTTGCCTTCTCAAGCTGGCTGGGGTTGGGATTTATAATACCCTCCTTAACCTACTGTGCTTGTCAGAGGGGGGTGATGCATGCACTTTCAGGGGAAATCTTTTTAACAATGTTTCAGATGTCCTCAGGTAGTGGTGGTGGTGGTTGTATGGGGGTGCAGGTTTGTATAAAGCAGGGCATGGGTGTGTGTACATGCAGTAGTTAATGAATGTTCTATGTCTATTGCTTCCAGCTAGCTAGCTTTATATAGAAGACCAATATCAACTTGCCAGTATGTACTTTGACTGATTGACTTAAAACAGGAGTAGCAGTGACTTATTTATAGTTATTAAATTAAATCATATAAAAGCAATACTAACAATGACAATAGTCTGGTGGTATCATACAAACAAAACATGAGCATGGGCCTTCCTTCCAAGGAGGCCAGTGACAAAGGAGAGGAAATAATGGTCCCGAGGTCACCAAAATCAGTTATGCCTGTTGGGCGTACATGTAGCCCCGACCACGTGAACGCACACACCATCTAGGGAGCTGACAAGATGGATATTGTCAGTTGCCTCGCTAGCTCTCAAAACAATCAATGTTCTGCATCCCTAATATTCCTATTATACATTGCCAAATGATGGTTGATATATTCATCAGAATCTGGCGGGGAACCAGGAATTACCATGATAGTCTGACCTCCTCTCTCTCTAGATATATGCCCATCACGGGCAAAATCTAGCAGGGTATGGTAGTCTAACCCCGTCTGCGTGGAGATGTTGTGTACCTCCTCCTGCGATAGGTAGACATAACCAAGCGCAAGCCTCTGATGCTCTGGGTCCCGAACACTCTCGATGCCATATAACGTCTCCTCCCCGGTTCTTGTTCGGCCGATCGTAGGTACAGCGCGGCGGCCCCCTTCTGGAAACCGTACGAAAAACAGGTTGGTGCGTGCAGAACGACGGCGACGGCGCGGTCGTTCGGGAGCCCAGAAAATGTCTAGACCGAAAAACCTTGCTATTCTCCCCCCCCAAGTGCGCTGGTAATTGCACCGATGGGTATGAGTGTGGCATGTATGTTGAGCTGGAGCTGGAACGGGGGCATAGGGCGGGGCAGCGGTGGCATGTGGTGCGGGAGCAGGGCCGTTGGGCTGAATAGCGGTGGCGTCTGGTGGGGGAGCAGGGCCGTAGGGCTGAATAGCGGTGGCGTCTGGTGGGGGAGCAGGGCCATATGGTGGGATAGCGGGGCCAGCAGAGTCCAGAGGTGGACCGTTTTCGTAACGATTGCGCTCACTACCTCCTGGGACTCTGCAAGAGCCCTGGTTATTAGCGGGAGGGGCATTGGCATCTAAAGACGAGTCTTCGTTATCAGCGGTTTGGCGATTCCCTGACCCCGTAGGAATGCTGATGGGGGGGGTGATTTCGGGGCGAGGACGTTCATCAGTGGATGGACCTGTATTGTTACGGTCCACGGTCTGGCTATTTGTTGGCCCGGTACGGGTCAGATCGGCAGGGCTAGGGCCATCATCACGCGCGGCAGCCCGGTTATCCGTTAGCCAGCGAGTATATGGCGGCGCTTCGATTGGGCCATCAACCCGGTCGACTCTGTTCCTTTGACCACTATTGCTACTCGAAGGCAACGAAATGGCGTCGCTCGTATGGCCGGGAAGTGGCCTTCTGGTATAGATGGGAGGTTGATCACTAGTCATTGCGACAAGATTACCAATCGATGACGGGCCTTAGGGTTTGGTTCCTGTTAACAGGAAAGCGGCTCCGAGGTCTCGGATGTCCACGGTATATATAGTCATCTCCTAAAGTCGAGGGAGAAAAGAGCCGGGGTAGATTGTGAATATGTGCATCGCTTTCAGCCATTGAACCATTTAGAGGAGTTGCTTGACCGTATTCGCTCAATTTGTGGTGGTGGTAATAGTCATCCCCATCATTGTCCAGCGAAGAGTGTCGAGGTTACGAAAAGCCAATTAACAGAGATTTAACTCCGTCGCTTTCTTCGTTTCACGGTCGAAATTTGGAAACAATGAAATCAACGTAGTCGGGTCGATTGCCCTTCATTATTCCTAGAACGTCTTGGACCAAGCCATAAGCAAGACCCAGTTTCAAGCCGAGTTTCGCCGTCCTAGCGGCTGTATAAACGTCATGGCGGGCTATAAAAATCGAGTTAGTAAAAGCTCAACTCCCTAGATATGACAAAGAGAGTCCATTGAGTGAAGGTGGTATAATGATAACTTACCGAGTAAGCTATAGACCCCCGAGAACGTTAACCCGGCAGTTACTGTGGAAAAAAAATCTCGCCGGCCATTGCGGGCATGGTCAACGGTTTCTTCCAACAAGCAAAAGGTTAAAGCGCCAGCACCAAGCTTCATTCCCATTTTCACGCCATCCTTCACACCTCCAACGAGGGATTTATAGTTCTTGCTTCTGTGATAGTGATACCACCCCATCGATGTTGTCGGCAATCTGTGCGCATTCTCGGCGCGGTATCGAAACGCCGCTTTCGTACTACCATGAGAAGCTCCCAGAACGATGCCAGCGGCAAATGCAGCGCCCATTGTAAGCGGAAGACGGACGGTTGGCTGGGTTCCAAGGCGATGGGGTTTGCTCGGATCGAGCATCTCATCCAAAGATTGCTCTCCGGAGAGGAATGGTAGGGAGTCCTCTGTGGCTGTCATGTTTCTTATGATCCTTGGGGCAGTATCGAGAACGGAGGTGGATGAGGGAGGCGTCTATAAAGCAGGAGTAAAAGCGTCCAGGCCAGATAGAGGAATTCGAGTCTGTCGTCACGAAGCTGTCTCGAAGATTTGCTTGTGGTCAGGAACGCCGTTAGCTCAAGGTTTGCGGCGCTAGCCCCGATTGGTCCAAGCTCTCCTCGACCCGACGTCACCGGCCGGGAATTTGTCTGAGCAGCAACACCAACTCAGCGCAATCGAACCCAACTCCCACGGCATTTATCAGGGATCGGGAATATTACGCAGCTCAAAATGGTCAGTTCTATGGACTTCCAAGCAAATGTATCCAGCTAACCAAGTTTGCCACAGAGTGAACCCGAGTCGCTAAAATGGACTCTCCGCTTCAAAAACCATAATGTCACGGTCCTCCTTCTTGTGTCCCCCAGACAGCCATTCGACTCTATCAAAGAAGACCTTTTGAAGGCGCTGAAAATTCGCAACATTACTGAGATCAACAAGCAACCTATCCCTGAAAATGCCGCCGATATCGAATTTGGCCTGCCGATTGAGAGAAACAACCTTGAGAAAGGGTGGGAAAAGATGAGGCCCCCGCCACAAGAGACAGCAGACGATAAGCAACCAGCTCGGGGGCGAAAGACAGCAAATATAAGCCCGGAAGGTCTAGATCTCAAAGACTCTCAAGCGGTTGCGTTCAGATTTCGCAAAGCTGGTGAACAGGCGCAGGATGAGCTTGAAATCGGGCTCGACGATCCTGGCTGGGACGTCGAGATTCCCAAATATGAGGAGGCGGAGGATGATGAAGAGTGATGCCGGATTAGGATCTTACAGGAGTTGGGAGTTTAGGAATGAGCAGTTATGTATGTCTTTAGTCGGAGCCCGGTGATTGCGCCCTGTTCGTAATTGCATCGATTGGGCGGAAGTTTTCGCCACCACTTTTCTGCAGAGTACCTCATCTGGAGTATTCCATATTTTATTCGCCAGCTGATGGTGAGCCAGCGCGGCTGCCACAATGCTCTATGTACTGCAATACTACGACCTGTGTAAATTCTTTACGGGGGTGTTTGTTGCCAATAGCATATACTGGCATGCTCTGATGTGCCAGACTTTCCCGACTCGGAATTTCATGACATGAAATGAAAGCCATAGATTCTGGGATATGTTTCTGACATCCAAGTTTATTGTATCCAGCATAATTCTCAACACAAAATCCAAACCCCATACAGCGGAAAGCCCCAGCGGCGAGGAACTCCGCCGCTGGAAGGGCCTTGGCAGGCTGGGGCGTGGCGGGGGACTGAAACGTGCGTGGGGCGAGACAGTTCCGCCTACCTCAAAACGGTCTTGGCTGAAAGAATGTTACACACACGGCACGGGATCGAAACCCCACGCACCGCGCGGCTGCTGCCATAGCAACCGGCGTCGGATAAACTATTCCGCGCCAAGCCATCAACAGACCCGTAAATAAGGAGCTTGGTTCGATGAGGAGACCAACCTCCAAGAACCTCGAGTTCCACCGACGACGACACCAATCCTCCGCTGGGTCCTATTCCCAATTCCCCATTTCCTGTATCTCTTTTTGTATTCATTCCATTCTTTCGGCTCGCTGCTAAAAGTCGCTTTAACTTCTTGCATTCGGGAACCCCATCGCTATTTGTTTACCCAGTGATATTCCAAGACCCAGCATAGCGTTTACAAGACCTGCACCTCATGGCAGCGGCCGGAGGCGCGTCTTCAATCTCGGTGACGGTTCGAGTACGGCCGTTTACGATCAGGGAAGCTGCACAGCTTACGAAATGTGACGATTCAATGCTATTTCTCGGGGATGGGTCTCTGGCAGGAGTTCCCACCCCAAAGCTTATACAAAAGGGCATTCGGCCGGTTATCAAAGTCGTGGATGACAAGTGCCTGTAAGCGAATACTCATTCCCGTTGGCAAACATGGAAGATGCTAATCCGTGGAAAGGGTCTTCGACCCACCTGAGGACAACCCAGTCCAGAAATTTTCTAGATCAGTTGTGCCAAACGGGAAGCGCGTCAAGGACCAGACGTTTATGTTCGATCGAATATTTGACGAAAACACAACACAGGGTGACGTTTACGAATCCACTACTCGAAACCTACTAGACAGTGTGCTGGATGGCTACAATGCCACTGTTTTCGCATATGGCGCCACCGGGTGTGGAAAAACACACACGATTACCGGAACTTCCCAGCAACCGGGTATTATCTTCCTCACGATGCAAGAGCTTTTCGAGCGGATAGCGGAGAGAACGGACGAGAAAGTGACGGAATTGTCATTGTCATACTTGGAGATCTACAACGAAACGATACGTGACTTGCTCGTCCCCGGCAACGGCTCGAAAGGTGGTCTCATGCTCCGCGAAGACGCAAACCAATCAGTTTCAGTGTCTGGGCTTTCCAGTCACCATCCACAGAACGTCCAGGAAGTGATGGATATGATTGTGAGAGGAAACGAGTGCCGAACAATGTCTCCTACCGAAGCAAATGCTACCTCGTCTCGGTCACATGCCGTTCTCCAAATCAACGTGGCACAGAAGGATCGCAATGCCCACGTCAGTGAACCACACACCATGGCTACCTTGAGTATTATTGATCTCGCTGGAAGTGAACGAGCCAGTGCAACTAAGAATAGAGGCGAGAGACTGATTGAAGGGGCCAACATTAATAAGTCGCTCCTTGCATTGGGGAGCTGCATAAATGCGCTCTGTGATCCAAGGAAGCGAAACCATGTCCCATACCGCAACTCGAAGCTCACTCGGTTGTTGAAATTCTCATTGGGAGGAAATTGCAGAACGGTAATGATCGTTTGTGTAAGCCCATCTAGCCAGCATTTTGATGAGACACAAAACACGTTGCGATATGCGAACCGAGCAAAGAACATCCAAACGAAAGTCACGAGAAATGTTTATAATGTCAACCGCCACGTTAAGGACTTCCTTGTCAAGATCGATGAACAAATGGCTCTGATCAAGGAGCTACAGCAACAACAGAAGGACTACGAATCAGTTGCTTTCGCGAAATTCAAGAAGCAAACCGAGAAGAAGGAGCACGTTGTGCGCGAAGGAGTGGCTCGTCTTCGCAGTGCTTACGAGCACTCTGCGCCTGAACGACAGGAACGACAGAATAACATGCTCCGGTTGCGACAGGTTAGTCGACGTATCTCAATGCTGTCAGCATGGATTGCCGCTTTCGACAACGTGTGCGATGCCAGCGAAAATGAAACTGCCATGTCAAACCTCCAGGCCATTCGGAAGACCGCCCAGGGAATTCTTCTTGAGCTTGAGGGTAGTCGACAGCACTATCATCAAAAGCTCGCGAAATGCAATTGGGAACGAGGAATCAACTCCGCGCTTGAAAGCGGCATCAGACAGCTCCAGGAACTCGAAATAACTGACAACTCTGACAACGCCAGTCTCACAAAGGAAGCGGAACTACTAAAATCGAATGCTGAACGGGAGGTACTAAGTGCTATTACTGAGCACGAGAAAGCTGGAGATGTTGGCATGGTTCAAATGTTGCTGCAAACCAATTTTGAAACAGTTTCGGCTATTGAGGACATCATGCAACTTAGTGAAGAAGAAGCAATTGATGCCGGAAAGAAAATTCTCGCAAAGCTGCTCCGATCCTCGACGACCGCTACATCAAACGTTGTCAAACCGGATGGGAGCCCTGTAGCAGTTGAGGCTTTCCCGCCAACCAAGTCAGGTACTCCAAAGCGGCGCAAGCAATACAGTTTGGCTGGCGCGGGTTCCTTGCCCAAACCTATCAATGTTGCTATGTCCGTAGCCCCTCATGTGTCTCCATCCCCAGTTAAGGCTTCCCCTAGGAGAAGGAAGGTTGTTGCACCCAGAAAAAGAGTCAGCTTCACGCCAAAGAAGATCCAACCAAAACCCAGCAAGAGAAGTGTCCGGTGGAAAGACGATGTTGAAGATGGAACCCTGGCAGAATTCGAGAAAACTCCTCAAAAGCCTCAGGAATCCCCACAACTAGGTACCCCTTCGAGCGAACCGCAATTACCACCTGTTCCACACATGGTATCAGCAATTCCCCGTCGGACTTCGAGCGGATCCCGAGAATCGTCCCCCATATCAACCCCCCCTACCACGCTAAATATCCAGAAGAACAGCCGCTTTAACGCCGGATTCCTAGCCAAGAGACCGAACGGCTCGCCTACTCCCCCAACCTTGACCAGGCTCTCCCTATCGTCGGATACCGAGAACTCTCCTTTACGTGGTATTGAAAATAGCAGTTTCCTAAATCGCAAATCTCTTGACCATTCTGATGCTGATATGACAAAAAGAAATGCAAACGGGTCATCAGATAGCGAAGATGGATGGAAAGTTGATAAAACTGAGGCCATGACGATCCACTCTGCCATGAGACGAATTTCTGGAGCCCACGGAGGAAACCTCCCTTCGAGCGCAGCGATAAGCCGGATCCATCGCCGACGGAGCCCCACCGCGACCACATACGGAAGCAGCCCTCCCAGCGAAAACTCGATGTTCTCTGCATCGCAAGCGAGACGCATGGTGAAGAGCGAAAAGGACCACGATACCAAAGTCAGCGTGCTGAGCCCACGGACCGTCCCTATTACCAAAGGAACCGGCCAGAGACGGACAACGTTTGGGGAAACAAAGCCACGGGACGTTGGACTTGCCTCTAGGGAAGGAATTCGACTCACCTCCACAACTATTTCTGGGGGCGGATCTTTGCGGGGTAGCTTGCAGCCGGCTGCTAAGGGCGCCTGGAGATGATCTGGAAGTGTTCATGTTGAGATAGGGTTTTTTATTTCTTTTTGGCGCTTATGGATGGCATGTAAGGGGCGCTTAGGGGCTGATATTGTGTCCTTGGTTCTGTTTTAATTTTCTTCTTTCATTTTCCCTTCTGTTGAGTTCCCTTCGACATTATGTATTCTGGTTATTCCTCTTCCCTCTCTTTTTCTCTTTTCCTTCGTGTTCCATATATCCCAATGATGGCTAATCGCCTTCTTGTCAGTGTCTGTCTCCGTCAAATTGTTGGTTGCCTCGGTTTTTTCTCTTTTCTTTTACCTTTTCTCCCTTCTCATTTCGCTCTGCTTTCGACGAATGATATTCTGTTTCCATTAGTATTCGTTTTGCCTATGTACAGTACGAGAATCGATTCCATGTGTTCATCTTTCTCCTGTGTGCGTGCGTGCATTTTGTGACGGATACTTACTTCAAAGCCAAGTCCAGCCTGCTAAATGCGCAAGGCATATGGATAACTATGTGGTTTTTCTATGAAACTATTCTCTCGACCCAGGACCTCATCTACAAACATCATTTCGTCATCGTTGAAAACTGTGAGTCAGCCCGCATTGTCTCCATTCAACACGCGACGCTCATCATTCTCCTCAAGTAACCATCATTGGCTAGAAACCCCTGTCCACCACGACAACGCCCGCAGGACATTTTCGGGGTCCCGATTCGGTTTAAACCCCGCCGGACAGGGCGTAACTCTTGGCGCAGTTGTTAAACGATGCTTTGACACGGCTCTGCCCATACGAACCCTGCTTAATGCCCATCATTGGCCATGGCCTGCTCCATCATTACTAATCTTCAGCATGGCTGAAATGTAGATCCCCCGGATCATCGAGGGAGGGAGGGAGAAACCATTAATATTGAGAGAGCAGTGGTTAAATAAATAGGAAGTATTTGAGAAGAATCAAATCCATTTTTTTTTCCACTTCAACTCACAGCTCCCAGCTTCCCTTCCCTTCCCTTCCCTTCCCCCAATTCCCTTCCTCGCCCTCTCCAGCCCGCCCCGCAGACAAACAAACAATGTCGACCTCAGTAACAATCGAACTCCCCGCGAGGGCGAAACTACAACAGCAGCATCAAGTATTATCGGCAGGGCTAGCGGAGCGAGAGGTCGAACAACAACTTGAATCCTTTGCCCCCGGTGCAACCGCGCCCATTGCACGCGTGAAGCAGAAGTGGAATGAACCCGCAATCAACAAGTGGAAGATTCTTGTTACTTTTATTAGCTTTGCGATTGTGGGTGGGAGTGATGGGGTTTATGGGGTATAGTAGTAGCCCATTTATTTGAAGTTTCGGGATGATATAACGAACGTGTGCTATCCAGCCGGCTGACAGTTTTTTTGGGTTCTGTAGGCGTTGGTTCCATATGTATGTACCGAGTGCACCATGATGATATGCTACATATCGATAGCTATCTCTTCAAAGGATTAGCAGATTAACACCTCCCCCCCCTTTTTTTATATATATATATAGATCCGCGCCGACTTCCACCTCTCAACCACAGTCGTCTCTCTAATCTTCATGACCCCCTTCGCCGGCTACGCGCTCGCAACCATCGCCGTGAACAAGGTGCACATGACCTTTGGCCAGCGGGGGATCGCGATCATCGGCCCGCTATGCCATCTCATTCCGTTCCTGATCATGGCAATCCGGCCTCCGTATCCCGTGTTCCTGGTCGCGTATGCGATTGTGGGCTTTGGGAATGGGCTGATCGATGCTGCGTGGAATGCCTGGGTGGGGGATATGGTTAATGCGAATGCGCTGATGGGGTTCTTGCATGCGTTTTATGGGCTTGGGTTTGTGCCTTGTGGTTTCTTTCTTTTTTTTTTCCCTTTCCGTCGTGGATGTATGGGGTTTTTGTTTGGTGGTTTTTGCTTTGCCTGTTTAGCTGACGATAATGAAATATTTTGTTTCAGAGCGACGGTGAGTCCGACGATTGCGACTGGGATGATCAATGCTGGGCTGGATTGGTGGTTGTTCTATTACACGCTGGTCGGTGGTTCCGCGCTGGAACTGGTTGGCAGTGTTGCGATGTTTTGGCAGGAAAATGCTGAGCGGTTCCGGGAGAATAATCGCAAAACGCCAGGCTCAGCAGGAGGCACGAGGACAACTGAGGCTGTTAAGAATAGGGTGACGTGGGTGACGGCGTTGTTCCTTTTCGTCTATATGGGTGTTGAGGGTATGTCTGATTCGCCCATGAATGGAAGGACTCGAAGCCACAAGCTAACGGCGAAAATCCCACAGTATCCATTGGCGGTTGGATTGTTGAGTTCATGATGCAAGTCCGTGACGGAGATGCGCTCGAATCCGGTCTTATCCCTACAGGATTCTGGGCAGGCATCACAGCCGGACGGCTTGTGCTGGGTTTCGTGAACGAACTACTAGGGAAGCCTATCATTCTCACAAATAACCGCCTACCCGTCGCTAACTATGTAGACTAACAGGCGAGCGGCTAGCCATCACCATTTACCTGGTGATATCAATTGCTCTTGAGCTCGTCTTCTGGCTTGTCCCCAAATTCGTCGTCTCGGCCATTGCGGTCTCTCTCATCGGATTCTTCACAGGACCCCTCTTCCCCGGCGCAATCGTCGTCGCAGCAAAACTTCTCCCAAAGCATCTGCACACTCCTGGAATTGGGATCGCGTCTTCATTCGCAGGCGGTGGCGCAGCTATGTGAGTAACCCCTGGCTAGGCCATTATCAGTACTTGGAGCGCAGAGTCCTTCAGACCATCTAACAACTGTGCGATTATAGTCTCCCGTTCCTTGCGGGCGCCATCGCCCAGCCACACGGGGTGCAGAGCTTGCAGCCATTTGTCCTGGCGATGCTGGTAGCCATCACGGTCTTGTGGATGTTGCTTCCGCGTAAACCTCGCCATGCGCATGAAGGCTGATAGAATAAAACCAGCCTTGGGGGTATGAAGGGCTATTCTTGGAACTAGCTTTGGATATCTTGGGCGAGACAGGTTTTATAAATGGTGATATAGCAGTTCTGGATATTTTCTTGCTGTAAAAGCCTGGTTCTTGCATGGCCCTAGAACGGCTCTGCTCCTGGTTGATTGATGGTTGGAAAGGCTGGCAACATATGCTAGACTTTGCTAGTACATCGAGCTATATATGTAGTATATAGCTCTATACGCACGTAGGATGCTTGGAAGAGACATGGGATATCAATGAGTGGCCGTTGAAGAAACGTCTATATTTGGGAGATGACAAAAAGCCATGTTTCCACACCACGAAAATATTTGAAATGGTAAATAATAACCACAAAATATGTATAAGAAAAGGGCGAGAACATCAGTAATCGGAAATATATTCCCCAGGCGTACGGAGTATATTTGCAGGATCATGATTCCAAATATCTCACCCGTGGACTGGAATCAATGCTTCCAAATAAGTTCTAGGCGGTGATGACGCCATCGCCAAAGTGGAGAACTTCACAGCTCTGACTCTCCGAGCTCGCAATCGCCGAAAAATAAAATAAATATCAGACTCCCTTTCTTTTTCTCCCCGACACAACTCCAATCCCTCTCTACACACAGTACATCATCTCTCCAATCCCACCTAATAAGTCCATAACACCAACAATCAACCCCAATGGCCTTCCCTCTCTCCTCCGTCATCCCCCCCTTCACCGCGCGCATGATGCGCCTCTTCTCCACCACCACCTCGCTCTCCCTCTCCCTCCCCATCACCCAGGAATCGCTCGCAGCCCGGGGCTTCCCCGCCAACGCGCAAGAAGCCACAATCGCCGCCGGCTGCTTCTGGGGCGTCGAGCACCTCTTCCGCAAGACGTTTGGCAACGGGAAGGGCCTGTTGGACGCCAAGGTTGGCTATTGCGGCGGAGACACCAACCATCCGTCGTATCGGAGTGTTTGCTCGGGGAGAACGGGGCGTATGTTGACTCCTCCTCCTTTTCAAATGGATATCTATATACACCAGTTAACTAACCGTGGTGCTGTATTGTACATGTACAGACGCCGAAGCCCTCCGAATAATCTTCGACCCGTCCATCGTCACATACCGCCAACTGCTCGAGTTCTTCTACCGCATGCACGACCCGACGACTCTAAACCGGCAAGGCGGGGATGTCGGGACGCAGTACCGGAGCGCGATCTTCACGCACGGCGAGGAGCAGCATCAGATTGCGCAGACGGTCACGGAGAAGGTGGCCAAGGAGTGGTGGAAGGCGCCGGTGTCGACCGTGGTGGTGCCGGCGGGCCAGTGGTGGGATGCGGAGGAGTATCATCAGCTGTATTTGGAGAATAATCCGGGGGGTTATGAGTGTCCGGCTCAGTAAGTTTAGTTCGATTTTTCCTTTTTCGGGTTTGGGGTTATTCAGGCTGGGGATTGAATGTGGGCTGACCTGTTTGCGCTTTTTTTTTATGAATAGCTACGTGAGGAGTACCTTTGGACCCCTATCGGAGTGACTTGAGTCCCTGTTTGTCAAGTCTACTCACTCACTCTATTCATGTCTTTCATGACCGGGATGACTTTCAACATTTGTCTCTCATTGCTGCAGGATGGATGCTATTTATTATTCTCAACGAAACGAAACACCGATTTGATATTTGCAAAAGCATTTTGGGGACACGGAGCGAGCGTCAGGGCTTTTTTTTTTCGGGGAACCGGCCGTTTTTTATTTATACCACAGGGCAGTCTGGAGTTTTGGATTTTTATCAGCGTTTACCCCTCTTTTCGACTTCCCTTTTCTTCAACTGGATCTATATTACTTGGATTTACTGTACGCTATGATAATCGAGCAGATTACAGCTTTCCCTTTTCCTACTTCCTGCATCTCCAACTCGCTCGTTCCCCCTCTCTGCGATGTGATGCAACATGACTCCGCTGTGTCTGGATGGGTGTACTCTGTCTCTTCCACTGACTCCACTGATAGAGGACGAACCCCCACTGCGCCTTTTGACAACGTCGATTCAGGCCTCCATTGATATCTATCCGTGTGTCGTCCGTAGCGTATAAACTCGAGTTTAATTGAGGTGGTACTCGCCCATTCCCGCCATTCCACTTGAAGCCGGGTGGATTGCCAACTTCCCTCCTCAGGAGATACCCCAAGGGCCATTCTCAACTGCAACAGAGTACTTCGTTGCGCTCGCCGAAGACCATATACGGCATCTCAGAACGCAGCGCAATGACGCCGTCGACGATTTGATGGATTGCAAAAGAAAATACGTTGCCCGCTGTCTGTTTAAGAAAATCGTATCCAGCTTCTCAACCACCCTATAATGACGGACCTTTCCCTTTATTCTGCGATGACTTGCGCCCATCAAACGTTCTCGTGGACTCTGATCTTCGCCTTCAGAGCGTCATCGACTGGGAATTCTGCTACGCCGCGCCGGTTGAATCCACGCACTGTTCGCCGTGGTGGCTCCTGCTGGCACATCCTGACGATTGGGAGGATTGATTCGATGACTCTCTAAGCCACTGCATGCCCCGACAACGGATTTTTCTTTCCGTCTTGCGAGAATGCGAAGATGAAGCCGCAGCCGCAGCCCAACAAGGCGATGATGATGTAGTGAGCTTGCCACTGTCAGAACTCATGGAACGATCAATGCAGGACGGGACGTCCTGGTTTTGCCTTGCGGCTAGGTGTAGCTTCGCGTTTGATGATATCTACTGGAAATTTACCGACAAGAGATATTATGGGGAGTTTACGTCGATTGAGGATAGGATTGCGCTTCTAAGCGTGGACGAGCAGACTGAGCTAACCGGGCGGGTTTTTCCAGATGAAGATGGAGCAAGCGGCGGAGGGGAAGTTGGATGAGCATCAGACGGTGGATGAGATCTGTGACTCCTAGATATTGAAGTGTTCGGTGGACCTTTTTCTTCTTAGGCATGGGCTGGTGTAGGGTTCTCTTTCGGGGGTTATTTTTTATCGCTGGTCGAAATGTTAGGTACAACAGTGTGTAATTCATTCAGCTAAATATGCGTCAGTCTCAGATAAATACCACGGCCTAAAAGTATACCCAATAATAATAATAATAATATAATCTGGTGGCCACACATATACTTCAGAACTAAACATTTTGGTTCTATAGACACCTTCACCCCCGCACATCTCCTTCCCCTCATCATCCCATCCTGGGCCATCCACCACCAAACCAACCACCAACCACCATCCAACATCCCACATCCTCCCCCAGCCAGCCAGCAGGTTAAACACGGATACCCCCTCCATCCCCCAATGCTATCCTATCCCGACCTATCCCGACCTATCCGATCCAACCAAACCAGCCAGCGCCAGCTTATCAGACAGCCAGCCAGCCAGCTGGACGATACGATGGATGCATGCGCTGTTCAAATGCACCCCTATCAGTTCCAGTCCTGTCCAGTCCCGTCCGGTCTGGTTACTGATGCGACCTGACAGCTATATATGCCTGGCTGCCAGACACCTGGGACATGTAGATATGTGTGTCTCTGTGAGGCGGGGCAAGAAAAAAAAGGGGACATTTTTGCCCCTTTAGTTTAGTTATCCCATCCATCAGCCAGTCGATTTATCTATCTATTTGATAATGTATATCAAACACCTGCTTGTTATAGATATTACCTGCCTACTTATCTACCTAGCTACCTAGGCTGGACATTACCCTTTTCTGGCTCCCCCTCTCTTTTTTTTTTCCAGTCCCAGTTGATACAACTTAAACTTAACCTGGCAAATCCATCTCAATCCCAGCTGACTGACTTGTTCTGATTCCTGCGCTGTTATTTCTCTCTTCCGAATCATACAACAATTCTTTTGTTGATTTAGTTACCGGGGAAAGAAAAGAGCCGTGCCCTATCCTAACCCCCGTGCCGTCTATCCATCTTCTTCCTTACTTCTTTCCTAAAATTTGGGGGAGGAATAGACATAGCGTTGGGAACCTATTCTACTTTCTCCCTCTATTTCTTTTACTCCTTCGGGGTATTAAATCCTGTTGTGCCTGTGTATGGGCCGGTTTGGATAAAAGGATCAGAGGAATTGTTCAGAGTACCACAGAGCTACTCTCGATCACCAGGGGACAGAACGGAAAGGAGAAGGAACGGGGAAAGGAAGACGCAGGGGCGGGAAAAAGAAAGAAATCATGCGCGGGAAACTCACCTTCCAACCCGCCAACTCCTGGTTCCTCATATCCCCCAGGCACCATAATGCCAGCTTATCACCCGCATTCCGGCAGGTGGACACGGTTAGATACACCCATAACGGGCCGCGCCAGCAAGCCAATCCGCCATTCGGTCCAGGAACTGGATCAGGATCAGGATATGCCACCACGAACCCGACTGCGCCCTTTACCGCCCATTCCCCGCCCCCTCCACTCTCGATATTCCCCCTATCCAAAATCCTCCGATCCCTCTGCGTCACCACCATTTCCTCCTCGCCCATCCTATTCACGCCCTCACTAACCTTCCTCTCCGCCGTGGCCGGGTCCAAATCACCCCTTCTAAGCCCAGACCACAACCCCATCCTGAAAACCATCCTGAGCCAGACACTATACGCGCAGTTCTGCGCCGGAGAGACCCCCGCAGAGGTAAAAGTGAGCATCAACTCGTTGAAGAAGCTGGGATTCCGCGGGGTGATTCTGGGCTATGCCAAGGAGATCGTCATGGATGAGAAGGAGATTGAATCGCTGGGTAGTGCAAACGACGACGACGAGAAGAGCCTAGCAGCAGCACAAGCCGATATCTCCTCCTGGAAGCAAGGAACCCTCGCAACAGTCGACCTAGCCGACGCCGGAGACTTCGTAGCGATAAAGTTCACGGGTGCAGGGAAAGGGTCCCTGCGCCAGCTGGTCCATCGGCAGCCGCCGCTGGCGGCGCTGGAGCAGGGCATGGTTGAGATCTGCGAGCGGGCAAAGGCGCGCAATGTCCGCTTGCTGATCGATGCGGAGCAGCAGGCGTTCCAGCCTGCGATTGATGATTGGGCGCTGGGGTTCCAGCGGAGGTATAATAGGGGTGGGCCCGCGGGCGAAGGGGGGGCGCTCGTCTATGGGACCTATCAGGCCTATCTCCGATCCACGCCGGCGACGCTTCGGGGCCATATGGCTGTCGCGGCTGCGGAGGGGTTTAGTCTCGGTGTCAAGTTGGTCCGTGGCGCGTATCTGGGGACTGAGGCGAGAGAACTCATCTGGGATCGCAAGGACGGGACGGATAGGGCGTATGATGATATTGCTGAGTCGTTGATTAGACGGCGGTATGGAGGGGTGTTGAGGACGGATCTTTCTCATGAGAGCAGCAGCAGCAGCGAGACTAGCCAATTCCCAACCGTCGACCTCGTCCTGGCCTCGCACAACCGCGTCTCTGTCCAACGCGCCCTAGCCATCCGCAACGAACAGATGCGCGCGGGATCCCAAAGGATCGAAATGGCTTATGGTCAGTTATCTGGCATGGCGGATGATATCAGCTGTGAGCTTGTGCAGAGGGGGAAGCTGGCGCGCGAACGGAATGGTGCTGGCGCTGGCGCTGGGGGTGCGGATGGGCTGGAGCTGGAGGTGCCGAAGGCGTACAAGTATCTCGTGTGGGGTAGTGTGGGCGAGTGTACGCGGTATCTGCTGCGGAGGGCGGAGGAGAATAGAGATGCGGCGGCTAGGACGGAGGAGACGAGGCGGGCGATGGGGAGGGAGTTGTGGAGGAGGGTGAGGGGGGGTTTTTATGGGTGATGGATGAGGTGGTTAGTTGTTGGTTTCATCTAGTCGGTTTTGGATGGTTTTTTCCCCTGCATCACAGTGTCATACTTGCACACATGAACTACCGCACACATGCATCCTTTTTGTCTATAACGCTGGCTGGCATAGGTAAATGATAATGACAGACAGTTCACAATAGATCAGCCCATGCGAGGATGCATATCCAGGGTAGTGCTCACCAATATGGTGTCATCATGTATACCCCATACATACCCCATTCCCTCCATTCTCCATAGATCAGACAGTGTCCTGTCTCATTCTTTATCTCACTGTCTCATCTCACCACCAGAGGACTGGAGACAGTGATATCCCGGCGTCTTTGTCCTCTTCCTCTCCTTGTTGGCTGCAGTCTGTTTCCGGTGGTTTGTTTCATGTTTTGTGTGTTTTGTGGGGGGGGATGTTGGAGAAAGAAACGGGTTTCAACGTTCAATGGGCACTGGTTATTTCTTTCTTTTCTTTCTTTCTTTATATTTTACTCCCTCTTTCAGGAGGGAGATAAACGGCGCAAACAAAAGGGGGGGATGTGATGGGGAAGAAAAATACATTTTCTTTTCTTTCATTGAACTCAATGAAGTGAGAAAGATGCATGTCTCTAGGGTGTAGATAGACATTGAAGTGTCAGTCCGCTAACCAACACATATTCCTTTTTCTTTTTTTCCCAACTATGCATGCCATTTGATATTCTCCATGCCCAGCTCACTTGTCGTTCATCAACACCTCCAAAGTGAATTGAAGACCTTGCAAGGGGCTAAGATGGAGATCTCCTGACGCCAACATCTCAAATGCCAATAGCAACAGGTAGGCCGCCCTACCAGACTAAATAAGGAGACAAAACAAGTGAATGAAGCACCCATCCAGTCCAGTTCTCCCCGTGTCTCTTTGATATACATAGCTATCACTGGCCAGCTTGGGTGTTACTTGGTGAGCGCTGAAGGGAGATTTCCACCCCTCATTCATTTCTCTCTTCTCCTCTCTCTTTGTGTGTGTCCATCCCATCCCCTTCTCCCCTCTTTCGATCAGTTTCTGTCTAAGAACCAACCTAGCCATTGTGTTGTGGTCGTTTTCGTTTTAAGAGGCTGGTGAGGGCCAGCTAGCTGTGTTTCCTGTCTCTTCACTCTCTTCCTCCCCCCCCCTCCCCCCCTTCTCCTCTCCTTTCGTCAACCTTCTTCGAACACCAACTGGGAGGAGGAAAGGAACACGCAGCTCCCATATTCGAGGCGACTTTTGCCTACCTACCTAGCCAGTTCGTCAGATTGTCAATAACTCCTCCTCAATCGAAGCGGCCAGCCAGCAGCCAGACGAGCAGCGCGAAGACTGTCGCGCTGCACTCTGGAACGGAACGATGCCACAACCCACGGTGGATGACATGGCGACGGTGATAGAAAAGATGAGGAACATTACTGACTATGTACGTTCCCTCTCTCTCTCTCTCTTTCTAAAAAGCTATCTATCTCAAGAAAGTGCCAATGTCAGACTTAACAGGATTTCTAACTTGCCCGTCAATATAAATTTAGCTGGAGGACAACAACCGCAAGGAAATAGCCAATAAACTTGGCCACATCACCCATGTGCTAATGCACACGTTCTGGGATATCTCGGTGCTCATTAATAATGAGATTGTCAAGCCTGAGCAGGTATGGGTTTCCTATTTCATGAAGGAGAGAGCTGCCTTTTTTTCTTTCTGTTGGGTCCAGGCTGATAGGAACAACGAGAACGATAAGAATACACCGTCCGAGTACGCCTATGGACAGACAGTGCACCAGGAACTCCAGGATATGATGGAAGGGGTTCAACAGATGCCATCGCAGAACAACGACATTGGCGGTTGCCCCCCAGGCGCCAACTCATGGGCGACGATAGCAGCAGCAACCCCAGCACAGCTTCACACCAACGGAGGCCCCGTTGGAATGATCAATGGATCATCGAGCATCAACCGCAACATGCTCCCAGTGGCGCCCATCCGTCCAAAGCCAGCAACCATGCCATTCGTCCACAAGAAAGACCCCGCCGTCCCGATCCACCCAGCAGTGCGCGCAGAGCCCGCACCCGCCAAAGAGGGCCTCGAGGGGAAATCAGGCATCATAGTAGTCACGGGAGCATTCCCGCTCGGATGTCTAAACTTCCTCACCGCGCGAATCCACGAGGGGGCCCTGTACAGCGTGGAGATCGAGTATGCAAGCGGGTACGCGGAGATCACGTTCCAGAACGCGCATGAGGCCAGGGACTTCCTCATGCAGGACAGGCTGGCGACTGAGAAGACCGGGCACGGCCGCTTCGGACCGGGGTTCAGCATCGATTATACGAAATATCGAGAGTGCGGTTGGGATAAGGATATGGCGAAGATGGGGCTGACGGGGGGTTGTCGGGAGCGGCGGCGGTTGACATTTGTTCGCTCGGGATTGCTTAGCAAGGCGTATGCGCTGCGGAGACTGCAGGAGACGATTGAGATGATTGCGGGGTATGATGGGATTGATTTCATCTGGGCGTTCAATGCGGGGAACGGTATGTATAGGATTTTTTTTCAACCTCCTCCGCGGTTGTTATTTTTTTTTCGAATCTGGGAGCTAACGTAGCACTCGCAGTAACCGCGGCGTTCAAAAGCGTCCGGACGGCCAGGCTGGTCAAGGAGCATTTCCTCCTGAAGGCGTGCAAGTCGGCCCCGTACATTGGGATCCAGGTCACGTACTCGACTGACCCGTGTGAGAAAGAGTTGCACCTCAGCAGAGGGTAGATGGGTGTGCATGGGATTGATTGTGTTTCTCAGGGTCGAATGGATGGATATAGCTTGGTTGGACGTACAGGATAAGGATAGATGGCTTGAAATCACCAATCCATTTCCTCTCGGGGGCAGGCATGCTGGATGGATAGGCTGGATCCAGAGGGCAAATTGGTGTCCTAATGGCATGATGGTTGTTCGCATACTTTGTCCATCTGGTTTTTTATTTTATTTTGTGTCTGCTTTTTGTCTTTCTTCCTCCTTTGAATACGGAGTTGGTTGAGTGTGCCACAGACAGACATGGACATTTCATGTAATGGACATATTGTCAGGCGGGCACGGATATATTGGCCTATGCAGTTCATTGTCGATGGAGACGGCGTGTTTCAATTATTTACTCCCGAAATTGAGCGTCATCATTGGCCATGCCAATACGACAGTGAGAGGTTGTCCGATGGATCAATTGGTGGCAATAGGACCGAGTAAATTGCGCCCGCCAGATGCATGCGTATATGGCCGTGTGGCGTTTGGCCGGATGAGTCGGCAGAAATACGCACTTTCCCCTCATTGCTGACAGTGTCTCACAAAGCTGGAAGAGGTGTCTGCTTTGTACTCCGTAGTCTGTGTGCACTTCTATCTCGCATCAATAGTTCTTGGGCCAACACCGCCAAGATGATATTTGACGTGAAGGACCACCTACTACTGCCAGCCCCTGAGTGCTCTCAACCCGGCGTCTCGAATAGTCCATGTCAGCCCGAAGCGGAAGCGAGGCGCTAGGGGGAATCGCTGCGGGAGAGACATGTCTAGCCGCATTGGGCATAGCAGGCTGTTTCGATACCAGTGTGTTTCGAGACTGAAACATCGAAACACCGCCAATCTGCGGCGCAGAAACGATAAAAACGGTATTGCACGGTACGGAGTCTTCCAGCCTGTCACCTCGGCGCCGTCCCTGCGCCAAACCCAATTCGGCCCGGACGGCAAACCAAGCGCTCTTATTGGCTGCAACCCGGGAGGGACCCACTCTCTTCCGTGCATCTAGTCCCTATTCGGCCGTTGTGGGTCCGGGCTGTCTCCTGGCGGCTTTTCTCCTCGATCTCCGTCAGCCTCAACCTCGCTCTATCTCTCTATCTCTCTCTCTCTCTCAACCTCAACGTCGCTCGCTGCAACAGCCATCCCTCTCTCCAGGAAGCATTCCACTCGCTTCGTGCGTCCTTGGAGCGTGTCGGCTTGCTGGTAGACCCAGCTATTCTCTCGCTGTTTAACTACTTGTCCTTCTTTGTCTGCGCTCGTCGCACCCTACACGTTCTCTGCTCTGTACCCCCCCACATACTGCTTTTTAATACATCTTCTACCACACATTCCTGATTCGAATAAGGGGCCGTGCAACGAGTCTTTGGTTGCTTTCTTTCTCTTCTCTCCTTCAAAATGACTCGTCTTCTCACTTATCTCGCCTGTCTGGCTCTGGGCTCGCAAGTGGTTTTGGCCGCGGATAAAGCAGAATGCTCCACGGACAAGAAATGTCCGCAGAACAAGCCATGCTGTTCGCGTGCGTTATTGCTCCTTTCCCTTCTGCTTTCGGGTAGGCAGTCTGCTAACCACCTCTTTTGCGCCTACAGAATACGGCGAATGCGGTACCGGAGCATACTGTCTCGGGGGCTGTGATCCTCGGTCCTCGTTCTCTATCGAAGCATGCGTGCCAAACCCCGTCTGCGAAAGCAAAACCTACCAATTTGACGACCTTAAAAGTGTTTCCCCCAACACGAAGTATCTTGGTGACGCCAAGAAGGCTGACTGGGTGTCGAGCGGGACACCCCTGTCTAGTGATGGCAACCTCCTGTTGACCATGCCTGCGGACAGCGTTGGTACCCTCATGGCCAATAACCACTACATGTGGTATGGCAAAGCCAGTGCCAAACTGAGAACGAGTCGCGGTCGGGGTGTTATAACGGCATTCATCCTCATGTCTGACGTCAAGGACGAGATCGATTTCGAATTCGTTGGAGTCGACTTGGAAACCGCCCAAACGAACTATTACTTCCAGGGCGTCATCGATTGTCAGTCCCCATCTAATTCTAGCATTGCTTCTCCCATTTAAAATATACTAACTGGACGTAGATACCAACGGAAAGAATCTTACTGTTCCCGGCGGCGATACGTTTGGTGACGAACATGAATACGAGATTGACTGGACGCCCGATTCAATTACCTGGTCCATTGACGGAAAGCCTCTCCGGACCTTGGATAAAAAGAGCACCTTCGATTCGAAAACCAACCAATATAACTTCCCGCAGTCTCCTTCCCGTGTCCAGCTTTCTCTTTGGCCTGGCGGAAAGGAGGACAACGGACAAGGTACGATCGACTGGGCTGGTGGCGTGATCGACTGGGAACACGAGGATATCAAGAAGAATGGCTATTTCTATTCTATCTTCAGCGAGATCAAGATGGAGTGCTATGACCCGCCCTCCGGTGTGGAAAAGAAGGGAGATAATTCGTATGTTTATACGGATAAAAAAGGAACTGAAGACACCATCCAGATCACCGATAAGAAAACCGTCCTGAAGTCATTGCTGGCAAGCGGTCTTGATATGGATAAGGACTATCCCAGTTCGTCCAAGTCCGGATCGACTCCTTCCGAAACCGACATTTCCGTTATTCCCGGCATGAAAGGTGGTGGTGCTGGAACAAATGGCCAACAGGGTGGCAACCCTGGAGATGACGGTGGCCTTGACGAACCAACTACTGATTTCACCGGACCCAAGGATGAGGGTTCTCCCAACACCGCCCCTTCTCAGAATGAACGTGTCTTTAGCGGATCGATTTTCGCGGCCCTCGTTGCGGTGATGGTTTTGGTGAGCATGTAAGGATTATGTTTTTTTGGAGACTACCTACGATTTTAATTTACTTTTCTTTTGGATATGCTCGTTTCCATTTTCTCATATTTCTTTTGGCCCAGGCGCTGAATCGCATATCATATCTCACTGAGAACCTCTTTTTTTTCCACTTTGTTCGATGCTGCTTGAATCTGGACTCCTCTATGCCTAGGAAATGGAAAGATCGCGCTATCTGGCTTCAAGACCAGGATGCACACGCAAAAACCTTGGCTAGAGCGTGGAGCTCGGTAAAAGCTTTGAAACAGCATCACTAATAATACTCTCATCTACTACAAATTACGGTTCCAACTCCTTTCTCCGCCCCTTAAAAGATGTGATTATCCTTCCCTATTTTGTCTCGCGTTCCTGTTTCACCTGCCAAAAAACTAAATTTGACAGGCGGAACACGACATACACAATGGGAGCGATCTGTGCGACCTCCCAACGAAGATGCGTCATACCTATTCCCCTCCCCACCCTCAACCCGGAGAAAAACACGTTAGGCCCGTTAGAAATTGTCTTGGTTTCCCGCGGCCCCTGCATTTCCAACACCAATCAAATCTTGCCGCGATAAACCCAATCTCAACTTAAGCTTTTTGGGCGGCCTTGCGGTTTATGCAATGTATTTGCTTCTGCTGAGAGCCTTGGTTTTTTAGAGGAATAATGGGACCTTTTCGCCACCCGATCTACAAGCCGGGTTACTAATTAACTACTTGCAGATCAAGCCACACCCGTGAACCAACTGGCAACCGGCCAAGCTAATAATAGCCAGTGCCCAAGGTTGATTTCAGCTTTGACAGATGTGGTGGAGAAATCACAATATGCCCATCAAACCAGACTACAGTTGTTGCTCAATCCAGACAGATGGGTGGGGGGGTATCTTAGCGGAGGTCCCGCTGCCGTCAAACAACGGGATAATCGCTCTGATCGATCTATTTACATCCCCGCTGAAGCTAAGGCCAAGCACATAGCTTGCTTACCTTTCACAGCTCCATCTCTTCTCCTTTCTTCTTATCCAACTCCCTTCATTCCCCTTCTTCCTCCTACTGCAGCATCCCGCCGGAATAGCAAACATCAAGTTACTGTCTTTGATGAAGACACTGGCATCTATCTATTGCTAAAAGAGCACACCCAGACAGACAGACAGACAGACAGACAGATTGCCCTGTTTGTTCCATTATTATACTTAACAAAGACATTCCCTCCGGGTATGGATCCCTTTTGCTCTCTTCATCCATCTCTTCAATCTTTGTTTGCCAAGGCTAGGGAAATGAAGGATGATTCAGATCTAATCAACTGGGGTTTTAGATGAGTTTTCTCTAGAATATGGGCAGCGTGGTGTGCTCTTCAATGCTACCTGTCTGTCTGTCTGTCTGTCTGTTAATTATTAGCATTGTTTGTCTGTCTTTACAATCAGCAATGCTACATACATAGTTCCGGTTCCATTTCTTACTCCTGGGATGGGGCATATTTCAAAAGTGAAGGAAGGCCTTTGTTATTTTCATTTTCCTCTACTAAGCTTAACCTGCTGGTAATTTCTTTAAGTGTTGTTGAGGTTTCGAATGGTCTTTCTTTGCTTAATTAATAGCAAACAAACAAATCCAGTCAAGTGCCTCCTTTACATCTACTGCCTTCCAGCTGAAGAAGAGAAAGAAGAGGTCTAAGACCTAGCCGCCTCTCTTGCCAGATCAGCCCAAGACCAGCAAACTGGTTAGGAACAATACAATACAATACCTGCCTGACCAGCATGAAGAAAGAAGAAATCAGGAGAGAGTTTCCTTCCTGATGTGAATGCCTAACCAGCACAGAGTTGGCTGCTCTTAATAAGGACAACAAGAACGCAGCAAATATCCCCACTCCCATCATCTATTTATTATTTGTTTACATACATTCTTTTTGTATCCCTCCCTTCATTGTTTCCATTTTGCCCCTTTGGGAAACCAGCTCAGAGCTGTCTGTCCGATCCCACATACCTTATTTGCCAGCTCGAAATCCAGCAAAGAGATTGTTATTGTATGGTGTCAGTTTGGCAAACGGTCAGGCACCCATCCATCCCTTTCTCCATCCATCCATTCATTCATTCTTCCAACACTGTACACTGTCTAGCAATCTAGTTATACTTACTTCGCCCACTCCCCCCCAGACAAGATGCAAATACCTCAACAGTAAACAATAAAAAGGGGGACGACAGGAGAGGTTTTGAACTGGAGCTGGAGCTGTGTGTTTTATTTGTGATATCAAAATCTCTCACTCTCTTTTCTCCTTCAAACACACACACACACTCTCTCCCTCTCCGATCTCTCAACGCGGCATTCGTTCTTCACGGATCTATCTATCCATCTATCCATCTACCCACCAGCCAGGACCTCCAACAATCAGTCGAGTTCTCCTTCATCCTCTTCTTCTGAATATCCAGCTTTGCTGCCAAAAACAAATCATTAAACAACATTACCAGAAGAACGAAAAAAACAAGAACCCGCCATCCATCCAGCAACTTACCCCCAACCAGCCAAACAATGTGCTACTACCAACTCCACCACTACACCCTCTGCCCACACACCGCCCTCGCAGAACTCCAACACTGCCGCCGCCTCTACGCGCAACTCCTCCGCATCAACGAGCCGGTCGAGCGCGAGCGGGACCGCAACCGCAACCAAAACCGTGACCGTGACCGTGACCGTAACGCCGGATCGGGAGCGGAATATACACTCCCCTTCCACATCCCGCGCTCCTGCGAGCCGTATCCGGAGAATAATAATATTGTCTCGCATGTAAGGGTGTGGGGGGTTTGTGATGGGTGTGTTGCGGAGAGGGAGGGGCGGAGGGATAGGGATAGGGATAGGGATAGGGGGGGTAGGGGTAGGAGGGGGTGGGGGAGGGGGGATTGGGAGTTTTGGGTTAGAGGGGGGAGGTAGGGGTAGCGAGCGGGGATATAGGGGGGATATAGGTTGGTGGTGGGAGTTTGACTTTCTTTTTTGGTTTGGATGGGATGAGATTTTCATGCGGGGAAGGAAACATTATTGGTAGGGAGGGAAGGGGGGGTTTATTTGGGAGGAGTTTTGGTTGATGTTTTTCTTTCTTTTGTGTTTTTTTTTTGTTTCTTCTTTTCCTCCTTAATGGACTAAATAGGGGTTAGAATAGACTCAAGTTGCTTTGATCGCGCTTAAGCTAGGTAGGTAGGTCACCTACCTACCACTGGTAGTGCCTGATAGATGGATAGAACTTTTGGGTGTCTTTCGTTTGCGTTTTTCGCTGCCTTCCACGGTGATCAATTCACCAGCTCCCTAAAACCGAGGCAGGAAATGAAGTCATTCATTCATTCATTGTTTTGTTCCTCTTGTTGCTGTAGAGGTAGATAAATGTAATGACGACGCTTAGATTGCCGCTAATCCGAAAAAAAAGAAGAGTTAGGAAATCGACCATGTATGTGTGTGTGTATGTATGTATGGTAGGAGACAGGCAGACCAGACCAGACTGCAAAGCTGTCTGTCCATCCTATGTATGCGGAGGTAGGGGGGGAAATGAATATCCAAGCGGATAGATAAGGTAAGCCAAGACAGGGGGATAGGCATGCGAGGTCCAGGATTCTTCTCAATCCCGTACAAATCGAATAGAATAGAGTGAACGCCAACTAACTAGATCGATCAAATGCTGCGCGCCAATATGGAAGATGTTGTTCGTCAAAACCAAAGGGAAATAAGAAAAAACGAAATTAAAAGGAGGTAACTGTAGATAAATGGGCGCTATTTTATCCGGAAATCAGATCAAGAAATAGAAAAGAGAAAAGAGAAAAAAGAGATAACCAATCAGATTCAATGCTTCGCACCACACCCACACCCACCCGCATCGACGTATCCAAGAGAGATATCATCAACAATCCCCACCCCAGCATCGCGCTTCATCCGTTTGAAATCGCCATGGTACGTGTCGAGCTTATCAACAACGACATCATCGTGCAGCGGCTCGCCCATCCAGGCATATATGTTCTCTTCGCTGGTGTGTGGGGAGGAGGGGGTATCTTTCAGTTGCTCGGTGACGCTGTCAAGATCGAGGTCGAGGTAGTCTGCGAGGAAGGCGCCGACTTCGATGTTTTCGTGGTTGCCGAGTAAGGGTAGGGCGTCGGGGGGGGAGGAGGCGTAGATGTTGACGTCGACGCCTGGGGGTTTTGGTGTTAGTTTATATGTTATGATAGGGGGTCGGGAGGTAGTAGGAAATGGAGGAGGTAACGAACCAGAATGTCCATGCGTCGACCAGCCAATCTGCGCCCGCCGACTAATCATGTCTGCAAACGCATACGAACCGCCGCCCTCAATAAGTCTGTCCACCTCTGAATCCGTGGCATCGTGTATGCCTAACCCATCACCCAAGAAGTTCTTGTGAATATGTTGGTGGCGGGCGGTCTTATTGGCGTCCTTTCCATCCCCATCTAGATACTCGCTGAGCTTATTCCCGAGGTGTTCGGAGGAATGGCTGGCGTTCGCGAGGACGCCAGGATACCACTGGTACTCCGGGTACGAGGAGTGCAGCTGTTTTGCGATGGACAGGCCGCCCGTTTCATGATCCGATGTACTGACGAGGACACCGGGGGTGGAGTCCTTTTCGAGAAACTCCAACGCGGCTGCAAATGCTTTGTCGTAAGCGAGGACTTCATTGACTTGGGCGGCGGGGTCATTTCCATGGCCGGCATGGTCTATCCGTGAGCCCTCGATCATGATAAAGAAGCCCTTGTCGCTATCCTTTGTAGCATCACTGAGAGCTTTGAGAGCCATACGTGCCATTTCCTCTAGAGACGGGTACACGTCATTCTCCTGGCGGCGGTCGATTTCATAAGGGATATCTGTACGGGCCATAAGACCAAGCAGCGGCAACTGCACATTGCCACCCATTTCAAGCCCATCAAACCCAGCCCGGTCACTGATATACGTAAATCCCTTCTTTTTCGCCATCTCAACAACATCCTTATCATCATCCCGGCAACTGCCCTCTGTAGAATTCGGCAAGAAGTGACATCTCCCACCCCCAATCATCAAATCCACCATCCGACCCAACGGATACTCTCCAATCTCATGCTCAGCGATAAGATCCTCATACGACCGCATATTCGCATGCGACGCAAAACACGCCGGCGTAGCATCCGTAATCCGCGTCGTCACGACCAATCCAGTCATATAACCCGCCTGCTTCGCCGCCTCCAGAACCGTCCCGCACGGCGTATGATCCGGCAGCACGGAGATGGCCCCATTATAGCTCTTCTTCCCGCACGAGAAGGCAGTCGCGCCAGCTGCAGAGTCGGTAATCAAGCTGGACGCGGACCTCGTCCGCGACGTACCGATGTGGTGCTGGTCCAGCACCAGCACGTCGTCGATGGGCAGGTTGCTTTCGAATTGTCGGAAACTGCGCGTCAGGGACAAACTGGCCGGTCCCATGCCGTCTGACACCATGAATATGAGATTCCGCTTGCCAGAAGGTTTCCTGCCGGAGCCCCATTTGTCTGGGGATGAGTCGTTGTTTTGTGCTTGGTGTTGGTAGAGGACGGCGAGGATGATGACGGCGACGGTTGCGATGAGGGCCCAGGCGAAGAGGCCTAGTTCGCGCCAGAAGGAGGAGCGGCGTCGTTCTTCGCTGCTGCGGTTGGTTCGTTCGCCGGTTAGGAGGGCGTCTTCCTCCTCGTCAGTCCGTTCGGAGGAACGGTCGGAGGAGGGCCGCGGGATGAGGAGAGGGCTCGTCATGGTGGCAGAGGTGAGGGATCGGGACCCCCAGGAGGTTAAAGGTTAGGAATTTGAGGATGACCTAGGACATGCAGTGATAAGATTACATTTAGGAGAACATTGTAGGCGAGTTGTCCAAGAAAATTGGGGGAGTGGTTGGCTGAACAGAAAAGATGAGCTGAGGTTGACGTCGGATGTTGGCGATAAAGAATGCCAAGCCTCCAAATCCGGGGTGCCAGGAACAGATCCGTGATGCCAAGAATATCATATCGATCGGGAGGAAATCTCAACATGGACGAAGATGAATACCGCGGCGTGAAAAGTATGGCAATGGCAATCTTCTATCTTTACAAAAATCAGTTCTGATAATATACATATCCATATCCATCCCCTGGACTTCCCGAACCAATAAGCCCCATCCCGTCCCATCCCAACTACAGAGTATATAAAGCGCAAAGCAGACAATCATACAAAAACAATACAAGCTTATCACATCACTATCAATTCCTTCTCACCCTCTCCACCCAATCGGAATCATCGCAGCCGCAACCTCCCTCACCCCGCGCTCCGTAGCCAGCAGGTTAAACTGCGCCGCCGCATTCCGCGTATCCTGCACCTCAACACGGATCCCCAGGAGGTTGATATGTCTCCGCGTCTCCGGGGAGATTGGACGGACGGAACCGCCAAGGCCCAGTATGAGTAGATCTATATAAGTAAACGGGGAGGGGGCCTCTTGTTAGCGGATTGTCTTCTCCCCCTTCCTCCCTCCCTCCCCCCCTTTCTCTCTCCAAAGGAAAAAAGACTCACCAGGCTTCGGCCACACCAACTTCAAAACCCCCCACGCCTCCTCCGGAACCTCCCACTGGCCCTTCTCATTAACCATCGCCCCCCTCTCACCCACCTTATCACCCACCTTACTACCCTCCCAAGGCCGCCACCTAAACACCTCCCCATCAACCAACAAACACCCATCCCCACCCATAACCTTCACCCCATTATTCAAATGGAACCCATCATCCAGACACGCGTCGATCGCCGTCGTCGGCGCCGCCATGTCTGCGAACACGTTTAGAGCGTTTAGGGGTGAGTCGGAGACGTCGGCGTCGGGCACGTCTTCGGTGGTTACGGGGGGGCGGTTGGGGGCGGCGCGGCGGGGGGTGGTGGGGGTGGGGGTGGTGGTTTTGGCGTTCTTCTTGGAGGGGGTTGTTGGGGTGGTGGAGAAGGGGCGGAGGGGTGGGTTGTGACGGTGGTGGTGAGAGAGATGGACTGGGGTGTTCTGAGTAGTCGGTCGGGAGGGCGTTGGGGAGGAGGAGATGCAGCGTCGGGATAGACACGTCGCTGGTCGCCCTGTTGCTGCTGCTGCTGCTGGGGATGCGGAGGGGCGCAGGGCCCGGAGGAGGCGCGCGGTTGGCGCGCGCATTGTGTGAGTTGAGTTTGTTGGGGTTGGAGGTGTGGTTGGATACAACAGGTGCAGCCGGGTATATACTAGTATTCTATAGAGAAAAAAGGGATTAGCATGTCTCAGGTAACTCGAGAATGGAGGTGGCTAGCTAGATGAAAATACCAGTATGCCCTTTGCAGCGCGGAGGCCAACAACTGCCAGGCAACGGGACGGGGGAAAGGGGGGGGGTTTAGAGAGAGGTGGCAATACTCACAAGTCCACTACCCACAAATTAGGGGATTGAAGA
Source organism: Onygenales sp. PD_10 (assembly GCA_032988465.1). Lineage (NCBI taxonomy): Eukaryota > Fungi > Ascomycota > Eurotiomycetes > Onygenales > Onygenales sp. PD_10. Next base: position 116,257 of record JANTQH010000004.1, on the reverse strand, counting down.
AATATCTAGGCGGAGTGTTTCTTCCAAGCTGGTTCCGGACTGCAATGTTATGTTGAAGACATGAAGTCAAGAGATCCAATGTCTTGGCACGCCAAGGCGGCTCTGCGGTAAAGTCCCGCTCCGCCCTGGTGTACATTCCGCGCATTGTTATCAGTTTTATTAGATACTCTGTTTGAATATCACCGCAGTTAGTTGCTACCGCGATATCCTACATGCATATGCTTCAAACTGAACAAATTGCTTCGTATTGATAGTATCTAGCTATCACGTCTATGCTGATCTACTAACCCCTTTCAGAGCAGATATATCTGGTCCGTAGGCATTTTAAAAAACAATTAATATTATCCACAACGGTGCCACCCAGAAGCAAGCGGTCAGGCTTAACAGAAAAAACACTGTAATATCAAAACAGTTAAAGCAATCCGCAAACAGCTCACCAACACCTGTCCACACTCCCTTTGGTTAACGCCAGCAAAAGATTCCACAATCGCTGTTTCACACGCCTCACTTTTTTTCGTCCGCTGGTGATTTCTCTTTAAATCCGATTCCTTTGTTCGGGCTGGACTTCCCATCCGAAGGACTGTGGATTTTTCACAAGCTGTGTTGCTGGACTATTATTTCCGTCGCATTTCACCGTGTGGCAGACCCTGCCGAGTCAGAAACCTTCGTCGACCGTTGGGCCAGTGCTGGTCGCACCGGCCTCGATCCCGTGCCGTTTCGATCTTCATCTGATTGGCTGGAGCTGTCGTCGCCTCCAGCTGTCGTGGACGCACTGCGTAGACGCTGAGCGCGATCTTGTAATACTTGCGCCTCTTGGGCCGCTCTTTGGGCGCGAATCTGCTTTCGCCACATACTGGCATACTTGCCCTTGAGGTTAAGCAGCTGTTCATGGGTTCCAGTTTCCGCGACTTGTCCGTTATGTAACACAAGAATTTGGTCCGCTGTCGTGATGGTGCTCAGACGATGGGCAATGACAAGCATCGTTCGGCCTTTGGACAATGTTGACAATGCTCCTTGGATGTGTTCCTCGGTTTCCGTGTCCAAAGCAGCAGTCGCCTCGTCGAGAAGGATGATGCGAGGATCCTTGAGGATTGTGCGCGCGATGGCCACGCGCTGTTTCTCTCCACCACTCAGACGCAGACCCCGTTCTCCAACTTTGGTCTGATATCCATCCGGGAACGCGAGGATCTTATCGTGGATGCTGGCAGCCCGGCACGCCGCGTAAACATCCTCGTCAGTAGCAGCCAGGTTTGCGTACTTGAGATTATACATCAGGGTTTCATTGAAAAGAACTGTGTCTTGGGGAACCACGCCGATATGCCGACGAACAGAATCAATGGTTAGACCATCAACGCTGTGCCCGTCAATGAGAATGTTGCCGTAGGAAGCATTGTAAAAGCGGAACAAAAGTCGGAATACGGTAGATTTGCCGCCACCAGATTCTCCAACCAAGGCTGTTGTCGTACCAGGGCGACAATGGAAAGTCAGCCCGTTCAGTGCTGGTTTGCGGGAATCGTATGCGAACTCCACGTTGTCAAAGGTGATGTCACCCTTGCACCGTGGCAGGTCAACAGTCAAAGGTCCATCAACCACAGTCGGCTGTTCCCGGAAGAGTTCCAACATGCGCTCCGAATTTATCAAAGCCGATTGAATAGAACGGTAGAAAGTACCAAAGAAATTAAGAGGGCCCTGCAACTGCGCCATGTACGTCAATAAAGTAACGAACTGCCCGACCTTTCGCTCTCCAGTCGCGACTTGGTAAGCGGCGATGAAACATGTCACCAACAGCCCGAGCATGAAAACGGTGTTTTGACTCGTGTTCATCAATGTCAGCGAAAACAAGACATGATACTCGGCCTTTTGGAAATCGGTAACAGCTCCACGATATCGGCCAAATTCGTACTGCTCAGCATTGAAGTATTTCACGGTTTCATAGGATACCATAGAATCGTTCCTAGAAATAGAAAAGTTAATAAGATGATCTAAACATAGGGGGTGGTGAGAGACTTACTTGACAGCATCTTCCTGTCTGCTCGCATTGACCATTTGGCGGCGGATTTCAGCTCTCCATTGAGCCATGCGAATTGTAACGTAAAGGTAGATAAAAGTCACAATGGCCACCACCAAAGCATAGTATACGTCGAATGCAATCATGAAATAGCCCACAGCAACACACAGATCAATCAACATTGGAACGACCTGGAAGGTAACTTGTTCCAGGAAAGTGTTGATAGAGTTGCCTTTGCTGAGTGCAGAAAGCACCTCACCAGTTTTCTTCCCCAGATGGAAGTCCAGACTCAGGCTATGAACATGTTCGAATGCGGCGGTTGAAAGTTCCATGTACGAATACTGTCCAACAGGAATCCATAAAAAGGAACGTAGAGAACCGATCAAGCCTTGACTCCCTTGCAGCCATCGGTAGAATCCATATAGGACGATACCACCCCATGGAACGCTGAATTTTTCACCGTCGTCTCCAGAAAGGGCATTGGTTATCACACCAATCTGGTAAGGAACCAGGACGTTAACGACACGCTGTAGCAGGACCAAGACAAAACAAACAATGACTGTCAACTGCAGCCGGCGAGACTTTGAAGGCCATAGGTAAGGAAAGAAGAGAGAGTAACCACTCAGATACTCCCACCAACTTGTTGGTGGCACCGTCGTCGGCCGACTCCAGGCAGCCTCTGCGGGTTTGGAGTCGTCCGCATCCTGCTTCGAGTTGGGGTGTGACGAGCCATAGTTATCACCATTCATAGCACCATCATGGCCATTAAGTAATCTGGTGGTCTCCGAAGCCTCTTCCCGCGAACCGAAACGGGAATACTTGGAACGCCGGTCATTCCCTGCTCCGATGGAATTTAGAGCATAAGTGGCCACAAGAGCAAGCAAGAGGAGGATTCTGACAACGGCAACAATGATCTCCACGGTTTCCCAGGCTGTGACGGTCTTTCTCAAACGGCCACCTGTGGGATCTCCAACAATTGACTCATGATGGGGAGAGGTGTAAAGCGCCAGGCAGGCGCCGAAAATAATCAGTTCCATTGGTACGGCGAGAATCCAGGGAATCAGCTGAGCAAACGTGGGTGCCGGGGTTGTATCCACCAGAGAGACCAGGATTACGGTGTACGCAAAAAAAGACGCAACAATGTAAATCTAAGCACCAAAAATCAACATTTGTAAAACATAGACAGGGTTAAACATTGAGGCTTACCACTACGGCCTGTCCACACCACCAATGCTGCTGCCGCTCCACGATGACATGCCACATATTGACGGCTGCATCAGCGACAAATGTGAGCAAAACTCCCACGGACATCCATTTGAAAGCTAGCTTGGTATTCGGGGAGAAATCCGTTATAGTAGGGGTGATCACAGCAGTACTCCTCATGCGCTTGGGCAGCGGCCGTCCACCAGGACCAGTCTTTATCTGGGGAGTGGCTGCATTCAATTTCTTAGCGGAGACGACCGAGTGGGCCACAAACGAGATCACGAAGACGACCACCAGTATCAGAGGAGAAAGGGTTCTAGTATAACTCAGAAGGGCCCTGATCTCGTTGTGAGAGAGTGACGGCTTCCCGCCGTCAACAGTGCTGGAGAGCGCCATATTGCCTCCAACAGATATTCCTAAACTAAGCCCGCGAAATCCCTCCTTCAGTGTGTTTCCATGACAAGACCACTTGGGCTCTTTCCAACAGTGTAGATCGGCCGAGTCCGGCGGGAGGGGGTGCCGAATAAACGAGGGGCAGAGTATGAACGAGCGGAGAGGAGGATTGAAGTAGGATCCGCGGTAGGGACAGGGCGGTGAGCGGGGAAGAGGGAGAAGAGCCGAACGGGTTGCTGGAAGGGCGTGCAAAAAGAACGTACGGAGGAAAACAGAGAAGCCAGAAGGACGGCTGGTCCTAGCAAGCCGGGAATTCTGGGAGGAGCAGGAATTGGACTAGTCCAAAACGCGGCGGGCGAGAAGGAAGCAGACGATGCGGCTCTGTAGGGGGGCCTCCAGGAAACCGCAGCGGACCAGCAAGCGCCACCAGCAAGCAGAGAAAGGGCGAGAGAGCAGCACAGCAGGCCGGACACTACGGACAGAGAGGAGGCGGACAGCAGAAAAATGCGCTGCAGTGCGGTGGAGGCGGAGGACGGACGTGTCGATCAGCAGCAACCAAGACTCGAGGATAGGTACAGAGCAGACCAGGCGTGGGGACGGAAATACAAGGAGAGGAAGAGGAAGAGGAAGAAGAGGAGGAGGAACAGGAACGGGAACAGGAGAGAGAGAAGAGCTGGAAAAGCGAATAAAGAAGCGCAGGATGGCTTGGTTGGCAAGGAATGGAAGGGAATTGGGCTGTGGCGTGTTGGGAGCTCCGGCGGGTTTCGATCTATGAGATCTCCAAGCGCAGCGGCACGGGACCGCGTCGGGGGGCAAAAAAGAGCAGCAGCCGCGCCAACCACGCAGCACACACACACAAAGCAGACAACTGTCTATCCGGAGCAGGCCTGGCAGAGCGGGCAGTCCATTGCCAGTCAGTGCGTGTCTGTCTGGCTGAGTTGGGAGTTGGGAGTTGGGAGAACTGGACGAGGCCGAGTCGGTGAGGCCGCTCGGAGCTATCGAGGCGCTAGTGGGCGAGGGCGGTGAGCGGTGAGCGGCAGAATTCCGGCCAGGTCGGGCGGATCCGGAGGCGGTGGGCGGTACCCGGTACTTGTCTATGGGTGTGGCTGCCACTCTAGGCTGTGTACCTGGTACCGGGGCGTTACTTCAAGGGCCATCATTTATTTACATCCCGCTCTCTATCTACATGGACATTGTCCTGGCATTCAGCATCCATTGCCGGCCGGGGTGGTCAGCAGAACACTGCTCGATACTTGCCACTGGCCGACGGGGCTCGGAGATCGCAGTGGGGCATTCCTGGTCTTCCTGTCTTCTTGTCGACTACCCTGGACTATGCATACCTCCATCCTGCTTTGCTCCCATACTAACTCCTTGTTGCTGCGATAGCCTCAACTCTCCTCCGCCTTGGCCACTTAAGTTCCTGCAGCTCTCACCACCGCGGCTAGTTGGTAGTTCGCTAGTGGCTCTGGAAACTCCTGGTCTGCTGCTTTGTTGTCGACTGTGTATCATCAAGCACTGAAAGGAGACCGGCCCTCTTTATCCCAGCAGCTTTGTTGGTCATACAGATTGACAGACAAGCCATGTCCAGCATCATCCCATCGTCATCACATCCCCTTTGAATGGACGAGCGCCAGTTGGGTTTTATTTTTATTCCCGCCTCTTGTGTTTCAATCTGGTTGTTTTAAAACAGAACCCCCATCACTCGTGGCTGCCACGGTCTCGTCGATCCCACATAATTACGGATGCTGTCTACAGGAACTAGGTAGTTAGTTACATCGGTACAATTTTCCGCCCATGATTTCATCAGGAATGCATCAAAAGAAAAAGCCTGCCTGAGGACTGAGGGGGAAACTCTGCCAACCCCAAGACCCCGGCCCGGCGCCAATGAGTAAAAAAAAGGTTATGATGCCGGATGCATGCTTTTCTGCTGCAGCTAAATAACTAGATGGACAGGCCCGGCCGGCCGACAGGAAGAAAAAGGAAAGTGGTTTTAGTTTAATCAATCACCGACGACGCAATTGTTGGTACTAATCTTCGGGAGATGGTGGCCGGAAAGAGGCCCGATTCTTTGATGCTGTTTTCAAACCCCATTCATTATCAACACATCTATTCCATATGCTAACACACAACTTGACACAGGTCCAGGCCTCGACCTCGAACAAAAGATCTCCATGTTTCGCCTCTCTGTGCCCCGGGGCTCCTTGTCTAGTTCCAGTCTCGGCATATCAACCTCGCTAGCATTAGGTTGAAGATGATAAAGCACACACACAAAGACTCGGCGAATTAATTAGGCCAGCCACGAACACATAATTCCTCCGGAGTAACTAAATATCAGAAAGAATCATCTTCATCAATATCAAACCAAACAAGGAACCCATCTCCATCACCCTTCCCCTCCTTTCTCCCAACACAAATGCCGCCATCTCCCAACCTTTTATTAACAAGCAGGACAACCTCCTCCTTTGTCAATCACTTAAAAGGAAAAAGGAAAGACCAAAGAAAGGAAAAAGGTCCAGAACCTGACACTTTCATTAATGAACTAACTCCATCATCCCACCCAAGTCCCAGCCGGTCACCGACTTGACCGTGCGGTCCCACTGCCAGCCTGCCACTACCTAGGTATTGTGCGGGGAGGGGAGGGGAGGGGAAGGGGAAGGGGGGCCGCCAGGTGGCATGGAGCCTGAGGTGACTGCAGCTTGCAGCAAGCTTGCATAGTTAGCTACTGCAGCGCCAAGCCTGCTTTTGCTACAAGTCGAGTTTTCCATCATTCAAGTTCTGGCGGAAGGACTAAAGTTAGGTCCGAGATGCTGGTCCCGAGGGCCGACGGTGACAGGGGGGGGGTTGTTGATGGCAATTGCGATGGCGAGGTCGGAGGAGGGGGAGGCCCAGGGGGATACATCATACATGCATGGTTTAAGTTAATTATTAAGAATTTGGTTTCGCTTGCTGATAGTAGTGATAGACCTCCAGGAGGGAGGGCTAGGGTAGTTGGTTTGGAGATCCCAGTCCCCGGGCAGCTGGGATTCATGCTTCGTGGGACGCGCTGTATGGCCCTATCCTCTGGCGATGGGCCCCGGGGCGGTCAGCGGTCAGTGTGTGAATGGATGGATGATCCGATCCGTCCATGGAGTCGGGACTTTTTGGAGGGGGAGGGGTTTACAATATGGAGCGTATGCACTGCTTGGCGGCTTATTTAATAGAGGAACTTGACGTGGTCAATTGTTCGATTTTGATTTTGAATTGTGTGAAAGAGCAGATGGAAATAAATATCACCAGGTCAGGTCTGGCGGGTTTTTGACATTTGTTTGTTTGTCGGTGTTTGTCCCAGCGTCCGCGCAGCCCCTTCTTTCAATTCACCTCGATCCGTCACATTTTATCTTCTCTCCCCGTCGACTACGTAGGGATTCGGGAAATGGATGGAACCCCTGGATTGGACAGTTTGTTCAATGCAAGCTGCTTGTCAGCCTGTCACTGTCACGGCCTTGTTTTATATTATCTGATCCCATCCATGTATCCATGTTTTTGTCCCACCGCCCAATTGGAAAAACGTCCTGAGCGCGGAAAGTTTAAATCTGCTGCTTGTGGTTGGTTGGGGTTATTTTATGTGTCTCACGCGACCAGTAAAATAACTATGGGGTATGGGGAGAGTCAATTGTATGTACGGAGTACGGATAGCCTTACAGCGGGATAAAGGAGTAGATGTTCTGATTATCTATTGCATAGTGTTGGATCGTACGTTCGAGCGATTAGAAACATAATAAGACTGAAGTATTAATAACTGTGCTTTGCACAATAAACTATTTCAGAAGGGAAAGAAGAAGAAAAAGAAAATAAAAAGAACTGTCATATTATTAGGTTATCTCAATTGTTCCCAGAAACCAGGTTTCTGCCATCCAGATATCTCGATTGCTGAAACCATGGATATCAAACTCTCTCATCACTGATCAGCGGAGACCTGGGCCCAATCTTTTACTTTTAGGCTTGTTGTTCTGCATTTGCTCGATGCCTAACTACGTAACTATTCTATGGAGGAGGGAGGGGGAAATGGATATTTCAAACCCCCTGACTGACATGATAGATACATTTTATTATTATTCCTCAGCCCAAGGATGCAGGTGTGGTTTCAACTTGTTGACTGGTCAACTTCTTTCTTCTTCATCAGGAGCCTTTCCGTTATGGGCTGGGTGGTTTTTAAATTCTTAATAACTATCCTCCTGGGCAGTGTAGGACTGGTTTAAAATGATTATGCAACTGTCAGTTGTGAAGGAAATGCCTAGATCTAGTAGTTATCTGGTGCAAACCCCCCCCTTTTATCTATCTATGTCATCCTCAGCTTCGGCACTCCATGAGGTATGCAGGATCAAAGTGTCGGATTCTTACATTAACCTTATCGGGAATCCGGTAGTTAAATTCTCAAAGCTTATTGTAACTGTGTGCATAAATTCCAATCCCAGATAATTTCCCTGCTACATACTACATCGGAGGGATGTATGTGGGACCTTTTCATCCGTCATCATCACTAATAATAGTTACTAGGGATGAGTTTTCTGTTTAGTTCCTCCCAAGTAAATAATATCCCATACGCTCATTGCCTGATTCTAACTGAGCGTACTGCGTCCTCTACTCATTATGCTTCGCTATGCCATCGTGGGCTCATAGGGTTTACGGATGATGGGAATCCACATCAAGGGCCAGATGAGATTCAAAGTGTAGGATCTAAAATAGATGTAGAGAAGGGGTTTTGAATCGAGCATACTGGGTGAGATTGGATTATCCAAACTATTCATGACTGGCCAAAGACTTGTGTATTTAGAGACTGCTTTGCTCTGCGCTGGACAGTCTCAGTTCGGATATTTATTTAGACAGGGCCAGTACGGTCCCGCCTGTTCGAGTAACCTTGGGCCACGCAGCGGTAAGGTTGGAATCAGTCTCGATGATTTTCAGAAAGACGATGCTGATATGGTGAGTAGGAGTACTACTAAACGATGATGTGTTCTGGTATATTCAACTGCCCCTACCACAGGCAAAGAAATACCCATTCATGGAAGGCCAACGGAAAGAAAGACGCTCTGTTTCCAAAGTGTCCCTGTGCCTGGCCAGCAAGCTTGGGATATCTATTCCCGGATGCATACATGTATGACTGACTTATCTGCATTGTAGTGGGCTGAAGTGGCAAAAGGCCTTGGACACGGACAGGCATTTGAGATGCAAGACATGGCCTACGCGGGGCACACTACTTGCGCCACTCAGTTTTCCTTGCTAGCGATGGCAGTAGCTTTGAGACTGGGGCAGGCGAGTGTCATCTGCGGACAGCTATAGGGAGGGTCATTGTAAACAAGGAGGAGTCCGCTGTGGAAGGCGGGGTGCTTGCGGCATGGGATGGAGTCAAGCCAAGCAAGGATGGGTTACTAATGAAGGGACAAGCAGGGTCAGCAGTAATGGAGACAGAGTATTGGCCAGAACATTGCCTTGACTCTGTATGTCTTGGAAATAGATGTTGGATAGAGCTGAGCACCATCCAGACACTCCATACTTCGGATGAGGGATGTTGGGCTGTGATTGGCTGGCTGGCGATCTCCGCCCTGTCACCCTCACTCAGCCTTGGCATCAACGGCTGCGCATCTGGACCCTGAGCTGGCTTCACACCTCACCCACACCCACACCTCAGACCCCAGACCCCTTCGCAACCTCAGCCGCCCTGTCTCCTCTCCCCGCAGCCCACGAGTCCGCCACCGCGCTGTCCGGCCTGTCGACCGTCCGCGCCAGCTGCTGACTGTGCTGCTACACGCGCTGTCCAGTCATACGACCTTCTTCCAGCCCTGAAGCGTGGTCTGCTGCTCCTCCTCCGCCCGCCTCCAGACATGGATCGCCAGGCCTCATCAGCCTGCTCAGCCTGGATCTGAGCCCACCATGCCCGAGCAATCCCCCCATGCCTCTGCTGCTGGCGCTGCTCCCCCCCCTCCCCCTCCCCCTCCACCAGCTCCGTCGTTGCCGCCCCAGCGCTACGCAACCCGAGCCACCAGTGCCTTTGCGCGCTTCGCCCACCCGTTCATCTATGGATCCCGCCCTCCAAGTCCCCAGCAGAGTGCGCCCCAGGAAGCGCCAATTGTCGCCCACCCGCGGCATTCTATAGCGCGGTAGGTTCCTATCTGTTTGGGTCTCCCACTGTCCGTACAATGGCCCCTCCTGACGCGTTGTTTCAACACAGTTCCGGCCCCTCGCAGACGATCGCGTATCAGACTAAGATCCGCATTTCTGCCCTGGACATCTCGCCCCAGCGCACCCACGCGGTCGTTGCGGGACGGGAAATTCTCAAGACAATCCGCGTCACACCGGACCACTGTGTGGAGGATTTTGACCTTCGCGCTTCAATCATTGGATACCATTCCAGCCACCATGTGTCGACCGGGGCATTGTCTGCAAAACACAAGGACCAGCTTGCCGCGAAGGATGTCAAGTGGTCACATGGAGAATACGATCGCATCATCGCCACCGCTGCCGCTAACGGGCGCATCGTGATCTATGACCTGAATCGGCCTGGGCTAGAACTGGGCAGGCTGCAGGAACATAATCGCCAGGTTCATAGGTTAGCGTTTAACCCTCACCGGGGTGCATGGTTGTTATCTGGTAGCCAGGATGCCACCATCCGGATGTGGGATTTGAGGATGGTATCTGGTGATCGAGGTGCGATGAACTTTGGTAGTAAAACTCGGTTTAACGGCCATAGTGAGGCGGTTAGGGATATTAGGTGGTCGCCTGCAGATGGTGTGGAGTTTGCTACGGCTACTGATAGTGGTGCTATCCATCGCTGGGATGTCCGCAAAGACAATGCGCCTCTGATGAAGATTAACGCCCATGAAAAGGCCTGTTTTTCAATCGACTGGCATCCCGATGGAAAGCATGTTGTAAGCGGGAGTACTGATAAACAGGTTAAGGTGTGGGACTTTTCGTCTACGGACCGCAGACAGAAGCCCTGCTTCCAATTACGCGCTCCGCAGTCTGTTAATAACGTGCGATGGCGCCCGCCATCATGGGCGTCGGAGACGCAGGAGAGTGGGAACTGGCAGTCTACGCAGATCGTCACTTCCTACGACCAGGAGGATCCACGTATCCATCTCTGGGACTTCCGGAGACCACATATCCCGTTTAAGGAATTTGATCGCTACAAGATTCCGCCTACCGATTTGTTATGGCATTCGAACGATCTGCTGTGGACGGTTGATAATGATGGCACCTTTACACAGACAGATGTGAAATTCGCGCCTCAGGTCGTCCAGCGCAGGAAACCGTGCGCAGTAGCTTGGAGTCCCAGTGGCGACGTTATTGCGTTGAATCAGAGACGTCCGCCACGGCGAGGATTGAACATGAATTTCGAGCCCTCGGAATTCTTGGGTCCCAAGGCAGCAAAAGCAGCCAGCGGTGAGAAGGTAACAACTAGCCTCAGCCTGACCGATGATGGTCTGGATGAATCGGGCCTTGCTTCGCTACGTAAGCGGCCACACAAAGGGGCATACGCCAGGGGCTCGAAATCGCTCAGTGGTACTCCGCCAATGTCGGAGGATAGCCCAACTGTTGTTTCCCTTGAGAAGGCGATTGCACATAGTGGAGTGTTTGAACCTAGCCAGGTTGGAGCTATTGGACATATTTCTGGGGCTACGTTTGACCCGGAAGTATTCGAGTATCTTGCAAAGCATTATGCGCCGTTGATGGAGAGCTCAGATGCTAAAAATGAGCATGTTGATATATTAGAGGATATCCAAAGGAGCCTTGATGAGAATGCAGAACGTGCAGAGGATGCATCGCTATACAGACTTGCTCAGACGTGGAGAATTATCAAATATGCCGTTTGTCAGGAGCTAAAAGTTAGGGCTGAGCAGCTTGCATCCGCTCCAGAACAAGAGACTGACAGTACGAAATGGAAACTGTCAAAGGATGGCAATGTCGTCGATCGGCCTCATAATCATGAAGAACCCTTTTCTGATAAGCTTAAAAGCCGGCTGTTCAAAGGAGTGATAGAAACAGAAGGACCTGCTCGAGTAATGGCTGATCCCGAAAGTACATCGAACATGACGACTCCTCTAGCCAAGCCGTTACCCGACTCTCCTCACACCGGCAGCTACAGTGATCATTCAGATGGCTCAAACTCAGACCGCGAATTCGACAATATCCAGCCGCTTCCACCATCGGTTCTTAGCTCGCATGGAGGGAATTTTGAGCAAAGGGTGGCTGCGGCGGAGGATACAAAATCTGGACCTTTTAACGCCAATGAGGAGCTACAGGCAAATGTAGCCCGTGCAATACACGGTCCACCTAGGAGCCCATCACCAAATCGCATGCTCAAGCAGGACTTGGCTCTTCCAGATCCGTTTTCTGAAGGGCAGAGGTCTGCACCCCGTGCAATTGCAGGCAGGGCGGATTGGCGTGTGCGTGAGATCCCCAATTTCGAAAACCGCGACATCGAAGAGGAAGAAGAAGAGTACGATCAGAAAGTTGAAGAGAGGAGGGCCGTTCTACAGAATTACAAACTTTTCCCGAAGCGAGTATTGTCACTTGATCCTCATGATAATATCATCAAAACTCCGACTCCTGTTCATTATGTACGCCATGATTCCACGGAAAGCTTTCCCATGTTCTCTGCTTCCACCGATAGTTCTCAGCGGACCAAATCGATTTCTGAATCATGTTCGCCAGAGGCCTCTCAAGAATCTACTGGCTGGGCAGCGGCAGCTGGAAGTTCGTTGGAGAGGATAGCGGAACTTGAGATCGGGTCGCTTGCAAGGTCAGTCCTTGACCAGAATAACATTCAAACCTCCGAAGACTCGTCGCTTGGCGTTTCGCCCTTCGAGTCTAACATTGTTGATCTCGAGCGCCCATTAAGCCCTCTTCCGTTTTTGGCGGAGACGTCCGTTGTGAGAGATCGAGCCAGGCGGAAGATACGACAGGGCTATACGACCAGCAGGGAGTCTAAGCAAGATCCTCGAGACCATCCTACTCTTCGCCCAACTAGCACACACAAGAAGGACGGCATTGGACTCCCGCTTCCTCCTGCCCCCTCTGATTCCCAGCCATGGAGTGCACGTAACATTATCAGAGAGGCCTTGAAGCATTATTGTACAAACTCCCCAGTTGACATGCAATCTGCAGCTCACCTGCTCCACAAAATGCATGTTCTTTTCTCCTCATGGGAACAAATATTGCCGCATGAAGAGCGTGAATTGATTTTCAAAACTTACAATGAACAGCTTCTGAGACAGGGGATGTTCATCGAGGCTGCTGAACTTAGACTATTATGTGTCCCCACATACCCGTCTGTTTATGATTACGCGCAGCAAGACACATTTATCAACGTATACTGCTTTGAGTGCAGGAAACCCTACGAGAATCCAACGCGGGATAACGAACGGTGTCATCGCTGCGGCGTCTCTCAACCGCCCTGCACAATATGCATGAGCCGCGAACCCCCCATCGAATGGACTTTACAATACTCCTTAAAAACCGAAAAACCCACCACCATCCCAGAGCAACCTCCCACTCATACCCTCCCCCACACAGACTCCCACCAATCCCGGGAAAACCCGCCAACCTACCGCCCCCACGGCTCGGCCCTCTGGTCCTGGTGCCAAGGCTGCGGCCACGGCGGCCACACCGCCTGCCAAACGGCCTGGCTCACCGATACCTCCACCAGCGAGGGCGGCTGCGCCACGCCCGGCTGTCTCCACGACTGCGGCCCTGGCCCCCGCCGCGACCAGAACCGCGCCTCGTTGATTGAAGAATCCAAACGCGCGAGGGATATCTCGTCAGCGCGCAAGTCGAGCATTGGCTTTGCGAAGAGGGATTCTTGGGCGGCAGGGGAGAGTAAGGCTGTCGAGAGGGTTAGGGGGATGCTTGGAGTTGGTGCTGGTGGTGGGGCGGGCACTGCTGCTGCTGCTGCGAGTGGGGCGCCGGCTGGGCCGTCTGCGGCGACGGGTGGCGGTCCTGGGACGGGCCCGACGACGCTCATGTCGCCGAAGAAGGTGAGGCTGGTCACGCCTAGCGAGGAGGGGAGTCGGGGCCAGGGCCAGGGCCAGCCGGGGAATACTAATGTTAAGGGGTTAGGTATCGGAACTGGACCCGCGACGCAGCATAGGGAGTCGATTTCTGAAGTTCCATTTGGTGGGAAGTTGGCTTGAGGTGTACTTTTGTCTTTTCCTTTTTTTCCCTTCTCCTGCTTGGTTCTTTAGCGTGGCATTGCAAAGCTGTGGGAGTTTGGGGTCCATCCATTCTATTTTTTGCTGTTGGTATTATTACTAGGTTTCCCCGTTTCTTACTTAAACATTTTTTCTTCGGCTGCCTATTTAACTAGCTATTTGGACGCTGTATTTTTCTCTTCTCGGCTTCAAAGGCGCTACGTGCAGACTGTCCGGACAGTTGTAGGAACGTTTTCTTTCGTTTTTTTTTTTACCTTCCCTTATCCATCCATCCGGGTCTTTTGTTTGTACCCACCCGTCGATGAATGACAGACAGTGTTTGCTGTAGCTATTATGTATGATATGATATGAAGCCCGCAGGGTCGAGTGAGTGGAGTGAATGGGGATTGAGTTGCATATAACATCTATCTATCTATATGACATCTATAATGATATGATATAATTCTTTTCGAGGCTACTATGTATGCACCGTCATCATGGTTATAACGGACTGGCTGTGATGACTATGTTCGTATGATGTATGTAATGTACATTCGATGAATAGATAGATGAATGGATAGCCTACGCGGTATGGCATGGTTTTGCTAGGTAGGCTAGGCAGGCTAGGCTAGGTAGGAGAAGTCTGGGTGGGTGGGTGGGAAAGAAACGAGACGACGAAAGCCATTCCATCAGTCCAAAAGTGAAATCATGATTCCAACTAAACAGCTTACTCCGCCTATGCAGGTAGGTATTTAGATAGGTAGGATATCCATTCCCTATCACTCACATCACCAAAAGCTATATCCCTCCGCCCCGCACCCCCCCCACATCCTCCCGTCCATCAAACAACAACAATCCAATACATACTCATAATACATAACCCCCCCCCCCCCCAAACCCCTCAAAACCGCCTCTTCTTCTTCGCCGGCCCCGCACCACCACCACCAGCACCACCCCTCCCCCGCTCCTCCAACTGCCTCCTCAACTCCTGCCGTTTCCGATTCGCCCGTTCCTCCGGCGTCTCTTCCACTTCCTCCTCCTTTGCTTTCGTCTCTTCTTGCTTCGAGGACGGGCGAGACGGCATGCGCATGGGTGTAGACGACTGCTCCCGCTTCCGCGCCGGCGCTGTATCGTTCTCGTTCGAGGCAGATGGGGTTGGGGAGGGCTGTGGTTGTTTACGTGGGGATGGGGATGCGGATGTGGATTTGGCGTCGCCGCCGATTACGCCTAGGGGTCGTTTTTGTTTGGGTTTGGGTTTGGTTGTTGTTGATGGTTCAGGGGCCGGTGGTGGTGGGGGTGCTGTTTCGTCTTCGGTTGTTTTTTCTCCGTCGCTGGGCTCTTCTGGTGCGGGTTCAGGTGGTTGTGGTTTCTTCTTCTTCCCGCCGCCTATTTGGCCTAGGAGGCCCGAGCGTTTGGGTTTGGGTTCCGGTTCCGGTTCCGGTTCGGGGCGTTTTCTTTTAGTAGGGCGGGAAAGTGAGGTTTCGGTATCGTTGTCTGATTCGGTGGGAATGTCGTCTGGGCTTTGGACGGGGGCGGGTTTCCTTGTTGTTGGTTTGTGTTTCTGTTTTGGGACGTCGCTGTCATTGGTGGCGGTGGATTCGTCGGGGTTTTCTTGTTTCTGTCGGGGTTTCTCTTTGGGCTTCTTTGGCGCTGGCTTTTTCCCGCCTATCGTCCCATGCCCGCTGGGTTTTGGTTTTGGTTTTGGTTTTGGTTCGGGGGACGTTTCGGAGTCGGAATCTGATTCGGATGGCTGGTGCGACTTTCTCGCTGGTTGTTTCTGTTGTTTCCCGCCAATAGTCCCGAGGCCTTTTGCTTTGGTCTTGGGCTTTGAAGCCGGGCGGATATCATCTTCAGATGCCGTGGCCTCAGGGGAAGATTCGACAGGTGACTTTCTCTCCTGAATTCCTTTTTCCTGGGGTTTGGGAGATGCCAAATTTCTATCCGTAGTCCGCTCCCGGCGACTAGGACTTCTCAGTCTTGGGGGTGTTGCCATGGTCTACAAGGAAGTTTAGTATGGCTTGTCCAGGTATTTATTGAAAGATTTGTTCCCCTACCTGAAATTCGTCATCTTCGCTTTGGGTATCCTCTTCCATGGGGGAAGGTGTCTTTTTCCGTGCAACCTTTTCTCGTGGCTTAGTTGGTTTGGCCGCTTTAGGCTTCTCGACAGTGCTACTCAGTTGACTCCACCAATTGTCCTCTGGAATGGCAAAGTCCTCATCGGATGAGGCAGGAAGTGAGGACGAGCCAGAGAGCTCTCTCGCAATGTCGATTCCAAGGCTATAATCCAGATTTTTGGCTGCAAACGAGCCGTTCCATGATTCCTCGTCAAAAGGAGCAACACCTTTGATATGTTTCGCAGCTTGGGCAAGCAAAGGTTCTTTCTGGGAGACACGCACACCACCCATGGCAGGGAAAACTGTACTCAAATCAACGCCAGCAGACTCTATCTTGTCAAATAACTTGCCCAAGGCCCAGTCTTTCTGCTTTATATGCTCGATAAGAGACTGGATGCGGGCTTGCTGACTGAGCTCCGACTTCAAAATCGGCAGCAGGATATGTTCAGTCAAGGATATTTGAGGTAATTGTGAAAGAGTAAATATCCATTCCAACGGGTTCAGAGGTGAGGGGAGCTTCGTGGATGTGAGAAGCTTAAGCTTATCCTCTCCGGTGCTTCGGATTAATGACACTGTAGTGCCTCTTGAGCCTTGTAGGGCGTCCGTAATCTTTTGGAGAAGGACCAGATATTGCTCATCATCTTCGCTAGGGTCGATGCTTGTATCGTGCTTGGACGCGTTGTCAAGGATTTTCTTGCGAGTCAAGTTTTCACTCCAGATATAGACAAGATCTGTTACCAATATCTCGTAGCCCGATGCACTTGTTTGATATTTGAAAAGTAGGGGTGGTGTTGCGCCTTCGCTGGGGAGCGGGAGTCTTTTCCAACTGTCCATGTTTTTCATTTGGGGAATAACTCCAGAAATTATTTAATAGATTGGTTTGGCATTTTTGAAGAAAATATATCAGGGAGATATCTCGTCGTCGATGGGATCAGGAGATGGTTGTCCGCGGATGTTGATGTTGCCTGGAGTAGCTTCGCATAAGGGAAGGTTTTCCGAGCTCGGCTAACATTCCTGTTAGGTGGGCATCAACGACCTCGACTGTCCCGACCTCAACCACCCAGTGGCGTTCATTTATCCCTCACTCCAGCATACGACGACAAGGATAGCATACGCTTGCAAGATGTCCTACCGAATGCCTGATCGGACGGGCTCTAAGAGGAGCAGATCCCGCTCTCCCTCGTCGTGGCGTCGCCCTGAGAAGTTCCCCCGTAAAGTCGACGGCGGCAACCCGCCAACCGATCGTTCAAGAGAGCCGCGCTACAATGGCCCATCGGGGCGGCACCCACGGAGCATGAAGGAGCAGACACAACTGAACCAGCTGCAGGAAGATGAGAAAATGCGAGAATGGGTGGCGCAAGAGGATGATTTCGTTCTCAAGCAAGCAAAAAAGAAGGCAGAAATACGGGTGAAGGAAGGACGCGCCAAACCGATTGACTGGCTCACCATCACCCTCCGAGTCATAGACCCTACGAGAAACCCCCTGGATGATGAGATAGCGGATTCCGACCTCGACCTGATTGATCCAGATGGTGTCTTTGAGGGCCTGTCGCTCGATCAACTGCGTGACCTTGAGGCCGATATAGATACGTTCCTGACACTGGAAAAGAACTCTAAAAACCGGGATTTTTGGAAGGTATGTAGTAGAATGAGATGTATATTGGAGAGACAATACTAATACCTTGATAGACGATGAAGATAGTCTGCGGAGACCGGAGGCAAAAGTCCCAAGCATCCGCTCCGGAGGATAGAGCCATGAACTCCGTCGTCGGAGATATCAACAAACTACTTAGTCCAAAGTCCTACGAAGAGCTTGAAACCCTCGAAACCCAAATACGACGAAAGCTGAACTCCAAGGATCCTATTGACACAGATTATTGGGAACGGCTATTGAAGAGTTTAACTGTTTGGAAAGCCCGGGCGAAGCTGAAGAAGGTATATCAATCTGTAATCGACAGCCGCGTCGAAGGGCTACGGATTCAGCAAAGGGAAGAAGCAGAAGCTGTGCGGAAGAAGCTGGCGCCACTTGCACCTATCTCGATAGCGGCTACAAAATCTAGTGACGTTTCGTCGTCCAGCATCCAGAATGCGGAAATATCACTTGACCTCGACCCCGAGCCTCTTCTGCAACTTCGGTCTCAGGACAAGGCTCTTGAAATTCTGGACGAAGAAGCGTTTCTTAACAAAGTGGTATGTTACCCGCCATTCCTAATCCTTGTTAGTTTTTTTTAAACAAAAACTAATTCTTCGATAGGCCCTCGACCGCCAAAAGATCATGAAAATGGGATTTGTGCCCTTGAGGCATCGAACCACCGAGAAGCAATCTACTTTGGTTGCTACTCCGGCGGTGGATACTTCTATATCTGCATTTGCGTCCCGATTCGCCGCAATTCCAAATGAAGACTTTTCGCAGGCCACAAAAGCTTTGTACGAGCGAGAAGTTGCCAGAGGAGTCAGTGAAAACGAGGAGATTTTTGCAGGTGAAGAGGTTGTGAGTACGTCTTCAAAACCAACCTGGGCAAACAAGTATCGACCTCGCAAACCACGATACTTCAACCGTGTCCAGATGGGTTACGAGTGGAATAAATATAATCAGACCCATTACGATTACGATAACCCCCCGCCAAAGGTTGTACAAGGATATAAATTTAATATTTTCTATCCCGATCTTATCGATAAAACCAAGGCTCCGACCTACAAAATCGAACGAGAGAATGGAAGAAAACGTGGCCAGTCATTCGCCCCTGCTGGAGAGGAGGACACATGCCTGATTCGTTTTATTTCGGGTCCTCCTTACGAAGACTTGGCTTTTCGGATAGTAGACAAGGAATGGGACTATAGTGCGAAGAGGGAGAGAGGATTCAAGAGCAGCTTCGACAAGGTATGATCCCTTCTTCTAAGGAATGTGGAAGAGTAAATACTAACTAACTGCAGGGTATCCTACAACTTCACTTTCAGTTCAAAAAGGTACGTTCACCGAGCTCGTACTGTAATAAACCCCCAAAACTAATCATAATTTCGTCGTAGATATATTACCGCAAATAACCATTTCAGTATTTTACCCTTGACGGAGATCCACCGGCTCGGGATTCGCGTTTTACAGGTATCGCTTTTCGGAGTTCTGGATCCCACATGGACCAACATAATCCCGTTGGACGGAAGGGGAAAATACGTGTCCGCTCGGTTGCCAGGCTTGTCCCGCCTGTTGAACGTCGAAAAGTCCTGTTTTTGTTGGTCAGGCTTCTAGCATCCACCGCAACTGCCTGTCTTAATACGGGGCTGGTGGTAGCACCGGATATTTTTGGACCCACCATATAGCTTATTTCGGGCTTTTATGCCCAATCAATCGTTGCTGCCACCTCCAAGAACCCTATATCAAACTCGTATAAGCGACAGTTCTGCGGAAGTTTACGTCACATAACCTTCTTACCCTCATGTGGTTGTTAGAAACCAGGGCTTTTTACCGGCTTCATACGGAGTATTTGGATGACTGTTCCCGCGCGGACCATATTTCTGGATCCATGCTTAATTCTTGCAAGATGTTGCTATGGCTCGGTACCATCTAAGATATCCATCCCCGTGGTTAGAGCTTTCAAACGAGAGAAAAAGAAAAGAAAAAGATTTGCCAGTGATCCACAACCATTTCCAAACACGCCGACTCAACTCAGCAAATGAGGAAAGCAAAAAAAATATAAAGTGGAAGAGAAAGAGCCCAATCAAACTAAATCGAAAGAACAACAACTTTGCCTTTCAGGGTTTTGATTGCCCTAGATCAGCGAGAAGCGATTTTTGCAAATAGTTTGCGGGAGTGGCTTCCAGATCGCCGCCCCAGCGATCAAGCCTGTCAAGCCACAAGCAGTGCATCACATAATAGCGCCAGCAATTAATGACAGGCTCCATTTCCGCACCCTCCGCAGCTATCCGCTTCAACCAGTGCGACTAGCCTAGTGAGCGAGCCCGCTTGACACCTTCCAACGCTTTCCCCCTTCCCCCAGGCTACTGTAGGACTAAATCTTGGGCATCCCTGGAAAATAATTGGTGTTTCTAAGCAGATTGGTGTACCACGGAACATACTCTAAGGCAAAGCACAATTGCAAGTGCAAAAAGATCTCAATCGTTTTATCACAGAGGTTCTTTGTTTGTTATTTTACTGCCCTTTTTTACACGCCCTCTGCAGAGATGATTGCCCCATGAGCTGGCACATACAATTGCAGAACTAAACTATGAAATGGGCTGCCTTATCACCCATCCCGCAAAGGCGATGTTATTACCTGCGTCTCACATACCTCATTTCTAGAAAACCCCCAGCCTTTAATATCCATATAGTCACACCGTTTGGAACTCGCCGACCCCGCTGAGTTCAACCTCAACTGAGACAGATGCAACTTGAACGCATTCAGCCATTATCAAAGCAGATGAAAGAAGATGAAAGACAGCGGTGGATATCATCCTTCCCAGGGCTCCCGAAACATGCGGACGCAGTATCCGTCTATCCCATCAGAAACTTCGCAGGTGTATGGAACACCTCCATTTGAGCAATCCTCACCTTTCGCCCATACCGACATTTACCCAAGCTCCTTTGACCCTTCGCCATGTTCCATCCCGAATTCAAATGTCAATGATTTGATGATGTCTGGGTCGTACTTGACTCAAAGTGCAGAGTCGGTCCCGAGAGGGTTTCCGCCACAGGATCTGTGGACCCATGGCCTGAATGAAGCCTTTCTCTCAAACTCCTACCTTGATCGGACTGATGCGAGAAACGACATGTTGTGGGCTGGCGACGATAGCACGACAACTTTATTTCCTCAAGGGTCGTCCTTCAGTCAGGAACATTCGCCTGTTGATTTACGGGCGTTCAATTATTCTACTTCATTTTCAGAATACCAATCAATACACGGAGCAAATCTATCTCCCCCCCTCGATGATATGCGAGTACAGCAGCGGCAACGACTTTCGTTGCCTAACTATCTAGACCCATCGATACAACGTCTAGGTTCAAACTCGCCCACTGTTTTCCCTCCATCACCAGCACACTCCGTGGTTTCGAGCCCATCAGGAGAATCGAATCATCCACAATTCACCCCTGATCCTACGCCATATTCATCCGCTAATATTATGTCTGGCGACGAAACCGATGGTGGGAAAGATCACGACGATTTGCCCTACGCTAAATTGATTTACCGAGCTTTAATGTCCGCCCCCGGGAAGAAAATGGTTCTCAAGGAGATTTACGAATGGTTTGAAAAGAACACGTCCAAGGCGAGAAACGCCGACTCGAAAGGCTGGCAAAATAGTATCCGACATAATCTTTCAATGAATGCAGTAAGTCATCACATACTTTCTCCGTCTAAACCGTCGTCGGGATCTGACTCCATCACTCTACTATAGGCATTTCAAGGCATGAAAGATGACTCCTCCCCTGAAGGAGGGCCGAGGAAGGTGGCGAACGTATGGGTTCTCACTGAAGACGCTATCAGGAAGGGAGTACAGTCCACGACGAGGTACCGGAAACCTGGAATCCACAAAAAGTCGTCAAAATCGGAACATCCCGCTCCGCAGCGCCAACGATCCGGGGCCAAAGGCGGCAAAGCAGCTAAGAAAGCGGCAAAGCTAAAGCGTGAGTTGCAGGGGCCACAAAAAGGAACCGTGGACCCTGAAACTACCTTTCCTCTCTACCACCTTGGTAACAATAACAATCTTACCATCCCCAACGGCGACTATCAGCACATATACTCTGACCAATTAATGTCAGATGGATATGGTCTGAGAAATGTGATCGGCCTTGCCGATCACCCCTCCCCCATTTACCCAGACCCGGATATGCATGGAAGCAGACTACTCTCAGAGTCCTTATTTTCAGCAACCAATAGAGCCGGGCCAAGGATCTAACGACTTCAAATGATGCTTTATTCATCCAATCAATTGGTACCATTTATCACGCCTTTTTCTTTACTCCATCCCCCCCCCTTTTTTTTTCCAGCCTTCCCCGCTTCTCCAACCCCATGCACATGGCTCCAGTGTTATCTCTTTTCTTTGGCGCATGAATCATGTCTACGATTTACTAGCGTGTTCATACTAGGTTGTTTTGCCCATACTTTCCGTTCCAGAAGCGGGGTGTTGATTCATTTGCAGGTTCTGGCATGTACTTTTTTTCATTGTTCTAAAGTTTTGCATCTGTTTGGATTTGGGCAAGCCTTTGTCGTTATGATGTCTACGATTGATCTACACGGCCTTCTGTTTCAATGCGTTTTCTGCGTGTACATTACAATAGGCGGGATGTTTTATGTTGGATTTAGTTGTGCATATCCTCGTTTCCAGCCATGCATATGAGAAATGGCTGATGTAACGCTATTAAACAGACTTCTTGAAGCATTTTTAACTGTTTTCTGTATCACTCAAATTATCATAGGCAGGCCAGGTATACATTCACAGTTTTGATGCCGACTGGAAAGAATCCATGGCGAATTGCCTAGGTGCCGCGGCTAGAATAAATACCGCTCAAGCCACGTTTGAAGCCCGTAATTATTAAGCCTCCATCCCCTAGAGACCCTTAAGTTAGTCGATCATGTAAATTAAGGTAAGACATTATTGCATATGTACCAGTAACTATTCCTTTTGGCCTAAAAAGCAATGTTTTACATGTTTATGAAAGAAATGGATAGACCCACTTACCGTCCGACCCGATCTTTGCTTTTGAATATACTAAGTCTACGGGCCAACCCAACCCCTTAACTCTCCAAGCAATCCGATTCTCGGGAAGCGCCTCCGCATTTTGGGCTTGTCAGGACGTGCGGCTGCTTTGCCGAGATCGGCCCCTAGCGTCCACCGTTTACATAACAATATCGAAATTTATGCTTAACTGGGGGCGGCTAGACAATTTTGCAAATAAGATGATCTTCCGGATACGATTTAGCCTTTCCGGAGTGGTGATGCTTGTGATGAACCGCCTGGTCAGCGGCAGGGTTGGATCTCTCTATCAGAACCTTGGAACTTCGTCCCATACTCTCGGATTGATGTTAACCGTCACGCTCACACGCTGGGATGTATGTATGTACTTCGATATGCACGTTCTGCTGTCTACTCCATAGAAAAACAAACGTGAGGTCGTGATCCCAAGACTCCATTGATCACTAGCTCACATCCCTGCATAAGCAAGTAGAGGATCGACCGCTATTTCGGAACGAACCGATCACCCATGGCGCGGGTAGAATAATACCAAGAAACGCAATGACCCTTCTCCCACTCGCTTCTGGTACTTACTATTAGCATGTTCCTTAGGGGTCATGATAGTACATGATAGTACATTATGCGCACACAGCCGCTAAGGCAGGTTTTGGGTTTTCCAGAAAATCCTACATCGACCATATGCTATCGCAACAGCTGTCATTGCCATGCTTGTATATGACTGGCAGGGTGTTCCCTCCGATTGGAGGCGTTGCATGCATAGAGATGTCTCAAAATTTTGACTATTGAGAAAAAAATGATACTGGTCAAATCCCTCCACGATCGATAGGATGAGAGACGTTGAATCCGGACGGCGGACACCTCTGGAAATCGCCCATTTTCAAGCCCCGCGTCCCATTGGGTGCCATATGATTTTTTTTCAAATTAGGTAACTCTAAAGTACCTGATGGCTCAATCATGAATTGCATTGTCTTAACCGTCGATCTGAGAAACCTCCATTCCTGCATCGTGAATTGTCACGGGCCATGGCCCATGGGGGGCAGGCCATCCCCGGTTTTACAACCGAAAGCGCTAGACGGTTTAAACCTGGGACTGCCTGTGTGCACTGTGGATCATTCTGCAGCCACCAACCTCGCTTCCGAAGTAGGCCCGCTCCTGACAATAGTGGTTACATTTAGGGTCCACAATTAGTTGATAGTGTGAGGAGTGCATAAACACAATCTATCGTCCATCCAGGGATCTTATGTCGTTAACGGAGATCTTTTGGTGAGGTTTTGAGTACTCTAGGGATATCCGAATTCATCCTCTGTAGAGTGAGTCTGCTATTGGATTTCCACGGGGTTAAGAAGGTGCATAGAATGGCAGCAGTTTCCAGGGGACCCATTGCCATTGGTCTCAGGAATAAAGTATCCGGCAGGTTTGTGTCCAGCTCTGTCAATCATGATCCAGATAGGTCTATGAGCATGATGGAAACCCTGCTCTGTTCAACACAAGAGGTGGCATGGGAAGTGGCTTTCTTTTCTTTGGATTAGCAGGAGGGATTTCAGCAATGATTAGGCAAAATAGGCCTGGGTAGTATGAAAGTGGCATGTTACAAAGGTTTTCTCTTGCTTCAGTCGGGGGTTGGTTGGTTTATCAAGCGTGCGGTTGAGATAAGGTGAAGAAGCTCAAGCGCGGGCCCCACTTTAACGTCGGCTGGCGGCTAACTACTAGCGCGAATGGACCCCAGCCAGACGAGCTTGGATGGGGTAGATACTAGATAGATTTGTTGTGTTGCGAATAATACATCTGGTTCTTGTTAGCAGGTCTGATTTGCTTCAATCCCTCTTTGCTGCTGGTGCAGTGCCTGGATCTTTTTCTATGCCGTTTTGCCCTACATACATATAACTTCCAAGGGTCCGAAATATATATATATGTTCTCATCGGTTATTAGCATCAAGGAACCGTATATCCCGGGTTTGCCTCCCAGTTGTCTCAGTTAAGTTTCCGTCCTGCTCTACAACACTCTACTCCAAGGGAAAACCCATATAGGTTAATAATACATAGTCTAGATTCCGTATTAGCTGCCGAACAAGGATCCCAATGGTGGATCTACTTATTCTTGTCCCTACCTGGCCAACGCACCCTCTACGCTGCGCACTGTCCCGGCGGATCCATGCGAAGGGATGGCTACGATGTCCAGACCCTCTGAAGATAGACCCTTGGTGCGAGAATGGGTTTAGACTGGAGCATACCCTGCGTGAATCTGCTGTTCCATTGCATTCAGCAACGCAGACTTAAGTTTTACTATGACTTTTGGCCTGTACCCATGCCTTCAATGCTGCAAAGCATATCCTCTCACATTGGTCTGGACCCCTTCTCGACCTCTCGGAATCGCTCTCCCGGGGCGTGAAAAACCTTTTTTCGAAACTATCCTGCATGAAGAATGAAAGAATATCTTCAGGTGAATGAGGATCTGAGGCGCAGCCATTCATACATCTAGGACTGACGTGGTTATCGTATGCAACATGCCGCTATCCGAGCTGCGGGAGTATGATGGCGGGCTGCAAGGAGCTCCTGGGCAATAGGAATGCTACCATTTTGCCCCACCCTGGGCCGCATGGTCTTGGTGTTTGAATCATGTTGTTATCCTTGGCCTCATTCTTTCGCAGTTTCATACAGGGCGATAAAAGTACATTTAGCAGAACGTTGCATTGCCGCGCGCTTTTTATTCTTCGTTACAGTCCCTCCCCCAAGTTCAACGGTTAATGCGATTTGAGGAATGAAAACCAATATACTTATCGATAGTTTCCGCTGTATATGTCGAAAAAGCTGCTGTCGTCGAAGTACCTTGCTCGGATTACCGTCCAATCCCTCTTCCTTCATTTTCCGCCCATATTTGCATAGTTCCCAAAAATCTGCGTACATATCATTGTATATGCCATCTCCCTCACTGCATGAGGAGGCTATGATTTGGAGGTAGCACCACCGAAACGCAGGGAATAACCAAGGAATATGACCCCAACAAAACTGACCACTCCCCTAAACAGGGCGGTGCATTCACGCTAGCTCCCAGGCGGTATGACCACCTATAAGGTCAGGGCGGGAGATCCACGCACTGCATAGCCTGAGGGCACGGTGCAATTCTCGGGATGGATCGAACGAGGCACCTATATTATGGTTGACGGAATGCACCTGGCTTCGTCGTACACTCACTGGCGGTCATCCTTTGCCCTGAGGGCTGGGGCCAGTAATCAGATTACAGCTGGTAGGCCCGCCTCGCTCTAGCAGGCGTCGTCAGGGCTGCAAATAGCCGTGAGGCTGCTCGTACGACATATACCCAAGCCGGGATATGCCTAACCTCATCCACAGTCGGTGGGGAAGGCAGGTTGCACCCAACCCGTGTTATTATAACTGATATTCGTCAAAAGACACTTTCTCAGGATTGAATGAGGCTTCCCGGTAGAAAGGTATTCCGTGGTTGGGGGGAGATTGAAGGACGGGACAGATCGTTGGCCGTTTGTCCACCTCCCAACCCACCAGCCACAAGCCGGTACGTACACCTGGATAGAGGGTTGCTGCTGAGGATATGTATGCTTTGATTAATCATGATACATGGCATTTTATTTATAGTGAAACTGCCGTATGTTTTACCGGCAGGGAAATACCAGGTGCAATGATTGTTTGGGTTGGTTAAACCACCATAGAGAGGAAACATATGATCCGGGTGGGAGAATGATTTGAAATAATGTAGGGAAATGGCGTTAAATTCATTTTCAATTGTATTTGGGATGAATTGAAAAATTGTTGGCCTTATATCAAGGAAAGCCTTGGGGGCATTCCCGAACCAAGCAAAGCCCAATGCATCGTGGACTGGAATATCATCATATCACTGGCGCAAAGGAAAAAAATATATGATGCAATGCCCTGACTGACGTTTCCGTATGTCGTTGTTTTTCCGCCATCTGCGTCCCACAGAACTCCGAAACAATTGAACAACTTCCGCTCCAAACCCCCCATCTTCACCAGATTAACGCTTCTTCGCGGAAGCAGCAGCCTTCTCCTGCGACTCCTTCAGCACCTTCTTGACGATCTTCTGCTCCTCGATGAGGAAGGCCCGGACAATACGGTCCTTGACACATCCGGCGCAGCGGGAGCCACCGTAGGCACGGGACACGGACTTCTTGGGGCGGGAGATCTGGGCGTATTCACGGGGGCGGAGGGCGGGAACCTAAGGCGGCAAAAAGGAACGTGTTAGTTGACCCGATAGAATTTGCGGTATTCCCTGCGATGTCGTATATCTAATATCCAATATTGAATATTTGTCCCATTTTCTTCGAAATAGTATCCAAAATTCCTCCTCCCATGCCTCGTGGGAACGTGTGATATGTGCAATAAACGGCTAGGTGCGACTCACGCCTGGGAGTTTGATACCACAGTCACCACATTTTGGGGCGGTTCCCTTCTTCTTGATGTGAAGGTATCTGAGGTTTCCGCCGGGGGTCTTGACGATGCGGACCTTGTTCGACCGCGTGTTGTACCTGATGCACTCAAATTGTCAGAACCACCATATATCCAGAATTTTACGTATCGCAGCGATTTGTTCGGGGGTCGTGGCGAGGGAGAGTGTTAACGTACGGGTTCCGTCGTCGCTGGTGGGAGAATCAAGTTAGCATCATCGCAATCACCCGTTAGAATTGTCCATAGATCCCACTCACGTATTGAAGTCTGGTGTTGGCCATTGTGAATGTCCTCGAAGCTCTGCTGTCGTGAAGCTCTGGTTCGGGGAGATGGCGTCGTCGTCGTCGGTTGTCTGATATTTCGACTTGCGATTCGATTTTGTGTGGGTTGCATGCAAATTCGGGAAACGCGCTAAAGATTTGGCGAGTCTGCACTAACCCGCATCCGGCCTAGCGCATATCTCACTTCAGCGCCACCAGCACGAATCTTCAACGCGAGCTTTGCTTCAGTTGTTGACAGGACAACGACCTCACCCTGACAAGAGAGTCCTTAGTGCTCTTCTCTGTCGCGTTGGACCTTTCTCACCTCTTATTTGCTTTTGTATGATTGCCTTTTTGTCGGAGATATTTGGCCGATCGATGGTGAAATCCGACGTGTCGCTCGTTTTCACCTGAGTTGTCCTCCTTGACTAGGGGCGAGCCCATCATGGCATCTCTACCTCCTCCGCCCCCTCCAGGATGGGGAGCTGCAGCTCCTCCATCCATGCCTCTCGCTCCTCCGCCCCCCGGATACCGCCCACCGGCCGATCCCATGGTTGCCAAGTTCGCGCAGAAGAAAAAGGAATGGCTGCGGACCCAACGAAATCGATTCGGGGAGAAGAGAAAGGCTGGTTTTGTGGAGAGTCAGAAGGCGGACATGCCACCTGAACATTTGCGAAAGATTGTAAAGGATATTGGGGACGTTTCTCAGAAAAAATTCAGTACGGACAAACGAAGCTATCTGGGCGCGCTGAAGTTCATGCCTCATGCTGTCCTGAAGCTGTTGGAGAATATGCCTATGCCTTGGGAATCAGCTCGAGAGGTCAAGGTCCTCTACCATGTGAACGGATGTCTGACATTGGTGAACGAGACCCCACGAGTTATCGAACCAGTCTTCCATGCGCAATGGGCGACGATGTGGATGACTATGCGACGGGAGAAGAGTGATCGGAGACATTTCAAGAGAATGCGCTTCCCTCCTTTCGACGACGAAGAGCCTCCGTTATCATGGTCGGAAAATATCGAAGATGTGGAGCCTTTGGAACCCATCCAGATGGAACTCGATGAATCCGAGGACGAGCCAGTCTACGAATGGTTCTACGACCACCGCCCCCTACTTGATACCCCACACGTGAACGGTCCGAGCTATAAGGAGTGGAATCTGACACTTCCGCAGATGGCGACGCTATATCGTTTGAGTCGGCAGCTGCTCAGCGATGTGGTCGACAAAAATTATTTCCATATGTTCGAATTGAACAGCTTCTTCACAGCGAAGGCCCTAAACGTCGCGATTCCTGGTGGGCCCCGATTCGAGCCATTGTACAAAGATGTCGACCCAAATGACGAAGACTTTGGTGAATTCAACGCTATCGATCGCATCATTTTCAGAGCCCCCATCCGAACGGAATACCGCGTTGCGTTCCCATATCTATACAACTCTTTGCCACGAAGTGTTAAACTGTCCTGGTACTCTCATCCCCAGATAGTTTACGTACGGACAGATGATCCAAGCCTTCCCGCCTTTTATTTCGACCCTGTCATTAATCCGATTTCCTCGCGCTCCGTTGCGCCGAAAAACATAACAGTCAGCCACGAAGATGAAATATTTGGACATGGGAATGACGAAGACGAATTTACACTTCCCGGAAATGTCGAACCCTTCATGGCCGACGAGGAGTTGTATACTAGCGAAACGGCCTCTGCTATCTCTCTTTGGTGGGCACCTTATCCATTTGATCGCCGTTCTGGAAAAATGGTTCGCGCGCAAGACGTACCCCTGGTAAAACAGTGGTATTTGGAGCACTGCCCACAGGGCCAACCCGTGAAGGTTCGTGTGTCGTATCAGAAACTTCTCAAGACCTACGTCTTGAACGAGTTGCACAAGAAAAAGCCCAAGGCCCAAAGCAAACAGAATCTCTTGAGGACGCTGAAATCCACCAAGTTCTTCCAACAAACGACTATCGACTGGGTGGAAGCCGGACTTCAGGTCTGTAGGCAAGGTTTTAACATGCTTAATCTGCTGATCCACCGCAAAAACTTGACATACTTGCATCTCGACTACAATTTCAACCTCAAGCCAGTAAAGACATTGACCACCAAGGAGCGAAAGAAGTCCCGTTTCGGCAATGCCTTCCACTTGATGCGAGAGATTCTCCGCCTGACGAAGCTGATTGTTGATGCTCAGGTTCAGTATCGTTTGGGAAATATCGATGCGTTCCAACTTGCTGACGGTATCCTCTATGCCTTCAACCACGTTGGCCAGTTGACTGGTATGTACAGATACAAGTACAAATTGATGCACCAGATCAGATCCTGCAAAGACTTGAAGCATCTCATCTACTATCGCTTTAACTCTGGACCAGTCGGGAAAGGACCTGGGTGCGGTTTCTGGGCCCCCGCATGGCGAGTTTGGCTTTTCTTCTTGAGAGGAATCATTCCTCTTCTCGAGAGATGGCTTGGAAACTTGCTATCCCGCCAATTCGAAGGCCGTCATAGCAAGGGCGTTGCCAAAACCGTGACCAAACAGCGTGTCGAATCGCACTTTGATCTAGAGCTTCGTGCTTCAGTCATGGCCGATCTTATGGATATGATGCCCGAAGGCATTAAACAGAATAAGGTTAACACTGTTCTGCAACATCTTTCGGAAGCCTGGAGGTGCTGGAAGAGTAACATTCCATGGAAAGTTCCTGGGCTTCCAGCTCCGATCGAAAACATCATTCTAAGATACGTCAAGAGCAAGGCAGATTGGTGGATTTCAGTTGCGCATTACAATCGGGAGCGAATTCGGCGCGGAGCGACGGTGGACAAAACCGTGGCCAAGAAAAATCTTGGACGGCTCACGCGACTTTGGCTTAAGGCTGAGCAGGAGAGACAGCATAACTATCTCAAAGATGGACCATATGTCTCTTCAGAAGAAGCTGTTGCGATTTATACTACTACCGTTCACTGGCTGGAGTCTCGCAAATTTTCTCCCATTCCTTTCCCGAGCGTGTCTTACAAGCACGACACAAAGATCTTAATTTTGGCACTGGAACGTCTCCGTGAAGCTTATTCCGTCAAGGGCCGTCTGAACCAGAGCCAACGAGAGGAGCTTGCTCTTATCGAACAAGCATATGATTCTCCGGGAACGACCCTTGCTAGAATCAAGAGATTCCTTCTCACCCAGCGAGCGTTTAAGGAAGTGGGCATCGACATGAACGACAATTACTCGAACATCAACCCCGTGTACGACATCGAGCCAATCGAAAAAATCACGGATGCTTACTTGGATCAATACTTATGGTACCAGGCAGACCAGCGCCACCTTTTCCCAGCCTGGATCAAGCCCTCTGATTCTGAGGTCCCACCCTTGCTCACCTATAAATGGGCCCAAGGCATTAACAAC
The DNA here is from genome assembly GCA_032988465.1 of Onygenales sp. PD_10. NCBI lineage: Eukaryota > Fungi > Ascomycota > Eurotiomycetes > Onygenales > Onygenales sp. PD_10. The sequence goes on along the minus strand of JANTQH010000004.1, from coordinate 85,607 downwards.
CTATCCAACGTTTGGGAAACAGCCGATGGAGAGTGCAATGTCATGATCGAGACGGAACTGTCCAAGGTGTACGAGAAGATCGATCTTACCCTGCTTAATCGGCTCCTGCGCCTCATCATGGACCACAATTTGGCGGATTACATTACTTCGAAAAATAACGTTCAGCTTAATTATAAGGACATGAATCATACAAACAGCTATGGTATGATTCGTGGCTTGCAGTTCTCTGGCTTCGTTTTCCAGTTTTACGGTCTTGTGATCGATCTCCTCCTACTAGGCCTGCAGCGAGCAAGCGAAATTGCCGGACCTCCTCAGAGTCCCAACGACTTCCTCCAGTTCAGGGACCGTGCGACTGAAACTAGACACCCCATCCGCCTTTACACTAGGTATATCGACAAGATTTGGGTGTTTTTAAGATTTTCCGCCGACGAATCGCGAGATCTCATCCAGAGGTTTTTGACCGAGCAGCCAGATCCGAATTTCGAAAATGTGATCGGATACAAGAATAAAAAGTGCTGGCCTCGGGATTCAAGAATGCGGTTGATGAGACACGATGTTAACTTGGGCCGCGCCGTCTTCTGGGACCTCAAGAATCGACTTCCAAGGTCTATCACCACTATCGAGTGGGACGATACCTTTGCTAGCGTGTATAGCCGCGACAATCCAAACCTGTTGTTCTCCATGTGCGGATTTGAAGTTCGTATTCTACCAAAAATACGTAACCAGAATGAAGAGTTCCCCGTCAAGGATAGCGTTTGGTCGTTGACCGATAACACGACGAAAGAACGAACGGCCCATGCATTCTTGCAAGTCACCGAAGAGGATATCCAGAAATTCAATAATCGGATTAGGCAAATTTTGATGTCTTCTGGATCCACTACTTTCACCAAGATCGCGAATAAGTGGAATACAAGCCTGATCGCTCTGTTCACCTACTATCGTGAAGCCGCCGTATCGACTGTCAACCTCTTGGACACTATTGTCAAATGCGAAACCAAAATCCAAACCAGAGTCAAGATTGGATTGAATTCCAAAATGCCGTCCCGTTTCCCTCCCGCGGTATTCTACACCCCCAAGGAACTGGGTGGTTTGGGAATGATTTCTGGTTCTCACATTCTCATCCCTACCAGCGACAAGCGGTGGTCGAAGCAAACAGACACCGGGATTACTCATTACCGAGCCGGCATGTCACACGACGAGGAAACCCTAATCCCGAACATCTTCCGATACATCATATCCTGGGAAGCAGAGTTTACGGATTCCCAACGTGTATGGATGGAATATTCTCAAAAGCGCCAGGAGGCAAATCAGCAGAACCGCAGGTTGACTCTTGAAGATCTGGAGGACAGCTGGGACCGTGGTCTTCCGCGTATCAATACACTCTTCCAAAAGGACCGTAGTACTCTCAGTTTTGACAAAGGATTCCGTACTCGGACTGAATTTAAGACCTATCAAATGATGAAAAGCAACCCTTTCTGGTGGACGAGCCAAAGACATGACGGGAAACTGTGGAATCTCAACGCCTATCGGACAGATGTCATTCAGGCCTTGGGTGGCGTCGAGGTTATATTGCGCCACTCTGTTCGTTTTCTATTCCCAATTGTCCTATTTTTCGAATCTGCTAACTGACAATATCTTAGCTTTTCCAAGCGACCGGATTCCCATCCTGGGAAGGCCTATTTTGGGAAAGAGCGAGCGGCTTCGAAGGTATAATATTGGTTTTCCCGTTATCCTTGTGTTTATGATGTTTTCCCGTTATCCTTGTCTGTTTTATGATGTATTTTGTGGGTGAATATGAGCAGTTCTCCGGGAGCTGCTCTGGTCACGTGATTTTGTGATATACAAGCCCATGCTAACTTGTGTCTAGAATCGATGAAATTTAAGAAGCTCACAAACGCCCAAAGATCCGGTTTGAACCAAATTCCGAACCGTCGGTTCACTCTGTGGTGGTCCCCAACTATAAATCGTGCAAACGTCTATGTGGGTTTCCAGGTACAACTTGACCTGACAGGCATATTCTTGCACGGTAAAATTCCCACGTTGAAGATTTCGTTGATTCAAATCTTCCGTGCCCATTTGTGGCAAAAAATACACGAGTCCGTGGTGATGGATCTTTGCCAAGTTTTCGATCAAGAATTGGAGCAGCTAGGCATCGAGACCGTACAGAAGGAAACAATTCATCCTCGAAAGTCCTACAAGATGAATAGTTCATGTGCCGATATCCTTCTGTTTGCTACCCATAAGTGGAATGTCACTAGACCCTCACTTCTCTTCGACACCAAGGATGTCATAGAACCTACAACGACGAACAAGTTCTGGTTGGATGTCCAATTGCGGTATGGTGACTACGATTCACATGACATTGAGAGATACGTTCGTGCCAAATATCTCGACTACACCACGGATAGCATGAGTATATACCCATCTGCAACCGGCCTTATGATCGGTATCGATTTGGCTTACAACCTGTACTCCGCCTACGGCCAATATTTCCCTGGTTTGAAGGCACTGGTCCAGCAGGCAATGGCAAAGATCATGAAAGCAAATCCTGCCTTGTACGTCTTGAGAGAACGTATTCGAAAGGGTCTCCAGCTCTACGCATCGGAAAGCAACCAGGAATTCCTCAACTCCCAAAACTACTCCGAATTGTTTAGCAACCAGATCCAGCTATTCATTGACGATACCAATGTCTACCGTGTCACAATTCACAAGACTTTTGAAGGGAATTTGACGACTAAACCCATCAACGGAGCAATCTTCATCTTCAATCCACGCACGGGTCAGCTGTTCCTGAAGATTATCCACACCAGTGTTTGGGCAGGGCAGAAACGTCTAGGTCAATTGGCTAAATGGAAGACTGCCGAAGAAGTCGCGGCGCTTATCAGATCATTGCCAGTTGAAGAACAACCAAAACAACTGATTGTTACTAGGAAGGGTCTTCTCGATCCGCTTGAGGTGCATCTCCTTGATTTCCCCAATATTTCTATTCGCGCGTCCGAGCTCCAGCTCCCGTTCCAGGCAGCAATGAAGGTTGAGAAGCTCGCGGATATGATCCTGAGGGCAACAGAGCCGCAGATGGTCCTTTTCAACCTTTACGATGAATGGTTGAAGACGATCTCGTCGTACACTGCCTTCTCCCGCTTGGTTCTTATTCTTCGAGCCCTCCATGTCAACGCAGATAAGACTAAAATCCTCCTTCGTCCAGATAAGACAGTCATTACCCAAGAACACCATATTTGGCCGACACTATCAGATGAAGACTGGATCAAGGTCGAAGTGCAGCTCCGTGATTTGATCCTGAACGACTATGGCAAGAAGAACAACGTCAACACTCAGTCTCTAACAAGCAGTGAAGTTCGGGATATCATTCTTGGTATGGAAATCAGCGCACCGTCTATGCAGCGTCAACAGGCCGCCGAAATTGAAAAGCAACAGGAGGAGCAAAAGCAACTCACGGCGGTCACTACCAAAACTCAGAACGTCCGGGGAGAAGAAATTATCGTTACGACAACATCCCAGTACGAGCAGCAATCGTTTGCGTCGAAGACTGAGTGGCGTACTCGAGCTATTGCGACATCTAATCTTCGAACCCGGGCCAACAACATTTATATTTCCTCCGACGATATCCAGGAAGATGGTCACTATACTTATATTATGCCAAAGAATATCCTGAAGAGATTCATTACGATTGCGGATCTCAGAGTTCAAGTGGCTGGGTATTTGTACGGTAGCTCGCCACCGGACAACGACCAAGTCAAAGAAATCCGAACGATTGTGATGATTCCACAAGTTGGAAATACTCGAGACATTCAACTGCCGCATCATCTCCCGCAACACGAGTATCTTAATTCACTGGAACCCCTTGGTATAATCCATACAGTCTCCGGAAATGAACCCTCGTACATGACCGCAATGGATGTTACGCAACATGCACGATTGATGAACGCGCATTCATCCTGGGACAAGAAGACAGTGACGATGACTGTATCGTTCACACCTGGTTCCGTCTCCCTGAGTGCGTGGGCTCTGACACCCCAGGGCTACAAATGGGGGGCTGAAAACAAGGACTTGTCCTCCGACCAACCGCAAGGCTTTTCAACTAGCATGGGAGAGAAATGTCAACTTCTACTCAGCGACAAGATTCGAGGCTACTTCTTGGTTCCTGAAAGCAACGTCTGGAACTATAGCTTCATGGGCAGCTCTTTCGGTAGCGTGGAAAAGAGGCCTGTGTATGTGAAGATTGATACTCCATTGGTAAGCCTATCCTTCTTAATTACAAATGCATTCAATAGCTCCGGCGACGTGATTGCTAACGTGTCCTTCTCTTATAGCGATTCTACGATGACCAACACCGTCCATTGCATTTCCAGAACTTTGCTGAGTTGGAGGATATCTGGGTCGACCGGACTGATAACTTTGAATGATGACAACATAGGCCTTTATTTAAGCGATTATGGAATGAGGAAAGGCGTTTTAATTTTGTTTCTGGGGTTGCTGATACATCTTAATGATTTCTCCCGTGTATTTCTTCGTCATTATTTTGCGTTACACATTCATGTTTTTGTTTTATTGTTGTACTTTATCTCTGGGTGTATGCATGTACAAGTAACTCAAAATGTAGCGTTGAAGCATCAGTTATCAAGAATGCTAATACCATTGTCGTTGAATCGCCATAAGCTTTCAGAGGTAGCTTTTTGCCTCTCTAGTCCCCTGAGATGATACAAAAGGCGCGTGAAGAGATGGTTATCCCAGGCGGCTATTTGTCTGGTCTGTGCAGGGATCCCTCGGCTCTCCAGCGTCCTTCCCTTTTCGGCCTGGCACCATTCATCCATCCTCCAACATCCAACTCTTCTCAAACCACCACAATGTCCTTCAATTTTGACGCCTACTTCCGCCAGCACGCTCCATCCGAGACCTGGTCAACCCAGCCTCTTACTGGCGGCATTGTGAACTTTACTGTTCGGGCAGTAAGATCACGGATCGATCCCCCCGCAACATCGCCTCAGGACACAGGCCCTGCACCGCGTGGTCCCTCGGTAAGGTTTTCTGAGCATGAGAGTTTGGTACTGAAATATGCGCCTCCATACGTTGCGCTGGTTGGGGAACAGGCTCCATTTGATCGTGTCAGGCAGGTGTGTACCCTTTTGTGATTCGTTGTGGTTGTGTGGCTCTCATCTTTGTTGGAGTCGATGGATAGGCCTTGCAGCCATTGATATGACGATATTCTTTGTTGTCCTACTGTCTGTTGACATAATTAACATGCAAAATAGCAAGTAGAAGCCAACGCCCTTGAGCTTTTCTCCCCGAGAGGACCCTTAGCTCTTCTTCCATAGGTCTTCTGTTCTGGTGCCTCGTCTAGTTCACTACGATCACGAATCCCATGTCCTTTGCATCGAAGATTTAGGAAAATTACCTCCCCTTTCGGAGTACCTATCCCCGTCCTCTGCCGCAGAATTCTGGAAGACTCTATCAAACGAAACACTATGGCACTCGATTGGCCAAAGGCTCGGTCACTTCTTCGCGGATCTACATTCAAAGTCAACATTAGAAGCAATTATGACATCTGCTGGTTCGCATGATCTGCCAAACTTTCGGAATCCCAGTATGGCGGATATGTTCCGGGATGCAGCGGTATCGACTATGAGAAAGTACTTAGCAAAACATGGCATCCGCGACTTTGTCAATCTGTCACAAATCGTGGAAGAAGATTACGAACGCGGTATCTCTGACGAGGAGCGCTGTTTTATAGTTGGTGACCTATGGCCAGGAGGGATCTTAGTTGGAGATCTAGAGGCCTCCACATCAGTGCCTAAATTGGGCGTCATCGACTGGGAATTTTCTGGCCCTGGCCGCGGCATTAATGGCGACATCTCCCAGTTATTTTCACATCTTCATCTCTACCTCCTTGCATCAGAGCTTCAACAGCCAGGTAACCCTGCCTTCAGTGCAACGCAGACCTTGATTGAAAGTATTAGTGCTTCGTATTATGCACACAGCATGGCGGATAGTGGCAGCCCATGGACCCAGATATCCCCAGACTCATCCGATCCGCCCCTTCCAACGTCTCCTGTCGCGCGTATATTCAGCTCTGCTATAATCCTTCATGGACGCGAGATCATCAATAATGCAATAGAAAATGACTGGAGCGGCTTTTGCTGTGGTCCTACAAGCGAACAGGAAAGGGACACACTAGTTCAGTCCATGGTTGAAACTGGAGTACAGTGTCTGCGCTTAGCAGGAAGAGACGCGGCGGATTTTGTCAGGGATGATAATTGGAGACGCCTTCTGTCGAGCAAAGAAGCAAGAATTATGGTTCGATTATTCCTGGGAAGAAACCGATTATGATATCAGTGTCAAGCCTCTCCCGAGAATACTACACCAGCTCATTGGCCTGGATACCCCCTTTTCCAATCCCGTTCCTAAGACCAAGCTTAGCTACCATGGATTGAACCCTACACGTATCCGTCATATTTTAGGTGAATGATTCATCCAGCTCTGAGGATTAAGCAACTGGGACTATCTATGAATCCATTCGAGCAACATAGCACCCGAATATAGATATACAGCGCAGGGCGCTATGTCAGGCCGCTATCCCCTTCCCCGCGTTTTCGTCAAAATCATAACAACTCGCCCGGCTTCTTAGGGGAGAATGTTAATGCGGTCTGGAACCAGTAATGGGGGAAAACTCCATTTATAAATAAACACATGCACCTGGCCGATATATTTTTACTGAGTTGCAGGCATTATTGTCACACCGTCCTTTGCTTGGCACATGGGAGGCAGAGACCCTTTCATGTACAATAAACCATACGGCTCTCCGCTCAGAAACTTGAAATAGGGATGTACCTAGTTACGGAGCGTGGAGTAGAATTCCCTAGGGCCACCATGAGGCCGGCCAGTCTGTGCATGATGAGTCCTTGAGGCAAGGGGAGGAAGGAAATCCGTCCGAAGGGTACATCGACCTTCCTACCTTGGTAGCGAGCGCCGAAATGATACTATCGTGCCGGTTTTTATTCTATTTCAGAGGAAGCCTGGTCAATGATAGGCTTAGAATGCCATTAACCCTTGACGATAAGACCCGGGGAAACAAGAGGGGTAGTTGGGCGGAATATGTAATTATTTTGCGAGGGAAGGTCATATATAGTTAGACTGGATTGGTGTGTGCATTTATATTGAGCAAGGAAAATTATGCATATATTAAATCCGGAGATCTCAAGGAAAACATCGTTGATCTCGTCAAAATCTCCTTTCCTTTGACTGATGGTTATATAGTTTATTATTCTTATTTTATTTTTAATTTCTTCCTGGGCGTGGCGTCATTCCACCCTTTCCAACCCTGTATCCTGAAACGTTTCAGCCATTTTAAGTCCCCCCCCCCAACCCGGCCCTAGAACCTTCAATAATCCCACCTCCATATTCATCTGGGCTCTCCCATTTTCTCCTAAGGCCCATCGAGGGCGTTCTGGGCACATCACATCGCATCGATCCTAGCCCAACAGCGGACTGTGTTGACTACATGTGATGGCAGATACATATATATTGAGATCTCATAATAGAGGGGTCTGGCGGGGCTATGGGTGTATGCATGCAGTTGCCAGCTAGCTGCCTGGGCAGCAGATGCCATTGATCACATGTTTTCTTGTTTCATGGGGGTTTCGAGCGAGATTATGTTGGCCAACTCCTGGGGACTGCACAATCACTCCGCGGACGAGATATTGTTTTGAGAGCTGGGGCATCCAGTTGTGGGCAATCAGAGAGAGGACTAAGATTCGAACAGCACTCATAATTCCCCAGCTGGACATTCCATGAGTGTCTGAAACTTCCTGTAAATTTGGTCTTGCACACGGTGGAAGTAGGCTGAGCGTTGGAGATTACTGTCGCGATAGAAATCGAAAGGCTCAAGTGGGTTTGCTGCTATCTGTAGCTCGTGGCGTTCCTCTTGGGGTATATCTGATAACAGCAGAAACATGAGGACGATGGACATACTTATGTCGAGATGATCAAGCCTTGGGGAGACTCCGAGGAAGAACTGAGCGTCAGGGATGTATGTGTGAGGGGTAGCCAGCACATCGGTCTGGGCAATATCGAAGTCGATTAATTTCAGCCGCCCTTGTCCATTTAACATGATATTACCAATCCTAATATCACAATGATACATCTGGGCAGTCTGATGAAGATATTCGACTGTCTCTTGGATAAATCCTGGAAGCAGTTCCTTCACCTGTTCCTCCATGGGAGAAACAGGGCATCGGTAAAGTCTCTCCATTCCAAACCCGGCAAAACGGCCCTCGACGGTCACGATGCTCAGTAAACGAACAACATTGTCGTTGTTTATTAGCCCAGATAAGAACTTCGCATCGTAATGTACGTTTCTGGTCTTCCATCCGGCAAGCTTGAAGACGGTGTCCTGGTATTCCGAGCCAGAGCCAAACTCTATGGGTAAACACTCGCTCCATGGCCCATGTTTCATGGCGTAGTAGTCAATGCGTGGTGTATCAGGAAAGTCACTGGCGGCAAGGGGGATGGTGTTTTCTCTTGTAAACCTCTTTTTATAGGTAACAGTCTTTCCCGTCACTTTTGTGGTATCGTCAAGCAGGGGTAGGGTGCTGAGGTCAATAGCGAGCGGCCCAGTAATGATGACTTGCTTCCCGTCTTTGGACAGATAGCGATTTTCGCCGCACTCGCCCACGTTCAGGAAACCGTCAGCGAACACTGCCATGTTTCGTTGGCCATGCGGCGGTGATACACTGAGCTCTGGGAGTAGCAGAGGTCTGGAGAAGAAAAAGAATGAATGAGTGTCAAAAGGAGCTTAAGGTAATGCTGTTGTGGAGATATTTAAATAGTCTCATCCACGGGCCGTTTTGATTCTGGGTGTTCAACATTTAAAAGATTTTACATTTTACCATCTACAAGTTCCAGTTTACAGCACTGTGCATCCACATGTTGCCTTTTTATTCATCAAGCCATCCCTTAGTGATTCAAAGTCACATGATCAATTAGAGTTCTATGTTGAAGCTTCTATATAGGCCTTTCTATAAGGCCTGAAGTGAATGAAAAATAACCTCAGAGGTCAAAAAAAGCCCCCAACCTGCTGTGGAATGAAACATAGGGTAAGCCTACAAAACACTAGGTTAGAGGCTAAAGAATGGAACTCTACAATTAAGAACTATCTATCTCTTCCTCTTTAAAGATTCTATAGAAGATTCATCAGTATCACTATCAGAAGAAGAAGAAGTATCCTTAGTGTCAGAGTCCTTCAGATCATCATCAGAGGAGGCAACAGAGATCTCACCCTTCAAACTTGACCTCCCAGAAGATATTAAAGATTCAGCATCAGATGGGGGTAGACTTAGAGAGTATGATCTCTTCCTCTCCTTTAAAGATCTCATTGCCCAATCTAGTACATATAGGGGTAGCTTACTTAATGTAACATCCCTACTATCTTTTTCTTTCTCTTTATCAGTATCTACTCCCATATCTCCTCCATCTTTAATGGCAGATGGCAGCAGGAGTAGAGACCTTAATGAGGTTAATAGAGGCTTATTAGTAAAGGAGGTAGCAATCTAAAAGACACTCAGAGTTGCAGTAGTAAAGACTTTACACCACTTAATAACTCTATTACTAGAAGAAAGAAGAAGTAAGTTAGTAAATGCAAAGCTAAACATCAAGTAAAAACATACTGAATAGAAGTGTTAGAGCTAATAGTTCTAGAGTTAGAGATAGTAGAGACACTAACATTATCTAAGTAGGTAAATTACTTAGTGATTATGATAAGGAATCTTTTACCTCTATAGGTAAAAAATCTAATAGTGTCACCACTGATGAAAACTAAATTTTCAACACAGGACAGAAGGATATGACTTCAACATGAAGACCCTAAGAAGATATAATAGATATTAAAGACTTTAAACTTAGAGCATCTATTACTGCTATAATCCTTATAGATTTTAATGGTGATCTTAAAAACATAATCAGAACAATTAGTGAGTATGTCATAGTAAGCAGTATAAATAGTAATAGTAGATAAAGATAGGCTATTAAAGTTAATACTAGCCCTTATATACTTAGAGGAACTGATAGCTCTGAGGCCCAACTGAGAATAAAAAAAGAAGATTATTATAATAATATTAGATGTAATAGCTATATTAGTTATAAGAACATACTCTACAGCTAGAGTACTCTCAGCCTGAATGAACATATCCTCTATAAAATTCAGCTAACTAAGATTATAGATCTGAAGCACTACAGGTAGCTTCAACTCAACCTTAAGACCTAGGATGTCATAGAGGACAGCAGGGGTGGCAAAGCTATTAACCTTAATATTCTTATTTAATGAAACACAGCTGCCAAGGTCAGTGATGATAAAACTACTAGAGATAAAGATATAGGTCTGGGGCTGAAACTAAGATATTGTGAGGAAGGCAGGGAGATACAATAAATTTAATAGAGAGCTAAAAAAAAAAAAGGAGTAAAGAGGCTAGATACAGGCATTAAAATCAAAAGCAAAGAACTTCAGGATAAATCATATTATTCATAATTTAATGGCAATTTACACTACTTATAAGCACTGAGATCTAATGATAATTTATAGCACATAAAAGAGCAATGTAGAGCTAACTGTGTGAGAAAACTAAATCTTGAAGATTAATTTCAATATGGCTGAGTAATTAACCCTGTGATTTATTGATTGTCATTGCAAAAGCAGGCTATATAGAGAACTAGAGCTGAACTATTATAATTATAAAATCCTCTATATTACTCAACAATTTAATTTGATATAGAAGCTATACTTCACCATTAAACAGCCTACTATTCAATTAGACCTTCAGACATCAGAGTGAATAAATAAGAAGGATCATGTGGGATTCATTGCAAACATCATGCTGTGAGTTCAGATTATACATACACATGAGAGACATATCTCATTTAATTTATAGAATTAAAGGCTGAATTGACAGAGCATTCTGAGCACACATGAATTTCTATGTAATCTCATAATATCAATTGTCATTTTATTTACTCACATTAACTGATAGGTATTCAACAGGCTTATCAGGTAGATGATCCAGAAGGTCCTTATTGAGCCAAGTAATAGTATCATTAGTGGGTATGAGGATCATCTGATTTTGAAAGTAATCTCTCTAATAGAATTAATCCTATAGATCTGAATATATCTGATTAATAAACTCATTAACTTTAGAGGTCTAATATAACTCAGAGAGGATTAGCTGACAATCCTGAAGAGCTATATTATGTGATATACTAGTTAATCAATTTGTAAAGAATCTACCTTCAGGAGTAGCAGTTGAGAGGTGCATGTTCTGGTGAAGATAAAGCATATAGAGAGAGAATCAAACCTTAACATACTACATGCAGGTATTTATAGTGTCATCCTATATATTATGGAGGATAACAGGCAAGGTCTGCTGAAAGTCACCACTAAAGACAGTTGGAATACTACTAAAGTCATTGCCATCCCCAGGTAAATTAGCCTGGAAATCATAGAGAGTCTGATTGACAGCATCAAAGATGTAGTAATGAGTCATTAAAGTCTCATTCTAGATGATGAGAGAGGTCTAGTGAAGAAGCTTAGCTAACTGAGTATTATATGATATATTACAGGTTGATGTAGGTAAGATGTTAATAAGAATATAAAAGCACTTATAAGTAGTGTAACTATCAGAAAGAAGCTGGGTAGTAATATCTATACTAATAATATAAAGTATGATCTGACCTAGAGACTATAAATAGTCAGTGAGAGTGTTGTAGATAAACATCTTATCTGTTCTATTAGAATTATTGAGGAAGAATGTTGTATTATAGGGATTAATATTTAAAGCTATAAGAATAGTATTATAAGTTAAATGCTGATTCATATTGAACTGAGCCTCACATTTCTTAACTCTAATAGCTAGTACCTGGTAGTTATAAGTAAGCTTCTATATGATCAGGAGGTTGCTATTCTCCTTCAGCTCCTACCCATGATATAACTCTGGTAGGCCCTGAGTTTGAATATCCTCTGACTCAAGGCCCTCCTGGGCAAGCCCCTTCCAGATAAGGTGAAGCTCATAGTTAATAACTAACTTATAGAGGGTCTAGTCATCAGGTAGATCATAGAAGCAGGCTTCAAGAATGAAGTTCAGATTATTAGTAAATGAGGTTGAAAAATAGGCCTAGATGTCAGTGACAGACAGCAGGTCAGTATAAGTAATAGTAGATATTAATATCCTTCAAAGCATTCTCTCAGTTTCCATCTTCAAAGCCTCCTTGAAAGTATATTCTCACTCATTATCATACTAAATGATGCCTCTCATGTAGTAGGCCTCCTAAAAGATATTCTATCTGATGTTAGTAACTGTCAGTAGGTCATCAAAAGATTTAGACCTCCTCAGAATAATGAGTAAATAATACAAATAATATATATCACTATGAAAAAATATGAGAAGATACATCCATTTTATAACATTATTAATAGAATGCTTCTTTCAGTGCTTTCAGCACAGGTTCTTTAAGTTCCAGGTGAAATAATATAGCATGTCATGGTATAGATAGATAGATTCAGGATTGTCATAATTATACTTAAAGAAAGCAAGTAGATAAGATGTCTGGCTATCAAGGTAGTTAAGAGTAATCTCATAGAGCTTCTTGAGGTTATACATAATATGATGTCTGTCTGGAAGATAGACAATAAGGCCTATATTCTCAGGGTAGTGATTCTCTACACTGAAGCCCAGAGCTCACCAGGCTACCTCAGTATAATTAATGTAGTGACCCAGGTAGTACTCATAAATCTCATTGTTACTCATATTGAAACTAATGATAGCACAGTCAGAACCCTTCATGATATATTTATAGAGATATTTGACTATAAAGATGTCAACACAGCATTTAACATTGATGTGGGCCTTATACTTTCAAGTTAAGTAAGGGTTATGAGGAACAACCTATTCATTGTCAACCTCAACAGGGCTAGCCTTATCTGAGTTGTAGGTAAAGTGATGGCTGTCCTCATAATAATAGTACTAGGAATATTATAATTAGCAGATAGTTATCTTCTTAATGAAAGACTTAGAGAACTACTTGATGTAATAGATCTCACCATTAACATCTCTCTTGCAGCAGGAAGTATTAGAGTTGAAATGTAGATTATAGAGTCTATGTAGCAGCTATTTAATAATAATATTATAAAGTAACTATCTCTCTAGCCCCTCAGGATCTAGTACCTCAGCAGACATAATATCATCTATCCTCTCAATGAAATGCAGATCATCTTCCAGTTAGTATAGAGTATGAGAGTGAGATAGTCTCCTCTTCTGATACTCAATTATCTGAATATGAGTAATATATTTATTCAGAGCACTACTCTTAATCTCATGAAGCAGGGCCTAATTCTTCATATTAAAGACTCTAGTAATCAAATTAGACTGATCATTCTAATACTGTATAGGCTCCCCATTATCATCACAGAGAAGCTTGGACTGAATCTCCTCTCACTCAGGGTTTATAGTGAAGGTAATAAACAGAGCAGGCTTGCAGAAGTGACACACTAAAGTCATAGAACCCTGATAGATATTTTGATGATAATAGGACCTCCTAATAAATCAAGCAGGTAGTATATTATAACTAGTATTACTAGTATCAGTATTATTCTACATCTAAAGCTGGGAAGGCCTATAAAGATTCATATAGAGTTTTGACTGATTATGGAGGTAGAATTCAAATCTAGAGTTATCAATAGTTAGCTATATGTTCAGCAGCTACTGCTGGAAGAGGAACTGGCCACAATGAGGAAGGTTAAAGAAATTAGTATGAGTATAAAGCTGATAGTGATAGAACTAGGCAATGATTAGATTCTTATACTTGTAAGGCATGTCTAGGAAATAGAAAGCTAATTAGTAAATCAAAACATCAAGATATATATAAGGTAGGATTAACCTCTAGCTGTTAAATTACTCAGAGTTATATGACATGAATAGCTAAACCCTCCAGCAGGGTAGAACAGGGTATATGCTAAAGAAAAGAAGAGAGGATGCTAAAAATAAATGAAGATGTAAGGATGAGTTATTAAATCTAATACAAAGCTCATTACTATAAATCCTGAGGAAGACTCTATAAAATCTAAAGCTAGATCACCCTCTTGAAGCTTCTGAAGTGCAACCTGATAGTTTGATAGATCCTCAGTAGTAGGAGCCTGATGGAGATAGAGACACACATCCCTATAATTAATATTAGAGAATTTGTGGGTCATATTAGATATGAACAGGGCAAGCTTATTAGTAGTAATAAGCAGGTCATAACAACACCCCCCATTCTTATTTGATATGAGATGGAGAGAAGGATTCAGATGCAGGTAAGAAGACCTGTTAGTGCTATCATATAGAACATTCTTAACCTAATAGAGGATGCTAATAAAGGGGTTATTCAAATGGATATAGGCATCAAGTAAAATGATAACCTCATACTACCTGGGCTTGAAATCTCAACCCTGAATGTGATTCCAGGCAGCCTCCTGAGGATCAAGAAAATAAAGCTGAGTAAAAGTAATAGAGTCTATATCTGCCTTCAATGGCCTCATCATGTGGTAGATACTGCCCTGGATCTGCATGATATATAGATGCTTACTAGCTGAAAGATGAAAGAAGGATTTAAAATCAATAGAGATAAATAATAATGATGAATTTATTAAATGTATATTTCAGAAGAAGAAAGATGATAGCTTATAAGCCCTAGAGAAGAGAGAGTAGATGATAAACTCTTTAACAGACTTAGATATAGAAGAGGAAGTAAAGGTAATCCTCTCATTCTTGTAGTAGTTAGTGTAACTCTGAGAATGTTTTGTCTTGAGTAATTCAGAAGCCCAGAATAAAGTGCTACATATAGAATAGATCTTATTTATATGCTTAAAATTCAGAGGTTCCCAGTGGGTAGCATTAGATAAAGATGTAAGAATGAATAGAATGCTAGGTATAAAGTAGGCAGGGCATTAAATGATATCTACATTAATTGCTAGAAGATCATTAAAATACTAAAGACAGATATTATAGATAAAATGTAGAAAAGTACTCTGAGGCCTCTCATTATCATAGTAGTTCAGATAATGACTGAATTGACCATTAAAGAGGGGCTTAAAACTATAACCTCTATAGTAATAAATAATAGTAACATCTCAGTAGTTCTAACAGCATCTCTCATGATGATTCAATAAAGGGACCTTATATACAATACATTTAATAATTACTCTAGCTCTAACCCTCTTCCTATAGGCAGTGCAATGATTACTCTAACAGTCAGATAGAGGTTTAAGGCTACAGTTAGTATAGAGTAGAAGTATCTGAGTAATAGCAGTAGCATTTAGCCTAATAAGAGCCCTATAGGCAGCTCAATACTCATCATAATACTTATATCAGGAGTTCAGAAGCTGGTGATGACAATCTGAGTAAATATAGCTCTTATTTGGAGCAGACTTAGAGGGGATAGACACTAGAGGAGTAGCTGCCCTGACTAAATCTAGATATATTAAATATCAGGCATATTGAGGACCAACAGTATATTACTCATGGCAGTTGTTGCAGGTATGATGAGGAATAGGAGCCTGAACTAATAATAATATGAAGCTTGAAGGGGTCTCAGGCATAGAGATTGGAAGAGAAGAAGACACTAAATCTGCTGCAGAGAGAGTAGAGGATAAAAGATCTTAGAAAGGCAGGGTAATAGAAGATATGATAGTAAAAAGTGAGAAGTAATATTTAAATAAAGATAAATCAAAATGGATAAAGATATAGATAATAAAAAGCACAGAGAACAGTAGATAATGAAAGAGACTAATAAAGAGTAATAGACAGTAGGAGATAAATATATATGCTAAATGAAGATATTAATAATTCAACTCAAAATAACCTTATAAATCTTATAATCTCATGAATGAAACTAACAATCTAATGTTAACACTAAGAATGTGGAGAGACAGTAGACTAAAATCAAAAAGAGGAAAGAAATTAGTGGTAAATAATTAAGAGATGAAATTTATAGAGGGGATATATAGCATACAGACATATAGAGAATATCAGAACTAATGAAGATAATAGAAGAAACAGTTAAAATATTAATTCATCTCATATATCTGATAATTACAGGCCTCATACTCAGTCTACCATGATAATTGAGTAGATGTAGCAGGTAAGAAAGGAACAGGCTGTACAGGCAGTACTGGCACAGTCAACAGAGCTGTAGAGATAGACTATACTAACACTATCAGTATAGTAGTAGATTAAACTAGTAGTACTAGCCTAGGAGGCAAAATAGGGACAGACAGTACTGATAAATGTGAAGAGCTACACCCTTATACCCTATATCTATAGCTTGCCCAAACTTTATCTGATCTCTGACTGCCTGATTAGATGCCTCTAACTGAGCCTTTATATGAATGTTTATCTGCTCTGACCTTGCATAATTCCCTTCTATTTATATTGCATGATCTTGTGATTTCTTTCCCTTTTTTCTTCCTTTCTCTAATGATTACAATTTTGATTCTAGTGTATAGCTTGCATGATCTACTTATTAAAGCACATCTATTACATTTTATAATTACTCACTTAATCTCTTCTCAGAGATCCTCATTATATTTGCCTTCTAAATGTGACTCACACATATAGTAGATTCCTCTAAATATGATTCACACATATAGTAAACTCTTCTGAAATTCAAAATACAACTTGCCCAGCTCAGCTCCACTAGATGATGTGTCAGTGAAAGGCCTCAAAGCTCTGATGATTTATATTAATATCTCATGAGATTTTCCTTTAAACTTTCTGAATCCTCTAAACTTCCTGAATTCTCTGAACTCTCTGAATCCAAACAATCTTTTAAATCCATTATGAATATGAACCCTCCACATGAAGATAGCATTTTTTCTCAGAGCTTTAATACTAAATTCTAAAATTTCATTCAGTAGCTCACAAACAAGATTAACCTCATCATCAAACAAAATCACATGCCTGTATCAACTCTAGTTCCTACTCTGACCCCTACTCACCTAACTACTTCTTTCAATGACTTCCTGAAACACCCAAAGGAGAGGCTCATCACCCCTAAGAAATTTATGGGTGAACAAGTCTCTAAATACCCTGCCTGGCACCTCAGTGCAGAGGCTAAAATTACTTTAGATGGTCTTGCAATTAGATCTCTCACTAATCAGGCCTGATACATCTACATCTAACTCTCTGGTACTACCATCATCCAATTTCACCCTTAGATGAAGGTCAATATCAAGCTCATTCCTATAATCTCTAATATCATTCTTGATCAGCTTGACATCCTTTTCTCTGACCCTTTAGTGGCTCAGAAGGCTCTAACCTGGCTGCACAGTATTTACCAGAAGATTGATCTACTTGCCATCTTTCTCCTAAGATTCAATCAGAAGATCCTAGAGGCTAACAGCCAGTTATGAGATAACACTGTCAAGAAAGCCCTACTTAAGAAGGCCATCAAATTTAAGCTTCTACAGCAGACTGTTACCTCCATTAAACCTCCTACATACCTTAAATATTACATGAAGCTCTGTAGTATAGAAAATAATCTATCTGAGGTCAAGGCCATTCAGAGCTGAATTTATAGTAATATTCCTACTACCTTTAGAGTAGCCTTCCCCAGAGTGACTCAGCCCTATAATTCAAATGCTATGGACTGAGAGCTAATAGCTCATGTGAATGGTTTCTGCATCCTCAATATAACTACTGCTGCTATCACTAACTGCTGTGCCTGAGGTATTTACATCAACTGTAATAAACCTGGGTATAGAGCTGTCAACTACCATAGCACCCATATTCCCCTGAAACCATCTGTATGATCTATAAATGTGCAGACTAAGCCTGAGGAAGAGGAGGACTTTAAAGATGCTAAATCAGACTTGGAAAAAAACTAGCTTCCACATAAAATCACAAGTGGAAGCTCCCAGAGTTAGATAGGAAGACCTTTGAGAAGAAAATGACAGTTCTAATAATCCTTATACCTATTATAGTTAATTGTTCTTTTAATATAAATGTTATGGTAGATAGTAGCTGCTGTTACTATACAATAATTCATCCTCATATAGTCAACTGTTATAATCTCCTGTGTATCCTGATTGTCCCCCAAAAGATTGAAGGTATCAGTGGTGACACTGGTGGCTTTATATGAAACATGATGAAGCTTGATGTTGATATCAGTAGATTCCTCTGAGAGAATGCTTATACATATAAAATTAAGAATCTTCCATATGACTTCATATTAGACCTATCTTGATTATCTGAACATCAAGCCCTCATCAATACATGCAACTAGTGTGTTGTGTTTCCTGAAGATGTCTATATGTTCAAAAAGAATGTTCATAAGACTACTGACCTTTACTAGATCTCCACTAATACCTTTAAACTTCTCTGATGTTATAATTAAAAGCTTAAGTTCTGATCCTTTGTTGAAATCTTCACCACTAGCATGTCTAATATAGAGAAAGCTCTCTCCTAACTCTCTAAAAAGCTGAAGACTGATCCTACAACAGTTCTTCCCTCACACTATCATGAATTTCTTGATATTTTTAATCATAAAGCTACCAAGAAGCTTCTGTCATTCCATGGTGTGCATGATCATCACATCAAACTTGAAAAGATAGATGGTAAAGATCCCCAGCTACCCTGAGGACCCCTATACAATATATCACATGATGAACTACTCATGCTCTATAAGACCCTTAATAACCTTCTTAATAAAGGTTTCATCTGAGTTAGCAATTCACCCACCAGTATGCCCATCCTTTTTGCTAAGAAGCCTGATAGAGGCCTCTGATTCTATGTAGATTATTATGGCCTCAACTAACTCACAAGAAAAGACTGTTATCTACTACTATTAATCAACAAGACTCTCAAATGAATTAGATGAGTCAAGTGGTTCATAAAGCTTGATGTCATCTCCATATTTTATAAGATTTAAATTGCAGAAGGAGATGAATGGCTAACCACCTTTTACATGAGATATAATCTATTTGAATGGATAGTTACCCCCTTCAGCCTCATAAATGCCCTAAGTACCTTCCAGAAGTACATCAACTAGGCCCTATAAGACTATTTAGATGAATTTACCTCTATCTATCTTGATGACATCCTCATCTTCACTGATGAATCTCACAAATAGCACTAAGAGTATGTCTGAAAAGTCCTCATCTATCTCTGCAAATATAGTCTCCCAATTGATATTAATAAATCTACCTTCAAAGTCTAAGAGATGACCTACCTCAGCTTCATCATAAAGGCAGGAAAGAGAGTCCATATGAACCCCAAGAAGATCACCACTATCCTTAAATAGGAGGCCTCTATAACTGTAAAAGACATGTAAGGCTTCCTAGAATTCATAAATTTCTACTGATACTTCATTTGAGACTTCTCCAACATCATCTGACTACTGACTGATCTCACACATAAAGACTAACAGTTCCAGTGGTCTAAAGAAACAGACAAGGCATTTACATGCCTTAAGAAGATGTTCATCTTCACCCTAATACTCATTACATTTAACCCTGACTATCTGATAGTGGTTAAAACAGACTCCTCTAGTTATATTACAAGTAGTGCTCTCATGCAATGAGATGATGAAGGTGTCCTACAATCCTGTATATTTATATTTAAAAAGCTTAGCTCTATCAAAGCTAACTATAAGATTTATGACAAGGAATTCCTCACCATCATCTGATGTCTAGAGGAATGGGACTTCAAACTCTGTAGTATAAAAGACTTTAAAATCATCACAGATCATAAGAACCTCTAATATTTCATGATGATCTATAAACTCTCTGAACACTAGATGTACTGGGTTAAATTTCTCAGCCACTTCCATTTAGAGTGCAGATAAGTCTGAGTTGAGTTGATTATATATACTTTCAAGTCAAGTTACTCACAAATCTATAACCTTTCAAGCCAAGTCTGAGCTAAATATATATTGAACTCAACTCAATCCAAGTTGTCAATAAGAACTCTCAAGTCAAATATTTATTAAACAACATCTGGAATCAATCTGAATAATTCTAAGTTAACTTGAGTTAGTATATAGGGACTATTTTCATTATATCCTAACTAGCAATCATCCTATCAAACATTCATATTAAAATTTAAAAATCCCAACACTAATAATTAATCTTTCTTTTTTTTCTTAAAATGCCCTTCTGTATCTCATTATGCCTTAGGCTTCCTACTCCTTCCTCTCCTCCCTTTTTTTGTAGATGACCTCTCATTCTCACTATTATCCTTTTTTCTCACATGCTTCTCATCAGTTGCTTCATCCTCACCATCCCCCTGCCCCCTAACTGCTGAAAAGATCTTAGTACTATCACATAAGATACCAATCATTTCATTAATCACTGAATTCAAACCTACTTTACTACTCTCCATACTCTCATTGATTTTAGCATCTAAATCTCCTCTACTAATCATACCATCTATTACACCATCTGCAATGTGCTTTATTTCAAATGTAAGTTGTTATTTGTGCATCACACCCTACATATTATTACTTATAATATCCTCCATCTTATCATTATATTATTATTCACAGATCATAGTCTCATCATGTGCAAGTTGTGCAGTATCCTCTGTCTCATCTTCCAGTTTCTCTCTGCACTCTACAGTCTCTATCTTATTCTCTATAATATTCTTTATATTCTCATCAGAAGGTTCTTTCTGGACAACTATTATCATCACAGCACTTGCAGACTCACAAGGTTATTGTCTGTAAACAACATTTTGCCTGTGCTGCAATTTCTGAGTCTTCTTGAGAGTGTCCCCCAGTGCAAGTAGCACTAATATCCCACTGATTTTCTTGTAGAGCTCTTTCCCCTGCATCAACAAATTAGACATCTCAAGATTTAAAGTGGCTAGATCCCCTCATTCTAACTGGTCTTCCCTCTACCCTATCAGAACATTCAAATAATTGACAGCTCTCTCTGCCAATCTATCTACCTAGCTTATCTGGCCACCTAATTATGCAGAGATGTCAGAGATTACTTTCCTCATAAAATTTGCACATCAGTACCATTAAAATGTATGATCAATGGTTAGTATTCATACATAAACATCTCTTTTCTGACCCAGGTGATGCATTCATACCATAATCTGGAACATTGTGTTCAAATTATACAGCAACTTGATTAAAACCATTGCCTAACACCTATCCAGCTACAGGTTAGCACCAAATCCCCCCATATAATTAGTTGTGATTAGGACTTTGATCCTCTCTGACTCCTCATTATTAAAGTTGTTGATGATCACATCCTATTCCTCTTGTGTTATACCCCCTCTTAATCATATTGTCTCTGTGCCAAAATTGGAGCACACCATGGATGCTAGCTATATGGTATTTGGTTTGTGGGCAAATACTACTACCTTTTCCTTGCCAATCTCACACATTTTATACAACACTTTTATCAAATAATGAGTGATAGGAGACATGCACATCAACTCAATATGCCTGTCAAAATGAGTTGATGGAATAATATGATGGTAGGTGTCAGCTAGATAATAATAATGCAGAAAGAATGACAGCCTAAAATCCAGCTAGAAAGTTAAGTTTTTAAGAGCAGCTACTCTTATCTTCTTCAACCTCACATGTTTGTGAAACTCTGAGATTTTTGGAAACAGCAATGTAATCTATAAAGTATGTACTCTTATACTGTTCTGTATGGAAATATTAGTACCATCATTAAGCATATCTAGTATTAATAGTTATTTTGTATGCTTGAGGTGAAATGCATAATACTTAAGTTGTTCCTATGAGCTCATTCAGAGTATCACAGTATTGATGTGTTTTGAGGGAATAGCCTTCCTAATCCACCAATCATTAATCACAGTTTGTTGTGATCTTCAAATTAGTGTCATTTTTAAAAGCTTTGGAATAACAACAGCTGCAGTGTTAGGTTTTATGTGTCTGTTAGTTGAAAGTCACTATATGTAAAGTGGATTAAATAGTTCCAATTTCTCTTCCTCTGATGACACTGATTGGAACTTATTGATAGTTAGATACTTAAGAAACTCCTTAAGATCTGAATAATGCATCTAGAGGTCAGTCAGATAAAATAAATGCACATAGTCATAGAAATTATGAGTCTTATTTAACAGTGAGGTGGCTGACACTACCTAGAGAAAGTCCAGCTTGAGTAGCTTTACTACACACAAAATCCTGGAGGACAGATGATAAAGACAATGCCCCTTGTCAACAACCACTCTATACATGCAACCTGGGAATTTTGAATGATATGTAGTGATATACTTATTATATGCAGTTGTCTCTTCAACCAGCAGCAGATCTTCAGTTTCAGAGGTAGTAGGGCAGAAGTCCTTATTATTCATAGATGAAGAGTTAGGCATTAATGACTTATTATCTGTAGACAATAAGAACTTATTATTAATAACCTTCTGTTTCTTGTGTGTTTTCTTTCATTCTGAATGTAAATCCATAGGAAGAGTATTCAATTCATCATTATTTATTGCAATGTCTTGCTCCTTTATTATCTTGACCTTAATGAAATACTTCTGGAATGTAAAATGTGATATGACAAACACCATCTAATCAGAGTTAGTAGCCTTGTGCTTGTAGAGCTAAGACTTCTCTGGATGTATTAGTACCTCTACTATTACTATCTTTAAGATGTAATATGAAGAGAACACCAGATTGTTTCTGCAGTGAAATAATCCCACAAATCATAAAGATAATAAATGCAGAAAAAATCTACTATAATTACTCTATTATAATTAAGTAATAACTAATGGGATCATTATAATAATTAGTCTAGCTAGCTCTTTATCATTTAGAACCTCAACATCTCATACTTTCAAAATGAAAGACAATATGATTAATATCTTTCTAAGACTCATAGTATCTACTAGGATCCCAGTGTGCAGGACTAGCTTATCATCTTAAATCTTTTGAAAACTTTTACTTTTCATCTTGAACATCACTGCCACACCATTGACCTGATGAGGATGCAGCTTTACAGACTATAATATATTTAAAGTCAATACTTGATCTTCCTCCATACTTAACATCATCAATGTATTGATAATCATGGGTGTGTTGTAGCTGGCATGGGATAGCTCTCTTATCATTGCATGATTAACTTTATCATATGTATATAGTGCCTTGACTGCCTCCTTATTTATTACACTATCCATTATAGTCTCAATGATGTTTGATACTTTCTGATCTGAATTTTACAGAGGTGATAGGCCTTCCATCTAATGATCTTCCTCAGTCATTATGTACTTGATTGCATATATATACAGCTTGCACTTTTAGTGGTGTGTCATCAGTGCAAGTTTTGCTCATAAGTTCATCTTGGGTGCATTCTCCTCAAACTTATTATCCTTAAATAATAAGTTAACTACCTCAAAAAGGTTAGTTGCATCATCAACCTCCTCTTCATTATTAGAGGGTAAATCCCAGTCAAAACTAAGATCATCTGCATTATTTAGAGCCTTAATGGGTCCTTGCACAGAGTTATCCTGTTCCTTGGGGAGGAGCTCATTGATATATATCACTAGCTTGACTGTGTTGTTTTGAACTCATATTTTATTTAATATTACTGGTCACTTGTTTTGCTTTTATTCTACATGAACATGAATTCAACAATGTAAAAGTATATAGACTCTATAAAAATCCTCCAAGTTTAATAATATAGCCTCAGCTTCAATATCTAGCATATAGTGATGGAAGAACTGGTCTTCATTCTGGTTGAGCACATGAAGACAGATATTAATGATTATCAGGAATGCATAGTATTCTATAATGTTTATTTTAGTGATATTAAATAAGTTCTAAACCATTTACTGGTTGATTTTCATCATTGAGGAGACTAAGATCTGTGCAACACCTAATGTCATGTGAACTGACTTGAAAAACTTTAGCAGAGATGGTATTATGGGGTCTTTTACCTCTTATTTTATTAACTCTAGTAGGGTTATCCAGCTGTTCCCATGCAGTACAATATACTCCTCAAATAATAATTGATTTTTTATGAAGAGTAAATGAAGAGTATCTATATTGGAATAGTTCTTCAAGTAATCAGCTATAAGTCCTTAATCCCTATAAAATTCAATGTATTTGAGTCTGAACTTAAAGCAGTAAATTCCTTTTGAAAGAAAATCATAAGCCTGCTTAACATCTTCAGCAGTGATTATTATCTCAGCTTTTTTCTTTCTTAGTGCTTTTTTGCCTACATTTCTACTGGGCTGTATAGTAGATGCCTTCTGAGTTATTATTATTTTAGATACTAGAATAGAGGCTTATTAGATGTTGGCTTCTTCAAGAGGTGAAGATGACTAACCTGTATTAGAAGGCTTTAGACCTGTGTTGGGAGGCTTTAGAGGATCCATTATTTAAAATTAATATTTAAAATAGTTAGTTGATATTCATTTCAAGAGGTAGTTTATTAAGAGAGGTTGTTGTCTGTGAATAATAACTACATTAAAAATGTAGTTGTCTGTGGACAACAACATAGAGATGTTCAGTATAAAATGTTGTCTATAAATAATAGATGTAGTAAAAATACTGTCTTAATAATAATATCAGTGTCTCTATATATCTGATCCCTGTAGTTTATTGAGATTATAAAGGGTTCTGAGATTAAAGTTATTATCTGTGTCCAACAAAAATTTGCTATCAGTTCAGAGTTGAGTGCTTACCCAAAGGGTGGAGTAAAGAGTGTTGTGAAGGATTTAAGAACATAGTAGAGAATACTAGATAGATAGTTTCATTAGTAACTTCATTTACCAGTCAAAATACATGAGAAACTAAGGGACCAGGAAAGGCCACTTACTCTCTTTGCTCATGTAATCCCATGGAATCCACTGTCCATAGCTAATAGGCATGGTGAAGTGAGTTTGCCATGCAGTTAAAACTAGCTTGTGTAAAGCTTGTTTTGCCAAGTTGTGCCATAACTGGCCCAGTTCCCTGGCAGTAAAGCAAGGAAGGGTATTAAATGTAACAGAGCTATTAGGAAGGAAATAGCATATCAACTGATATAGATATAAAGACTTATCTATTAAAGATAAATATATAGATGTTGAGAACTTGATAGTGAGAATATTATAGAGTGTAAGAGTAAGAAGGAGAAGAGAGAGATCTTTAACTCTTAAGACTCAGTCTAACCCAATTTGATATAGTAATATGAACAAGGAACACAGCTAGACCTAATAGAGTTAGTTTACTGAGAAGCTTTATATTCCTCATGTGGAGATAATAAGCTCTCAAGATCCAGTTACATCCTTATCACATTTAGAATAGTCTGATTTATCTTTATTTAAAAACAATAAAGCTGCTCTGTCAGCCTCATACTACTTTCAGTACTTATCTTCTCAATCAGCAGCAAGTATATTTTAGCATCCTTTTTCTGCCACCAATGAAAAGCCTTGAATATTTCCACATGAGGTCATCAGTTGGTTAAACCTGGGTAGTGAAAGAAAGACACTAAAATATTCTTACTGCTGATCCAGGAGATACTCCATACTTTATCTAATATATTAATATAATAGTTCATCATTCAATGAAGATAAGAGTGGTATTAATTTATAGCCTGAATGCAGGGCTTTCTAATGCAAGTGTTATTATTTTCATTATTAATAGATTAGTGTTTATGATAGTCATGACAAAGAAAATATATATATATAGAGTGAAATATAAAAAATATATATATATATCTATACTTAGGTTAACATGCCCAACTCACCCTGTACCAGCAACCAAGAGAATAAAGCTTTTACTCTGTCATAATAGAGCAGAACCTCATGCTATACTTATGATATTATTTCAAAAAGTTATTATTCTCTACTAATTATACCCTCATGACTTACCCTATCAGGGTGTTCTGAGATAGTTATTAGCAGTCATGTGGTTTTTAGTTCTTATTAGCTGTCTACTAAGTATGGTTTTATTAATATTACTGTAGTTCTTCTCTAAATTTAGTGGTCTAGTGGTTTCTTCCTTAGCATTCCACAATTCCCTTTGTGGAATTCCACAGAATAAACTCTAGGGTTTGAATCCAGTAGGGACTTTTTTTTTTCTTTAGTTGCAGTCTTACTGCATGTAGTGGTCATATGATTTTTAATTCTTATTAGCTGTCTACTAAGTACAGTTTTATTAATATTACTACAGTTCTTCTCTGAATTCAGTAGTCTAGTGGTTTCTTCCCTTGGAACTTAACAACTTCCTTTGTGGAGTTCCAGAGAACAAACTCTAGAGTTTAAATCCAGTGGGGACTTTTTTTTTTAGTTGCAGTCTTACCTACATTTAGAATAGTGTGGTTTATATTTGTTTATGAATAACAAAGCCATCCAGCCAGTCTTGCCTGGGATTACTGATTATGAGATGAACTGTTATTTTAATCATTTTTTTTATTATCTTCATTAGTCCTGATGTTCTCAATCTGTCTGTGGGCTCCAATGAAGATAAATACATAGCTATAATTTAGATAATATCTTTACTGGAGATTTTGAAATGATCTAGTAAGTACATTTAACACTAATTTCCTTGCTCTATTTGCCCAAGTGTGACTCCAGTCATTGTCTTTTTATTGAAAATCCAGGTTTTATCAATATTATTACCATACATCTTTGTTGTCCTCAGATAAAGAAATCAGCTGAGTCAGTATCAATCTTGTTCATGAACAACAATAATGCACTTGCCAAAAATCCTGTCCCTTCAAGACTTATCAACTGCTTTTATGATGACCTAATAACTAATATCATCCCTACAACTGAAACCCACATGGCCAGTGTGGCAGGCACTTCACTATTAATGGCAATAAGTGGTTTCATGACCCTCAGGCCCTATCCTGGGTTCCAGCCTTGTATGCTCAGTCTCAAGAGTGATAGTATCTACTTCACCACTTATAACCTCATCATGAAATGCCATTTTAACATCTAAAAGAATTTCTAACAGGATTAGCAATAAATAGTTCTATAATTCTAAGGCCCTCTTCCAGCCAATTATACTGAGTTTAGAGACCAGTAGTATCCATACCATTCTAATAGTAGTATCACTCATGTTGTGCCCATCTATGAATCCAGTATGTGTAAGGCTAGTTTTGCTGATGATGATGCTCTCTGAGCTATTTTCTGCAAGTCTCCTAACATTCCCATATCTATTTTCTACTGCTAATCTTCACTAGCTTTGATTGTCAGTCATTCTTGCCATCATGGGTAAATATTCCCCTGTGTATGCCAAGGTTAGATCCATGACTGACAGCATCTAGTATTATGATTGGTATGAGCCAGAAAGACTCCTATATTAGTGATGAGACACAATTAAAGTGTGATATCCTCACCCTGAGATAACTTACCCCATTAAGTATGATATTATTATGAACTGAGACAATATAAAGAAAATCTAGCATCACACTTTCTACAATGAACTCTGTGTTGTGCCAGAGGAGCACATCATTCTATTAACTGAGGCTCTTATTAACCCCAAGTCCAACTGTGAGAAGATGACTCAAATTGTCTTTGAAACCTTCAATGCTCCTACCTTCTATATCTTCATCCTGGCTGTGCTCTCTCTGTATGCTTTCAGCTGCACTACTGATATTATACTTGACTCTGATGATGGTATTACTCATGTTGTGCCCATCTATGAGGGTTTTACTCTCTCCCATGCCATCTTCTGTATTAATATGACTAGTTATAAGCTGACAAATTACCTTATGAAGATTCTTACTGAGTGTGGTTACAGCTTCTTTACCACTACTGAGTGTGAAATTATCCATAATATTAAGGAGAAGCTACAGATGTTGCCCTTAACTTCTAGTAGGAAATCTAGACTATTTTCTAGAGCTTTAGCTTGAAGAAATTCTATGAGCTTTCTGATGATTAGGTCATCATCATTGGCAATAAGTAGTTCTGCACCCCTGAGGCTCTCTTCCAGCCTAGTGTACTAGGTTTTGACAGTAGCAGTATTCATACCACCACCTATAATACTATCATGAAGTGTGATGTTGATATTCAAAAGGATCTTTACAGTAATATTATTATAATATGTATTTCTCTTTTTTTTATGTTAAGATGTTGCTGACAACTACTAATCTGGTAGTACTATCATATATTCTGATATCTTCAACTATATGCAGAAGGAGATCACTACTCTTACTCCTTCATTAATGAAGGTTAAGATCATTGCTCCCTCTAAATATAAATACTCCATATGAATTGATAATTCTATCTTAACCTTCCTCTTGATCTTCCAGTAGATGTGGATCTTCAGGTAGGAATATGATGAGTCAGAACCTTTCATTATTCACTACAAATACTTATTATAGTATTTGTTGTTTTTGAATAATATTTAGCTAACTACTGACCCAGTTGTCTACAGACAACAATATGCTTGCTAAAAACCTATTTCTCCTAATTGTAAAATGATTAATTCATTATCTTGTATGGCTATTATATAACTTACTCTTCAGCAGATATTAATAGTTGTTGATTTGATTAGTAGAGAAGGTTGTATTGACTAGTTAGCTGAGATTATCAGCTTCATTATATAAATTTACTATAAAGATAACTAGTCATTTAATTTCTAAACTTACCTCTGATTGTTGCCACATCATCATTATCTCTCTTCACCTACTGTAGATCTTGTCAGCTCAAAAGCAACTAACCTCCTTTTCCAATAGGATGCTAAAGTCTAAATTCACCTTCAGTGATCATGGTACAGGGGCTTCAGACTCTAATGTGACAAACTAATGTATAGTAAGCTAATTAAGATGCTAAACTCTACACACCTACTCTGCTTGAGCTTTTCAATTCATGCTAGCTCAGGCTAATTCCTTCTGGTCTACCTTGCTTCCAGGAGAGTGCTGCATTAGCTGATTCAGTTGAGAAATTTAATGACTGTATGGACTACATCTAGTATTCTCATGGATGGTCATCCTGACATTAAAGAAAGGCTCTGAATGTGGGAGAATAAATCAACTACAGTCAGATTCATAATATTATATTGTATGATGTCTTTAGCTAGAGGCTTCAAGTTGCAGATGATGTGATTCCATGTAAGTACTATATATAATGTGTTGTACTTTAATAATCTCCACTAATACTAGAAAATTGCAGGAGTCTGAGTCCTACCTATTATTAAGATACTTGAATGGGTATCATGTAAAGATCTAACTTCAAAGAATCTAGTTGTTGACCAGTCTTTCTATATGCAACTAAACATAGATGCAGCAGAGAGCCTTGGCAAATATCCAATTTCATACTTATTATACTAGATTGAAGATATACTACAGTTTATTAATTCATATTAAGGATTAGCTCAGGATGCAGTGATCATTCAGACTTGAGAGCTTGCCCCACAGTACCCATGCATCTAGTGTGCTGAAGAATCTGAGTCATTTAAAGATTATCTTGTGCTGCATGATTTGCTGAATGATATATCTACCAGTGGTAGAGCATGTAGAAATTACTATTTTAGAGGTGAAAGTGTAAAGTGTAGCCTTTATAAGCACTAAAAGCACCCATCCTCTGACAATCCTTTGATAGATACTAATTATAATTACAGTTGATAATGTGGATCAGAACATGATTATATATCTAATAATTTAAATGCATTTATAAAGGGTGGATATTAACTTACCATGCTAATGAAAAGAATTTTTTGGATGACTACCTGAGAAGATTTAGGGAGTCTGGGACTTCCCCTGGAATTATCTCATTCTTCTTATTATTATCTTGGAAAAATTTTAATATTAAAGGTTATTCATTTCTCATTATTTTCTAAGTCCAGTATCTACTTCTTGCACCTTTCTATTATAATCATAGAAAAATAAGTTAAAGCTTTGATTCCACCTTTTTCTCACAATCACAACTCCCTATTAATGACTCAAGTGATGTTAATTTATCAATATCACCATGAATTAGTGCATCTATTCCTCCTTTACTAGAATGAATTGGTTGTGACAACCAGTTTGTGATTTATCCAGAGGTAAAACATTCAAATCTCAAGGTTTTTAAATGATGGTGGAGGTCAACAAAATGAGCTGAGTACTCTAGAGGTTCAAAGCCCTTCACCTGGGATTTCATGTGATGTATGGCAAAAGTGTGGCAGTTCTTCTGAGAGGGCATCATAGCAACAGATGAGAAACCTATGATGTCATGTAAACACTGTGATAAATATTTTACCCACTCATTGCCAAAGAGTGGGATAATAACAATAATGAACAATCATATTAAAAAGAGCTAATACTATCAGAGGTAGGCAAGGTTTCAAGATATGGAGAATGTTGATTTAATGACATCACAAAGGAAAACATTGCAATGAATAATAGTAAGCATCCTTTTTATTCTCAAGATTATAGTAGGAGTTCCAGGGCTTCAGCTAACTATACAAGACTAACATGATTGGGGATAGTAACACAAATAATATTAAATTCACTGAGGAGAAATTCTAGTAAACTCTGACAGAGGTTTTAGTCTCTACATGATTACCCTTTTATTTTGTGGACAACTTTTACTTTCACTAAATGATTTGAATGTTATGACCCAGTGCAACCATACCTAGTGCATCATATATCTTAAAGATTGCTGACAAGCTTATGAAAGAGGGCTTCCAATAGATTCTTAATCATATATTTACTAAGAATTATATCTTCTTTGCTCTTAATAGCTGGACCAGCTCATTCAATGATGCATTTATGGCAGTAATAGTGTACTTTATTAACTGCAATTAAAAGTTCCAGAAACTTGTACTGAGATTTGAACACATTAAAACTGGGCATAGTGAGAGGAAGCTATCTGATATTACAATGAACATTATGAAAATATATGATATTGAGAAGTAAATATTTAGTGTGATAATAGATAATGTGAGTAATAATGTAATACTTATTGCAAGTCTGAACACAGCAATATAAATACTAAATTCATTAACATATATTAAGTAATATGTTAAGATTTCATGCCTGGCTCATATAATTCAGCTGGTTGTGAAGGAACTCCTGGACTCAATGAAGATTAGCCTGGAAAATGATAGAATAACTTGGGATTGAGATGATTCTATATTGCCTAACCCCACATGAATGTAGAGTATCCCCCAGACACTAATAAAGGTGAGCTTACTATTACTTTAAGATGTTGTCTATAGACAATGTGATTTTCTATTACATTTTTATTGTCCATGGACAACAATGCTGAATGATTACTACTAACTCTATTTCACTAGATCCATCTATTAACTTGATATGTTAATATGAGTCCACAGTGCAAACAAGCATTTCATGATATCCAACAGTCTGATATGAATGGGACAGGCAAAGTGCTAAAGTTACTAATGATGAATGTAGTTACTCAATGGAATTCAACTTTCCATATGCTATGTTGCATACTTAGACTCAGAATCTATATAGATAGATATGTTGGAGATATCAATCAGCAAGCTGAATTTAGACTAGATAGGAATGAGTAGCAGTTAGTTGAGTATTTAATTGAGCTCATAAAATCTTTTACTAAATATACAGCTGCACTTTCTACAGCAATGATCCCAATCCTCTCTATAGTACTCTAGCTGTATGAGAACCTATTTAATCATATCAATCATTATAAAGTGGCATTGGAGAGAAAGTATTTGCACTGGAAGTACTTAATGTATGATGTCTTGTGTAAATATCATAAGAAGTTAATTAAATACTACACAGACATGAAAAAGGAGCATGGGTATCTCTATGTTATTATAATAATTCTATCTCTAAATCAGAAACTAAAGCTCTTCAGTCAAGAAAGTTGAGATGATAATGATTATGAATGGTGAGAAAAGTACTGAAATTATTTCCAAGAAGTGTATAATAGATATATATCTAAATTGTCTGGTGAAGACATACCACAACAGCAGCCTAGGCAACAAATGAGGCAATTAAATAATCTTTTTAACTTAGTCTTTAGTAATGTGCCCAACAGCACCACCTTGGCTGGAGCCAGTGGAAGGAATAAGGCAAAGAAGTATCTAAACTAAGGTTAGTTTACTATTCTCATGCATGGAGTATCTATTCATATTCATGTAGTGTACTAAATATTAGTATAAGGTCAAGTGAGAAATATGACTACTTACTATACTGAAAGGAACATCATTCACAGTATCTTATTCTAGCACAGATAGTTTAAGACTATCTTTTAGTACCTAGTTTAACTATTAATGTAGAATGACTCTTCAATGTAGCTTATAATATCTATTATTACTACTGCAGTCATCTTAAGCCATCAACCTTGTGGACTCTGATGCTGAAGATGTGCTTGAATCAGGTCACCCTAAGTGAGAAGAAGAGTAAGTTAGCTGAAGAGGATGAGATGATGAATGATGAGTTTAATGAAGATAAGAAGAATGATAATTTAACCTTAAGTAAGGTAGATGCAATCAGTGATATAAAAGATGAAGATACTAATATTAATATATCATAAGGTACTAAAGATGATGAGTCTGAAGATGATGTAGTTTCAGACAATTCAAAAAGAAGACAGTGATAAAATAATAAAGATTAGAAGCCTTCACTGAAGTAGATTTCAACCAGGTTGAATGATAGTTCTACATCAAGGCAATCTATAGCAATTAGATATCTAGTGACTTTCATACTTTCTGATGATGCATTAACCCCCCAACATCTCCCTAGTAATGCATTAGCACCTTGGTATCTCCCTAGTGGTGCATTAACCCCCTGAAGTTTACTCAGTTTAAGCTAGCCTGTGTGTGAAAGAGGATCTCAAGCATTTGATGGCCTAGATTCCTTAGGAAAAGAATTGCAAAGAGAAGCAGCTGAGAGGTGTGAAGCAGAGGCTGTAAAAAAACAAGACAGTTAGTAGCTGTAGAATATATGAAAGAAGAGGGCATTAAGTATTATACTGAATAAGGAGAGTAATAATTGATGTTATTATTCATAAACAACAATATATATTAAGATAGAAAAAGAGGTTAGTTAAGATGATCTACTTCATTGTATATATATAGATACTAGGTTATAGAATGCAGTTTTCAGTTTTTAGTTTGCAGCTATTTACTTTTCCAATACATAAGAGTAATGTGTTAAAAAAATGTGCAGTAGATATTTAGGGTATAAATATCATATGACTGTTCAGACTAACTTAATTGGGAAATTTATCTGAATGTCCTGATTCTCTAAGTAATTTAGAGATTACTTGAGTTGAAGAAATACACAGTGTGAGTTAAGCTGAGTCATAATGGCAGGTACTTGGGATGAATCAAGGCAAATAATTTCAAGTCTGAGTTGAGTTTTTAACTTGAAATTACTTGGCCTCATCTGCACTCTACTTCCATTTTATAATCTATTATTACTCTAGCACAGAGAACTCCATAGCTGACACTCTCTTCTAATATGAATAGAATATACCTTCTAAAGACTCTGATACCTACTGGGTAAATCATGAATAAAGACTACTAGATCTATAGATTCTCAAAGAATCCAAAGTAATACTACATAGAGTAATATATATCTTGCTTATTATTCTACTAATTGTGACTACCTCATTCTTACTCTAGAGACTCTGGGACACTACTGCTGCCTTCAATGAATACCTTCAGATAATAACTTAGATCATCTGAGATAAAGCTTATTATTTTCTATCTAAACTTCAAGCTCATATTGACATCACTGAATGCTCTGTAGACCCTAACTTCTAATTATACTTCTAGGGGAGACAGTGGGTTTCTGATTCAGAACTATTATGCACCTAAATCATGCAAGAAACTCATAATTCTCTGATGACTGATCATTCAGGCTGTAAAGTACTCTACTGAATTTTATCCCAAGATTTCTACTAGCCTGATATGTCTCAGAGCATCTAATAGTTCACTTAGAACTGCAATGTCTACTAATCCATCATTACTTAATAAAACTACTATCAAGATCTACTCAAATCTCTTTTAATCTCTAAATATGTCTAGTATGATGTCACCATCAATTTCATAGTAAACCTCTCTATGAGTAACAACTATAAGAATATCCTTATTATTATTAACTACCTCAGTAAAGGTGTTATTTTTGAATCCTGTGTGAAGATAGACATGCCTGCAGTAACTAAAGTCTTCCTCTAAAGTCTATTTTATTACTAGTATAGTCTACCCCATATAATTATCTCAGACTGTGAAATCTAATTTATTAGAGCTATCTGAATCTAAATCTACTAGCTCCTTAAGATCTCCCAATACCTCTCAACTACCTATTACCCTAAAACTGATGGTAGCACTAAATGTATGATTCAGATAACTAAGAACTACCTCCAAAAGTTCTATTTATATACTTAGAATAACTGGAATAAACTCCTCCTACATGCTAAACTTACAATTAATAGCTGTAATGCTATTAGTATTAATATCAGCCTATTTTTCCTCTTACATGATTACAACCTTAAAGTTCTTAATCTTACTGAATTATCTGAACCTTCTGTTTTACCCTGCAGTTCAATCTAAATTATGGACACCATTGTCTTAAAACTCTAGCAAGCCTGTGAGTAGGCTGAATCCTTCAT
Source organism: Onygenales sp. PD_10 (assembly GCA_032988465.1). Classification (NCBI taxonomy): domain Eukaryota; kingdom Fungi; phylum Ascomycota; class Eurotiomycetes; order Onygenales; species Onygenales sp. PD_10. The sequence continues at coordinate 51,075 of JANTQH010000004.1, read as the reverse complement.
GGCCAGTGCCTAGTAGAATTAATAGAACTATGTGAATACTCACTGAAATCCTACTGAATACTATGAGGTAGATGATAAGATCTAGCTAGATCTCTAAAATATTACAACTGATTGCCCATCTCACATACTTGACTATTAATATATCAAGTACATCATTGTTGAAGTCCTGGGAAGTCATAACTACTATCTTGACATGCCACTTAGAATTTACAATGTGTTTCACACAAACTTGCTCCACAAGGCCTCTACTGACTTATTCCCCTCACAAAAGATCACTGACTGGCATCCACCTGGCATCATTGGGGAAGATAATGAGGTAGAATATGAGATTGAAGCCATCCTCAATTACTACTACTATAGATGAGGATTTCAGTACCTAATGAAGTGGCTCAGATATGAGGCCTCTTTATGAGAACTAATCTCTATCCTGCAGGACATCACTGTGCTTACCCATTATAAAGAGCTGCACCTATCTGATAAGACTCTGCCTGCACTACTTTACATCTGATTTTCTGACCCCTCCCATCTACCCTCTAAATCTGAATAGGAGGAGATAATGTGAAGAGCTACATCTTTATACTCTATATTTATAGCTCACCTGAACTTCACCCAATCTTTAACTACTCAATCAGATGCCTCTAACTAGGCTTTCATATAAATGTTTATCCACTCTGACCTCACATAATTCCCTTCTATTTATATCACACAATCTTGCAATTTCTTTCCCTTTTTCCTTCCTTTCTCTAGTGATTATAATCTTGATTCTAGCATATAGCTCACATGATCCACTTATCAGAGCACATCTATTATAATAAAGCTAATTAAGAGGCCTCATTCACCTGCCCAGACCTCAGGGTGTTAATGAAACCAACAGGAAGCCTGGGACCCAGAATGTCATTAAGGATATTATAATAGGGGATGCCAAAAGGATCCCAAATAATCACTAAAGATAATAAGAAAACAGACAGACTGAAGGTCAAGTAACACTCAGGGAGCAGTAAAGAGTACTCAGTAGAGGGGATAAACATGACAACAGTGCAGATGTATAAGATATATATATACAGTGAAGAGATGGAACATGTAGGATGTTGAGAATAGAAGGAAAGGAGAAGGTTAGGGCAGAGAGACTAAAGCACACCACATGACTAAAAGGCAGTGAGCAAAAGGATGCTAAAATATGAGTATTTTGCTGACATTCCCTCACCAAGATACTGTTCTGCTGACCTAACTGAGAACATACATATATGACTCAACCTCTTCAACTCAATAGCAAGCTTGTTAGGTTGTTTGTCAACCGCCAACCGCCAACCACCAGCACCCAGGTTTATGACAGATGCTTGGTTGATATGTTCTTCGCCCTTTCACTGATAGAAAAGAATGCCCCCCCCAGCCTTGTGAACCACATTGGCATTTATTTTCATATCACCCCTGGACCATGTACACCTATCTCTACATGCATAACTAGATGCTTCCGACGAACCGAAACTCTTTGCGATCCGACCCATGATGACAGGTCACAGCCACGGCCATTCATCTATCGTGCCTTCACCATGCCCTTGGTAGGTCTTTACTCCCTTGCAACCACGCGCCGCGCAGCAGCCTTGAGAATCTGGGATAATTCTTATTAACAGGACTTCATTCAGCCGCTAGAAATGTTTTCTTCCTTGGTTTAACCCTTGCCCCCCCTTCCTTCCTTGTGTAATTTGACTGGAAAAGAAGTACTTGTAATTTCGGATATAGTTCCCTTCAAAGACACTGGTGGCGGCCAATTTTTTTTTAAAAAAGGCAAAGATAAACTTGCCCTGCTTCATCTACCATGACGCGTGGGGCTGGGAGCGGAGATGATACCAATAAGTAAGACAAGACAAAGTCCTGCGCGGGAAAGTGATAGGTGAAAGACAATGCCTTTTATCCGACATGGGAATGCCGAACTATTGAAAAAAAAAGCCGAGAGATGCCTGGTCCGGGCTCAATATGTCCGAGCTTCTAAACTCCCTGCCAGTGTTTTCGGATCCTATATTGGTGGTGTCTTAGAAGGAAGCTTGAACGCGCCAACCCTTGTGATAGTTAGAACCCATAATCCCTTGCCGTGGTGTCTCATAGCATGGTCTTCTAGAAAGCAGATCAGAATTGATCGGTAGACACTTACCGAATCAAACCCTTGTCAACCGTCATGATCGACTGCCGGCTAACTAAAGACCAGGCAGGGTTGTAAAAATGGATTAATGTCCTCGTCCGTCTCTCTGATATAGCTAAACAATTCTTGGGCTCCTATTTGAACTCAGACATCTCATATTTTAACTGAGATTCTTTAATAGCCAGGTGCATTGCTGTCTTGGTACTAACCTGAATCCTGGTCAGTCCATAATAAATGCAATTCATATTCATCCAGGGGAGCTTATACCACCTGGAGACCACATCCTAGTGATAGTATACGCCAAAGCTGTTCTTACTAGGTACTGTGTGTCTTCCAGCACGAACCTCCAGAAGATTATATGTGTATGCTTCAAGGGTCTGCTTCCAGACGTTGGCCCCTAGGCATTGGCTCTTGAATTGTCCGTGGAACACTCAGATCGCATCTTGCAGGAGCTTTAATATTGCCAGTATGGTTAGCAGGCGTATTTCCATTCCGAAAGACCCGAACAATGATGGAGATAATCGGGAATACAATGCCAAAATCCTGCTTCGGGATTTCCCCAAGCATTCTATAGAACCGGGGGGGAGGGGGCATGTCTAAAAGCTCTCCATTATGAGCTTCATGATCAGCAATGATGTCTTAACTCGGGCTAAAGAGCCAGGAGTAATTAGATATTAAGACGCCAAACCCGTCCAGGCACAGCTGTAGCTTGGGATATAATAACCTCCACTACAGCATGTCTCACAGGGTTTAAAGCCGCTAATTATGAGAAGGGTCTGTCTGTCCCATGTTTGGATATGCTTCTTTTGACGGCTGGAAGTAAATCGATCAGAGCTTAAACCTCGCCAGTTATTTTCTCTGCTTGGATAATAGTAGGTTGCCATCGCTGTCCTAGCATGTAGATCCCCCGATGGCGCTTAGAATGCCGTAACTATGCAACTATTTATCCCGTTTGATTGCGGACTCTCCGCAAGGACATCAGGGAGACCCCATATTCTATTCGGACTATTCCGTATTGTTGTGAATTGAACCGGGCGCACAATTGCGAAATGTCACCGAATGGGATCTCACGGATTGGGCCGAAAAGCCAAAACGGTGATGAAACTATTTTGTTTCGGAGGAGGTGAGAATTTGAGATCTGTCAGAGGAAAAGCGTTGACTCTTTGACCTTTGCATCGCTTCAAAGTTGTTTTAGCGCGTCGACAGATCTAGATAACGGCCTGTGATGATGCCCGCTGTCACAATTAGTTACTCCAGTTACTCGCGGTTATTACCCCGTTGAACCCTCTGGTATTATTATCATTGCTTGATCAGAGAGGTCTTATGTTTCCCGGTTGACTCGAGGATATGTAAAAGGTGGGACCTGATGTTTTCAAGGGACGGCGTCGCCCCTTTGATATTCCAAACCTCGCCCCGGACCAACCGAGAGGCTGGCAGAAACGGCTCAGAAATAAACTCTGGGCCTTCGTGAGGTTAGAACTTAGGGTGAGGTTCGCATGTTTCTTGCAGGTATCTATTCTCATCTTGCATGGTCCGCACCAACCGAGGAGATTAGGCCGTGATAGTTACCCCCCTCCATTCTTTGTTTGTTGCGGGCATTTGGGACGCATTTCACCCTCATCATCTTGGTCTTTTTTTTTGTCCCGCATGCCGGTGATTCTGATGATAATTAATCGCGGGGGCATCGCAGCCGCCGCAAATTAGCACCGAGGCTAGTCTCGCGGGCGTGTTTCAACATCGATATTCGGCCACTCAGAACAAGGCCTGGATACCTTGCCACGAAATGAACATCTTCCTTCTGAAAAGCCTGAGCCCGGGGTGAGCCGTCTCCAGCCTCCATGGATGATGTCCCCCACTGGTGCATTCGAATGGGTGATACACAGTGCCGGCCAGGGTATCATGTCTCATGCCGAAGAGCTCGTGTGCAACGACAGGGCATGATTCCACCCTGGACGAAGCCGTGATACAAGGCGGAGTGACCAGAACCTTTGTCAATGACGCCCGCTTGTAACATTTGTTGCGATTCGAGAATACCAGCCGCCTAGAACGCCGACTTGATCCTCCATCACCATGAAGAGAAGAAAATGACATCAAATTTAGGAGTTATTCAGGCACACCTGGGACCAATGAGGCGGCCGACCTAATTTTAGCGCCAGGGGCGTCCAGTTCATCCTCCTGGACCGCGGGTTTGAAGTAGATATCCCTCGACCTGCACGATACATCATACGATTAAATAGACAATATAAAAACCTCACAAGTAGTTAGCCAATCCAAACCCCACGGGCTGGCGTTGAAACCGAGTTGTGTGGAGGATTCGAATCAAATAAATAGTTATTTCAATTATCTAGCTTGCCATTTGTTTAAAATTGTCGATCTCGGCTTTGTTTGAAGTCTCTCCAGTTTCTCTCTAGCCTGCAACCGTGACGCGACTTGCACCGTAATTTCTGCCCTCAGGACCCGGCGGAGACGGCTTAGCTGTTACAGCCTCAAGCAATTAAGATGATTAGGGAGCATGCAACGGAGCCTACCTCGACGCCTGGCCTCCACCGTCGAACCGCATGGCATGGAATGATGGCATCCCAGGACAGCCCGATGGTCCTGGCCATTTCGCATCCAACCGAGCGAAGCTCCCTGTCGACGACGAGAACCACGAGCAGGATGGGCCCGACGAGTGAAACAGAACCCTGCGCATGTGGATTTTGGCCCTCTCAATCCCAGTTGGCAATCGACGTGGAGGTCGCGCAGTCGCGAAAGTCCAGCATGTTTGTTTTCGCCCTGCTATCCCGGCCGTGCTTCTAGACTGGACTGACTGCATGTCCGCTCTCCACTCTGTGGCCGGCATCTTGTGATTCCAGAAGTCGCAAAAGGAGGCGTCTCGGTGCAGAAACCCCCCTCGGCGCGCCGTTGAGGTTTGTCAAGCCTTCGCGGTATGTCCCCATGCGCATTGCTCGGTGCCAACGACGCCGCCCTCCTCTCACGAAGCCCGCCGCCGTTGTCTGCTATTCCAGGGCCTTCTTTTGTTCCTGGGCAATCGCGTCGTACCCGGCTTTGCCGTTTGTATATATACGCCTTTGTATGGGTGGCTTCCTTTCTTCTCCTGGCCGTGGGAAGGTTGGCACTTTTGTGGAATCGCGAAAGCCATATCTGTTCGTCGACCGAGCCATATATCCTTTTTCTCCGGCACTTCGAAACGCCTTGTTTCGCAGGATTGCGTCTGTGATATATGCCATCTCCCTTCTCGAGTCTCGAGCCCGGACATCTGTAAGATTGTCGCCTAGAACAAGGCCCATCCCCCAGTCCAATTTTAGCTGAGGGCTAACGGCCGCCATCCTGGGGCAGCAGTGTTTCTCTTCAAGCGGCCGCTAGTTCTTGAAAGCCATCCCATCATTTAATTTGATGATGCGGGTTGGAAAAAACGGCCCTTATTATTCAGTCCTCCTGCTGCTGCCAACCCTCTTTTAGCCCAACCACCCCTCTGGTCCGGCATCCCAGTCTTGTCCTATCTGCAAATGTCTATTTTGACTAACGGCTATAATAACACTACTATGCACTACTGCTTGTCATTTCTTTCATCAAGACGTTTGAGAAGTTCTCGTTTCGCGAATCCCCGAACTCAGCCCTAAGGAAATCCGAATAATGACCCTCAACATTGGTCTTTACTTTTCAAGCAATAAGTTACCCGCCTTTTAACTTGGTCAGTCGTTCTTCATACGAGGCGGGGTGGTTTGCCATTTTTTCACCCTGGTTTGAGTTGCATCATTGCCGCCTTCCACTGCTCCGCGTTCTATTTACCTCCTCCCTTTTCCCGAACACAGCACCTTCGACAAGAAAGGAAGAAAAATTATATACACGCGACCCAAACTTCACACGCGCATACTGGCTTCTCGATATACGAAGGAAGAAAATCAAATCCACTCTAAAAGACGGGACGCCCTTTCGGATTTCCAGCGCGCAGCGCTGATTCTACCATACGATTTTATTGCGCATCATCGGGTAGCCTGCTAGGGCTTTATAGCTCTAGCAGCGCCGGTGCACAACCGCGACGCTGGCGGATCCATATCGAGACTATCACCTTGATTTCTCGACACAGGAGCAGTCGAAAGCCCAAGAGCAACAGAGTCAGCTAGTCTATCAATCAAATCAACAGTCTCCACAAACGCTTCATCATGGGGCGAGGACTGATGTTGCCTTCCTCCCAGGTGGCCAGCATCATCAATCCTTTCAGCAGCAGCAGCAACAGCAGCAGCCGTCCCATCACCGGCAACAGTCGCAACAGCAGCAACACGGGCAGCCGGGTGCTGTTGCGTTGTCCTCTGCAGGCCCCCACAGCAACATCCGCGACCTCCAGCCGCCTGTTCTACTTCCCGGGCAGATGGTAGCACCACAACTCCCTCCTCACTTTAACTCCGGACCTGTTCCGATGTATGCGAGTAAGGGACAGGGGACGAAAAGAGCTCGAATCGATGACGGCCCTAGCCAGGACCGCGACGATCACACGGCAGGACTTAGCCTTTCCATGCTCTCCGACACATCTCACGCCGATGAGCCGCAGTCTGCCGACATGCTGCTGTCTGCTCAATCAGATCACTCCTCGCACCACCAGCCTCCTGGCCAGCACGACTACCAACCCTCTCCATTACACCAGCAACACCATCACCACCACCGATTGCCCTCGCAAGCCGCACTTGCTGGGGCCCAGCGCTCCGATGCAGATCTGACATCACCTGGGGGTGCGTCTGGGCCCCCGAGTGTGGTTGGCCAGCCTGGAATGCCCGATCCAGCGCCACGACCGCGAGGACCAAAATTGAAGTTTACTCCGGAGGAAGATGCTTTGCTTGTTGAGCTGAAGGAAAACAAAAACTTGACATGGAAGCAAATTGCGGATTTCTTTCCTGGCCGGACCAGCGGCACCCTGCAAGTCCGGTACTGCACAAAACTGAAGGCAAAGGCAACAGTATGGACGGATGAGATGGTACGACAGTCACCCCTTTCCAAGAACGCCAATGATTTGTCGAAGAAACGCTTATGGGTTGGGCTGACCTTTACTGTAGGTGCAACGGTTGCGTAACGCGATCCACGAGTACGAAAATGATCGCTGGCGTGTGATCGCGAATAAGGTTGGGAGTGGGTTCTCACCTACAGCATGTCGAGAGAAAGCCGAGGAGCTGTAGAGAAGCGGTCACAGAAAACTTCCCGTACTGGGTTCCTCAGAAATTTCTACGATACATTTGGGAATTTTCTCCCTGTGGACATGTGCGACTAGGGATGTACCTCTCTTTGTCCGAGGTATTGCATTAGATGCTGTTTGCTTTCCTCCGCCTTGTTGTCCAAACGGTCACAAAAGAAACTCTCTCCAATCTCCATCTGTATCTCGTTGATCTATATCCCGCCCCCTGTCTCTGTCCTTCTTGCATCCTCATAAGAACCGGCAACGGCGGCTGTCTTGGGGCGTACGAGAGACCCTGAATCCCCTCAGACTAAAGACAACGCATATGAAAACGACGGCTGAGACTTTTGGCGGGTGCTGGAAATCCGAAACAATAGAATAGCAAAGTCTATAAAGTCACACGGGTAGCAAGCTACTGTCCTTGCCATCACGAGTCGTCCCCGAACCTTTTCCGTTCTATGCAGCATAAGAGAGTCTGTGACTATCCTCTGGCTACTACGCTTATATACCCATTTTTGACCCATGATACATCAAGTGAATGGGCTTGGTAGAAAATTGGCATTGTGCGATGATGATACCCCTTTTCTTATAAAACTTTTATACCTGTCATTTGGAAGGGGGGGAATTGGGAATCTTTCGTTTCACTGATCACACTCATTGTTCCACTTTCCTAATTCTAGTTTCTTTCGGATGGGGGTTCTATTTGGTTCTAATTAAAGGTTGACGGGCAAACCTGGTTGGGGGTCTTCCATTCTATGTTGTTTTGCTACTTTTATTTTTGAAGCCGTGCGTTTTACTTGTTCTTAATTGTTTTATTCCACCTTTTTTTTTGTTCTCTACAATTCGAGTCGGTCCAATCCTCCTCGGAACAGTGGCCGTACGCTTCTTCCCTATTATTCGGTTTTCTTTGTGCTTCATATATACCACTTGGGATTCCATTTGTCAGTTACCAAACATATAGAATGAGGGGGATTTGATACGAAGGGGTGAGAAGTGAATGCCAGCGGCTTTGTATCGCGTCAATCCTTTTTCATCCCGCTTCTTGTGCACGGTTTATTTGTTTGTTCCATGCATGATATGGGTGGAGTGTACAAGGAAACGGACAGGTAGTCCGGCGAAGGAGGTATAGGGAGCTCAGCTACCTGAGAATGGGGGAGCCAGATCCGACTCAGTTACACACAACAGTAACCGTTTTTCTCCTCGACTGTTTGACACTGTGTGAGGATGCGGCTTTGTGTGGCCCTGAGTCGGCTGTTTATTTTTGTTTTTTTCAAATCACAATCCCCCCCAAACCCCCCCAACCCCCGCCTCTTGCCCCTGCGGTCTCACCGTTCTGCTTTTATGCATATCAAAAAGCGGATATGGCCGTTTGTTGTGACATTTTTATGTGCGCCACGTTAGCAATTCCTGCGAACAAGGTTACACGCACGGAGGCTATAGGAGGATACATCACATCATACAGGTCGCAGGGCGTCAAGGGACAGTTGCAGGCTTGCAGCCCCTCTCCCCCGCTGGTATTTCTGTTGTACATGCCTAGGAGCATCCAAACTCCTGCGTTCTTGGTAGAAGAAGGGCATCCAACGGCAGGTTTATAGATAGACGGCCTCTGGTTGGTCGATAGATTTGATATCCCAAAAGGGCAAGTTAGGGCTAGCCCTAACCTTTGTGCCCGACAGCAAGAGCTTCCAGCCAATAAAATGCGATGAGTCACGTGGTAATCAATGCTTACGTAACAAAGCCAATTCTGCTCGGACGGATCCGGTTGGTGCTGAAGTCACCTCATCTTCAACCTCATATCCAAATAACCACGACTTGACACCTCCAATCCCGCCCCCCACCACCATTGCACCAAGCCATTGGCAGCCGGGACGATGTTTGTTCAACGAACTGCCTTCGCCCTCGCAAGGCGCACCCCCGTCAAAGCCCTTGCCCGCCGCAGCTTCACAGCCTCTGCCGTCCGATGTATGTGCCCGCCTTGTTGACATTGCTCCTTCGACCTTTGCATCGGGCCATTGTGTCCCCACCACGGGCATATTTGTCAATTGCTGTTGGGGGATATGCCATTCTCATCTACATATGGCGGAATCTTGGGCAGAATTTTGCTAACGTGAAGCTTTACGTGCCTGACAGGTGATGCCGCAAAGCCCGGCAAGTGGGATGTCAAGCCCGATCAACCCCAGGGAAAACTAGTCACCTTCGATGGTTAGTCAAACCGGACTCTCGCCGATTCAATCCTTTCTTTGGTTTCTTCCGATGGTTATGGACTTTTCCATTGCTGTTCCAAACCGACGATCGCAACCCTATTCCCGGCCCGAGCGATGCCACATCCCCCCATGTTTGTTCGAATTTGGCTTCTAACCCGTTCACTCGCAGATATCGCGGAGCAGAGCGACCTTCTCGCCCCCGGTGCGAAACCCGGAACCATCCCCACCGACTTCGAGCAATCCACTGGTTTGGAGCGATTGGAACTTTTGGGAAAGATGCAGGGAATTGATATTTTCGACATGCGGCCTCTGGACGCTTCGAGAAAGGGTGCGTGATATTCCGGTCTTTCCTGTTGCGATTGGGTTGTTAGGGGGTATTTAACAACGAGGTGGTATGGTGCGGAAAACCGGGAATGGCCGCTAAATCGATTTTTGAATATAACAGGGACCATCGAGAACCCCATTATGGTCAAGTCTGGCGGAGAAGAGCAATACGCCGGTTGCACCGGTTATCCTGCCGACTCCCATACTGTCATCTGGTTGACGGTAAGAGTGCTTCCAATCTGATACGTGTCCAGCGGCAACCCCGCTTGCTTTTGGTTTGGCGCCAGTTAATGATTGGATTAACTGATACTCGGTGCTAGCTATCCCGCGACCGTCCAATTGAGCGCTGCTCAGAGTGCGGTAACGTCCTCAAGATGGAGTATGTTGGACCGGAGGCTGATCCCCATGAGCACGACCATGCCCACCATGATGGTAAGTGGATTCCAATTTTCGTCCCACGGCATCCGCACTGTTCATACTCAATATGAATTGGCGGATAAACATTGCCCAACCTATCCTCATAGCTTAAGCAGAATAAGCACTGACAATTCCTCTAGAGCACCACCACGCTTACGAAGAACCCAAGACCATGGCCGATTTCGTCAAGCCCGACTACTGGTATAAATAAATAAAGACTCCTTTGTGCCAACAAGACTTTTATAACCTGTCTGCCCTTGCCCCGCTATGACCTAGCTATTGTTTGGCTCGATTCGAGCCTCAGGGCAATGTAAAACATGTTAATAGTTTACCTACCATATTTTTGGTCCCTCTCTTGTTACTCCTGTGCTATACATACACCAACCCTCCCATAATCACGTCTGCGATCTTTGATGTTACCTACCACACCTCCTTCTCATGCATCCTTTTCATTTGTAGAATATTCGCACTCTGTATTACAAAATGGGGATGGAAAAATATATTTTGGTTTGTTTTTTTAATCTCGACTTTTGGTATCGAAGTGTTCGACCATTGTGACGACAAAAAAAGATGAAAATGTCGTCTGTCTACGCAGATTTACATATTGATAAATCCCACGCCATCAACTGATTCAAGCACATATTGGTCCTGATCCGGCCTGACTCGGACTCGAACCCTCATGGCCCGCCCCCTCCGTGTTTTTTCGAGCTTTAATCGAGATCAAAACTACGGAGTAGGGCCAAGCTGCGCGTGCTGTGTGCGCACATCAGTCTGCAGAAACCTTGAACCCCAAGTACAGTACAATTCCCTACTTATTCAAACAAGGAACTGTCATATTATATTGATATCGAGAATCATATCATGTACCAATTGCTTCAGAAACAACATTTTTGCGTACTTATCTACCTACATAACTACACCTCCTCTCCCATTTACCAAACTAACCCACCATCACATCACATCATATCGCCACAAAAAGGGGCAGCACACACGTTTCACAAAATGCCCTCACATCCATCTTGTCCTATCCTACGTGCCATCGCATGCTGCATGTTCGTTCGTATCTCCGTCTTCCCCGCTCCCTTTTTTTTTAAGTCATCTAGATCTAAGCGTCTACTTATCAACGTTTCCTTTCCTTTTCCTTTCATTTCCCCCCTTTCCTCTTCCTTAAACATGATCCAACCCCCTACTCTCCAGCTAGATGTAGATCTAAAGCGCGGAATGCAAAACCACGAAACCCTTAGCCCGTTAAATATGTTGAACGTGTAACAAATACTGCACATCACTTACGTACCGCGTTTGCCCTGTCTCCCCTTTATCTTCCCTTCCTTCCTTCCTTTTTTCTTCTTCGCTATATGGCCTTGAGCCGAGCAGTAGTAGCTAAACAAGGGACGGGCCCCTGGTGTATGACATATCCAATCCAATCATTGAAATGAGTTTCGTGTCTCCTTTCTTTCTCATTGTCATCGTGACTGTGCCCCTGAGTGAGGGAACAGGAACATCGACAGTATTATGTACTTTTGTTTTCGAAAGGGGACAAAAGGGGAAGTTGGCGATGAGGATTATTGATTGGCTGATACCGGCCTGTGTGTACTTTAAACCCCATGAGTTGAACGTGGAGCGAACTTTTTAGGATAGGATTTGGGGGGGGGGGGTGTTTAATAGGGGAAGAAGAGTTATATTTATAAATATCCCCTACAGTGCCTCTTCGAACCTATAAGGGGTTGAGTTGCCTCCTCCCGTCCGAGTAGGAATACGAGTCTAGCCTGTGAAGAACAAGGGTTCACGATAGAAATACTGGTATCTATCCACCGTTGGATCTTAGGTTAGGTAGGGAGGTTCTGTCGGCCATACTGCAATTTTTCTAGTTCCTGTGCATGCGTGGTAGGGGTGGATAGGCAGAGCTATGATGTACAGGTAGTGAGGGGGTGGGGGGTGATATACATGCACTGTACGTGTATCCTATGGAACCCCCTACCTACCTAAACAGCAGGCGGGTCTTGTCATTCTAAGTGTAGGGGATCTGGTCATGCACTGCTGCCGTGCAGAGGATTGGAAGGGGGGGGGGGGGGGGACGGGGCGAAGAAGGCAAAAAAAAGGGGCATGTCAGGGGGAAGGGGAAATTTAGTCTTTTACCAAAAACACAAAAACCCATTTAACTATCAACTTTTTTTCTCGTCCCTTCCTTCCAGTTCTTGTGTGTACAAAGACATATTGCGGACGGATATGTATATGTATGAATGATGTTGTGTAAGGGGGCTCTCAGTTAACCCGCGCCGGAGGCGAGGCGCATCATATCCCAACGGCTTGTGTGTGAGGATGAGGACTATTTTCCTGGTGGGACAGGATGATTGACCGGTGCTAGTGAGGTTGGATCACCCTTTATCCTTTTGTCTGCTGTACCTTTTTGGTACGATGTAGGCGGTTCCTCTCCCTCCCCCCTCTCCTAATTGACTATGGGGAGGATAGGATTAAGAGGATTAGAACTGACAAAGGAAAAAAGGGAAAGATTTTTTTTTGGCTATCTAGCTTGGTTATGTAGATATGGACACGCCATAAATTGAATGCCCAGTCGTTGGAATGGCGTGGTGTGTTGTATTTCTTGCTGTTATTCCTTATTCCCCTGGCGCTGGATTGATTGTAAGGCCAGGGGCCAAGCCTGTCAAACTATCGGAGAAAAAGGAACGGAGAATAACTGTCATCCAGCGAGAGCTGAACCTTATTTTTTTACATATCCGAGACAAGTCGAGGGATATATAAACGGGTATAGATACTCTTAGAATACCTGTGTATTTGGTCCCGGGTATCTAATTGCGAATTCCCTACTGTCGAGTAACTGTCAACAGCGACGACTGGGAAGAAAATATAGTGAAAGAGAAGAAGGAGGGAAATAAAAAACCTGCAAGCCACATGATCGCTCGGGAGGATATGGCTGTGTACATTCTTCCCCTCAAAGTCACGCAGGCGGGCGGAATGGATATCCTATCCAATGGGGATAATGAACCTCTGCGACGCGTGTATCCCCTTCGACGTGGCAGTGGCATATACGTAGGTGAGGTAGAGGGCTTGCGATGTCAATGGCCAAAGGTTAACCAACAGGCAAATACTACCCATATTGGTGCAGATTCAAGTCAGCTTGGTGTCTGCCTGTGAATGGATCACGATGTCGGCTGAAAATACATGATTTGATGAAGAGGGAGAAACCGAGAAAGAAGAACGTTGGAGACCGGAAGCAGATTGCAAGACAGCGGTCTACTCTGGAGGTAGGTGTCTGATATTGTGGCTAGTGACTGGAGGCGTAATAGGTTGGATGGAAATGTCTTTCGTTGCATAAACATATGGCGGAAGTCAAATTGAAGGTAATATTAGTGGCTAGTAGTTTTTCGAATGGTAAGACTGACTTCCTGAATGTTAGAATTGCGGATGATATAGTAGAGAAAAAAGGGGTTTAGCCTCACTCTATCAAGTATCAGGAATAGTAATATTGAGCTTTGAACAAACGGCCACTAAAGAATTTTCTAGCTGATAATAAGCCATTGAATCAAAAAAATGTCAAATATATGTAACCAATTTGCAGAATCAGCGCAAGCAAGAGACGAGATATCTAAAGGGATTGATTGATTCTTTTGCTTTCAAGTTTCATGGTGCATGCTTCAGGTTTGTCACCGTATCCCGTATATAGTTCTCACGGCAGCCCCGAATTATGCGGGCAGATCCGATGCTTGATGTAAGAGCGTTAAATAAAGCCCGCATAGATTCAGGTGCAGATACTCCAAATCCATTATCTCAAGTGGCTGGGTTCTTTCAGCACAATCTCCCCCCATACGGTTCAAAATACCACCCGCTCACCACTCCTAACTTGACTACCTGCCGCTCTTTTTTTCACCCCGGCCGGAATACCCCATCCTAGAGCCGGTCAGCAGGAGTCCTTGAAAGCAATAAAAGAGAAGAAAAAGAAAAAAACCCCATTGTGTATCCAGAGAGTGATGATCTACGACTCTCCGACTGCCTCATGCATACTATATACTACTGTTCATCCAACGACCTGACAGGCAGGGCAAGGGGGTACATAACGATGACTTGAGTCATCTCCACACGCACAATTGTTGCGTCCATCTATTTCTGGTCGGTGCTTAGGGACACAATGTAATGCGCTGCGTTTGCATGTCTAGTGAAAGATAACTGACTGAGCTGCATATTAATTAAGTTGGTGTTTAGGACGGTCTATCATTTAATAAAAAGAAAGAAAGAGAAAGAGAAAGAAAAAGAAAAATGTGATGAGTGAACTGCATAGGGGTAGTGATAAGGGGAGGGGCAGTAGAGTTATTAGGGCAGGCAAAATGGATGTAAATAGCAAACATGCTCGAGCAATTCATGAAGCCAGCCAGAGGGTTAAGAATACTAGTAGCATGCTGGAACAGATGATTCTACTCAAGGTCTGTCTGTAACAAATTTTAAAATGATATGCCCTGATGCTAGCAGTTATTAATCCTTATTACTATTCCTCATGAGATCACATCCATGGAATGCAAAAAAAAAAAAAAAGGGGGGGGGGGGGGGTTGCGGCCTTTTGAAGCTTTCGTTCAGAGCGTCGTGGTTCGGGAGACCACCAGTTATGGCAGACAGGCTGTCTTGTTTGTTTACACCGCGGCTTATGGAGTGCCTGACACAGTCTTCACCAGATACGCACCTCAGGCGGATTTCTAGGGTCTTACATTGCGCAATTGCTCCCATCCCTACCATAAAAGTGGGTATGCGGGAGAAGCTATGGTCACCCTCCATTACTTCTTTACCCCTGTATATGCATCTGCCACGGTGTAATTTCAAAACATGCAGGAGAAGCAGGCATGCTAGTTAATTAATGTTTTTTTTTTGTTTATTTATCCTGTTTTTCGGTCAATTGATTTTCTCGCTCTCTGTTTACAACAGGGTTGAAGCCTGAAGGGCTACAGGCATTATATTCTCTTCCCTATGTAATTACTCCAGAATACAGGCTACTTTTAAAGGTAGTTAGTTGGTTATCTAAAGGTAAGGAAGACATTACTTCCTCTATCAACCTGCCTGCATACATACATAACTATATGATACTGATTTACCTATTCTTCATGAAATCTAACACCCTATGGTCCCAGACATACTTTGATACGCACCCACTCAAAGCATACATACATAAGTTAACCTAGACTGACCTCCCCATCATCACTCTCAAAAAGAAAAAAAGAGAAAAAGAGAAAGAAAAAAAAAGCCCTCTCTACATAGTTTAAATTAACCACCTAACCCACCCACCCAATCACATTTACAACTGAACCCCTTGACCTAGACCTTGACTCTTCCTCACCCCCTAAAGTCCCATCTATCCAGCACCGAACTCAGCCTCGATCTGGAAGTTTGCTCATTGAATATGATCTAGCCTACCAACCCGGGACCCATGCCAGCGGTAGAGATGTGCGGCGGAAAATCTTTTGATAATATGCTGTTGGCACGGGTGGCGGCGCTGGAGGCTGTTATGAACATTAGGTAGGGGGTGGTGGGCTAGGAGAAGTTGGACATGGGCTACATATAGTGCCTAGGTATGAGTATGTAGTTATTGTACATGTACATACGGTACGTGTAAATTTAATTGTTATAGTTGTGTTGTTGTTTGCGTTGATTCGTATCTATCCTATTATCTATCTATCTATGTCTAGAATCAATAATGGAGGCGCTGTGTGATTCATCCTGAGTTGGAGTTTGTATGGCGTCAATGGCTGGCTGGGGTTTATTTAACAGCGCGGCGGCCCTGGAAGGTATTGGGAATAGGGGGGATATGAGGGATGGGCGTTGTAAGCTCAGATAATATATGTTCGATCTCCGCCTTTTTATCCTCCCTGGATTGGCAGCAGGATTAACTTGCTCTGATATGGTGTTGGTTTCATAGATTTGAGCAAACCCTTTCAGAATAGAAGTTAGGTATTTAAATGAAAGCAACTGTCTGTGGGGACATTGAGGAGGTGTCTAATTCTAGAGTCCTAGCAAAGGAGAGAGATCTCACCTCTCTCTCCTAAATTGTTTGAAATCCCCCCCTTTTTTTTTTTTCCAAAAAAAGGTCTAGGTTAAACCGCGGTTAGCCGGGCAAGAATAAGGGGGCGGGGATTCCAGTTTCCTCACATACACCCCCGATCAGTTATTTACATAGCTCATCCTTGTTATTGCAACATGAGGATTAAACAGCTACCCTTGAGAAACACAAGGCACCAGAAACACCGTACGACACTACCTAATAACCCTGCCCCCCCCCCCCCCCTTGGCATAGAGCCCCTGAGGGATACACGCATCTACGACCTATGGCAGCACGACATGTCGGGAGCTCGGACTATGGCGGTTTCATTCAATCCATTCATTGACGGCCAGCTCTATGTAACGAGCGAGGATGGTTGGGTTCGAGTTTTGCGCTTAAAACCCGGCTTGTTTCGTAGCTGACTATGTACATCGGGGACCCGGTTTGGTGTAGCCAGCCAACCCGAGGAGGATCTGGACATGTGCTGCGTGCAAGGACGGGGGGCTGGGAGGGAGAGCATGGGAGTCAGGGGTCAGGGGAACAACGTGTGGGACGGATAAGGGCAGCGGGCCAGGGTCCCAATCTATCATCCAAACGGGTACCTAGGGAGGTATGTAGGTAGGCAAACGAACACTCATGTATGGACAATGCGGGGACCCGAATGTTGTGCGTGCAATCAGCGCCGATGCCATGGGGTGTTGTGGTGGAAACCAGAATTTAAAAGAAAAAGAAAAAAAGCAAAGGAGTCAGGGAGAAAGGGAATGAAGGATGAGCAATGAAGAATAACCGCTTAGTGTCACGCAGGATGTGAAGCTCGATCGTTGTAAAACGGTGTTGAAGATTGGGAATCTGCCCGGACGGCCACGCGGCGATGAGACACATTCCATCTATTCCATCTCTTTCTATATTCAGTACGCCATGTATGCATAATAACAGTCCTTTTCCTCAAATAGGAAACTAGACTCCTTAGAACCCTTCTTCTTCGACGCCGCTCTCAGCCCGAGATAAATAACAATTCGGTCAAAGTAGCCAAATCACTGCAAAGCATTCAGAATCTCAATCTCCACCTTCCCATTACACCCCTTCAGTTCCACACTCCTCAAATCCTCCACGATCCAATCGGCCCCGGCCTCCTTGAGCTGCTCAAGCTTATGCGTCGTCGCGAGCGCCAGCACCTTGAAACCGGCGGCCTTGCCAGCCCGGATGCCCGAGGGCGCATCCTCGACCACAAGCATCTGAGCTCCCTCGCCCAGGCCAAGCCGAGCGCGGCCCATTAGGTAGCACCGCGGGTCCGGCTTGCCTACTTCCACGTCCTCGGCCACGACGAGATGCTTGGGTTGCGCAAGATTCAGCACTCCCAACCAGCCGTTGACAAGCGCTCTGGTTCCTGAGGTGACCACGGCCCAGGGGGCACCAGCGGTCTCTAAGGTGCTTAGGAGGAGCCGGGCGCCGGGGATTTCGGTGGCGTCTTGACCAAAGTCTTTGGGGATCAGCCCTTCGACGTGGCTGACGTCTACGTGTTGGGTTAGTTGAGGATATAGGGGTTGGGTTCGAGGGGGTTCTCTCCACATACATTCCCAGTTGGCTTTTTCTGGAGCAATTATTTTGAGGACGTCTATGCTTCTCCGTCCGTGGGATGTTTTGAGAATTGTCTCAGGATCTAGGCCTACTTCGGCGCCCAGTCTATTTTGTTTTGCGATATTAGCATATGCTGACAGTATACCGTTTAATGGTGGTCGTTTACTGCGTAAGCCTTCCATTCGTCCTCATAAACCATATACAAGGTATACGCTCCTATAAAAAGGCTGTAAATGCAAGTAACTAACCTGTGCCAGTGCTTTATAATGGCTGGGATAGAAAGGTGTAGATTTAGCAGTCGGCACCGCAAAGTCGTCTTTTAACTTGAACAAAGCAAGGGAATGAAGCTAACCAGGAGTCGAATCTACGATAGTCCCATCAAAATCAAAGAGAAGACCATCAAATGAAAGGACCTGTGGCGGGGCCGAAAATGTCTCTGAGGTTGAACCCATTGCGGGGGATGGTTAGATCTCGAGGATAGTATGTAGAGGGAGTTGTGGGCTTTTTTCAGAGGAAGAGTGGAAGATATAAAAGATGGAAAAGAAAAAAAAAGCTCTGATGCCCTGATAAATGTCTAGGCCTTTGTCTCCCCCCTTTTTTGTCTAGTTGTAATGCTGTGATATTTCTTGCACCCCGCGATCCCGCAATTTTTTTTTGATATCCGGATGACTAAGCGTCATACTTCGGGATCTCGGATAATATTTCCTCCTCTGTATTTCTTGGCATATGAAATCTTGGCGTTTTCTTGACCCGCACAAAAATGTTTGATAAGATGCGCAGAGAAGAGACTGGACGGAGATCTATTTTTTTCTACGCCGCCGTTCAACCTCATCTTGAAAGCAGAAACTTGTCAAGATGGTGAAACTCGGTATGCTGGAATTCCCCTCCTTTTCTTTTTGTCCCCTTTTCCCAGGCGCAGGTAATACTGACTTTGACCATAGGCAAGTCGTCCAAGCGCACGCCCGTGAGGTTGCGGCATAAGATTGAGAAGGCCAGCGCAGCCAAGCAGAGAAAACAGAGAAAGCTGGCAAAGAAGGCATGTTTTTCCCTTTGCAGTTTATAGTTATTTGCACGGCAGTGCCGTGTTTTTTGCTGCCCTTTAGTCTCGAGACAAAGGTCTAACTTTTTTTCTCTGCTCCATCTAGAATCCGGAATGGCGATCGAAGCTGAAGAAGGATCCCGGAATTCCCAATCTGTTCCCCTACAAGGATAAGATCCTTCATGAGATCGAAGAGAAGAAGCGCCTGAGAGAGGAGGAAATCCGACGGCTACGGGAAGAAGCAAAGAAAGCTCGCCAAGCCGGCGCAGTTGAGGAGGCAGATGCGCAATTGGCCGATGCCGATGCACTGGAAGAGGACGATGACTTGATAGATGAGGATATGGATCAGGATGGTGATGAGTCAAATCCCATGGCTGCTTTGTTGGCGTCTGCGAGAGCCAGAGCCGCTGAGTATGAGGATCAAGACGAAGACGATGAGATGGACGAGGACGACGCGATGGATGAGGACGATGATGAAGACGATGAGGAGGGTGGCGCTCCTTTGGATACCCCGATGGATATGTCGTTTGAGAAAGCGGGCCCGAAAGAAAGTTCAAGACGGCAGTTCGACAAAGTGTTTAAGCAGGTGGTTGCTGCCGCGGACGTTGTACTCTACGTTCTCGACGCTCGAGACCCCGAAGGCACGAGGTCGAAGGAGGTGGAAAGGGAAATTATGGCTGCGGATGGTGGATCGAAACGACTGATCCTTATCTTGAACAAGATCGATCTCGTCCCACCCCCAGTTCTGAAATCCTGGATGTTATATCTTCAGAGATATTTCCCTACTCTGCCACTAAGAGCGTCAACAGGCGCCCCCAATGCCCATTCCTTCGATCATAAACAATTGACTGTCAAGGGCACGTCGGAGACGCTATTCAAAGCACTAAAGTCCTACGCGGCCAGCAAACAGTTGAAACGTTCGGTATCCGTTGGTGTCATTGGGTATCCCAACGTCGGAAAGTCCTCCGTCATAAACGCGCTGACCGCGCGCCTGAACAAGGGATCATCTACGGCATGCCCCGTCGGTGCGGAAGCCGGTGTCACCACCAGTCTCAGAGAAGTAAAGCTCGACAGCAAGCTGAAACTCATCGATTCCCCCGGAATAGTATTCCCCAACGCCGAAAAGGGGAAGAAGTCGTCCAAAAAGGCCAACGAACAAGCCCGCCTAGTCCTTCTCAATGCTATCCCCCCTAAGCAAATCTCCGACCCTATCCCTGCCGTCTCCCTTCTCATTAACCGACTCTCCGCTTCTCCTGCTCTTTTCTCGAAAATGCTCGATGTCTACGGCATCCCTCCCCTTTTCCCCTCCGGAGACGGAGACAAGACGAACGATTTCCTGATCCAAGTGGCCCGGAAACGAGGCCGGCTTGGGAAAGGCGGTGTCCCCAATATCAGCAGTGCTGCGACGACTGTGATCACCGACTGGCGCGATGGACGCATCCAGGGCTGGGTTGATGCTCCTGTTCTTCCTGGAGCTACTTCGTTGCCTTCTGCGAACCCCGCGGCGCCAGCAAGTGGTGCGGATACGAAGCAGATTGTCACCGAATGGGCGGCTGAATTCAAGTTGGAGGGCCTATGGGGCGACGGTGCCCAGCAGGGTGACGAAATGGCTGTGGAGTAATGCTGGTCTTTGTTTTTTAAACTTAAACTGCTTGTTTTATGATCTATTTGGACGGATATCAAACGGCGCTTGTCAGGTTTTATCGATTACTTTTAGAGGGTATTAGGTATAGGTCATTAATGTCATTTGCTGAGATTACGAGAGTCTGTGTCTGTCTGTAATTTCTGTCTTTGGATCTTTTGAAGCCGTTTTCGTTCTCATATTCGAATGGTGAATGGTGAATGCGAGTGGAATCTATCATAGTTATAGTGATGTCGCGTCTGGCCTTTGGCATCACACTCTTCAAGAAACGAAATACTTTAAAATAACCAAGCTGATTAGAGCATCCAATCAAAATAGTATATTTTTACTATCCCAAATATATTTGTCTAAAAAAGCCCTTAGTTCTAATATATCCAGCCTAAACCACCAAAGAAAACACGACCGCACTTTAACCTCAACGCCACAGCCAGCTCCTTCTCGACCGCGAACACCTCAATAAAGTACAGAAAAGAAAAGAAAACGCGCCTATCATCCCACCTCACCCTCCTCACCGATCTCTGACCCCGCAAAATCGCGTCTTATACCCGTCCATCTATTCCTCGGAGGGAAAAATCTAAATATCCAGAAAACCGCATCTGGTTCGCGTCCCGCCATCCATCCATCCCGCAAAAACATACCGACGACGACACCAATCCTCACCTGCCGCAAAATCCGCGAAAACCAAATCCAAACCGCTCGAATCGATCCCTCTTCCCACGTCTGATACTATCTACATCACATACGAATAAACCGACTCCAATGTCGCCGCGGAAATCTACGTCCTCCGCAGCTGAGGCGAGTCTCGGAGACGAGGAGCAGAACGCGCCGGCGCAGGTGGCGGAGAGCTCGAGAGCGGGAGGAGGAGGAGGAGGAGGAGTAGTAGGGACGGAAGCGGATATGGGGGTTAATGTCGAGGTGAGTTGGTTTCTACTTTTGTTTCTCGATTGTCTGTTTGCGGAGGGTCGTTTGGGTTGCGGGATTGGGATATGTCGAGCGGAGGGAATGGCATTCCCCCCCCCACAAGGAAGTTGTACATCTCTACTTTGTGGCCGCCTCTTTGAAGACAGGGAGTTGAATAATACAACTTGCCCGTGGACAGTAGGGCTAACTCATATCTATTTTATTTTCTAGGACTACCTTCTCCCCCGAACACTCACACAGCGATTAGCAAAGGGCGTGCTGCCCCCGAACACCTCGATACAAAAGGACGCATTATTAGCAATGACCAAAGCCGCGACGGTGTTTGTCTCGTATCTCTCGTCACAGTGAGCTCTACTTCTTTTCCCCTCCTGGGCTTACCTACGGGATTTAACTAACCCACCCCCCTCTCTCTCTCTCCTCATCTAGCGCAAACGAAGAAACCGAAAAGAAAACAATAGCGCCCCAAGACGTCTTCGCGGCGCTTTCCGAGCTGGAATTCGACGCCTTCCTCCCCCGCCTCCAACGCGAGCTGGATGTATATACTGAAGCCGCGGCGCAGAAGCGGAAAGGGAAGAAGGATCGAAAGGCGGGTGAGGCTGCTGCAAAGGAGGGAGAGGATGATATCCCAGATGTTGGTGGTGAGGGGGGTGTTGAGGAGAAGGAGCCTGGTGCTAAGCGGGTGAAGCGTGATGGAGAGGGGGAGGTGGGGATTGAGAGGCCGCGGCCGGCGGGTGCGGAGGGGGAGGGGGATGATGATACGGAGGAACATGAGGAGGAGGATGAGGTAATGGAGGAGGAGGAGCAGGAAGAGGAAGAGGAAGATGAAGAGGAGGATGATGGTGAGGAGGATGAGGAAGATGAGGCGACGCAGCTTGGTGGGAGGGAGGATGATATTGAGCTGGCCGATGCGAGTGATACGGCGCGGAGGAGGATGGGTCCGGATTTGGATGAGAGTGGGAGTGATAGTGATGGGCCGTGAGGGGAACGAAGGCGGGGCGGGGAGTGTAATTAAGGATACGTTGACGTATTGTTAACATTGTTTCAAAGCATTTTACTTTTAGTTTTGTTTCAGGCGCTTTTTTTGTTATTGTTATGCCCTCCCTTTTAATGCTGGCAAATTTGGATTAGCCGAATGGCAAGGCAAGAAAGGAAGAGAGTAGGCGTATATGTGTATACGAATGAGCAAAGAAGGAATTGGAGACACATAGACGTCCACTGCATCCATCACCTTTTTCTAATGATATCAAATCATCCCATATTTCATTCCACAAAGCGAGGAGGAAGCACGTCAAGAAAAGAAAAGAGGAGACCGTCGGAACTCGTCAAATGGATATGGAACTGCCATAATAGCTCAGAAAGTAAAGGGATATTTGATATAAACAAAAAAATATATCACGGCGAGATGTACGTTTGATATTACAGGATATGGTAAGTATGTACCCGATTAAGAAAGTGGGAAGAAAAATACACAGAAGCGCGAATAATGACTCTGGCGATGTGAGCGCGCACAAACACAAAACATACACACGCACAAGCAAAGTGGAAGACACAATTCGGGGCAAAAAGCCTCGTGCAAATAAGAAAGCGAAAAGGATATCCGAGGGGTAAATAAAAGGATATTATCTCCTTTTGCTATTCACTCAATGTGAAGGGTAGAAGCAAAATAGAAAGATGGAAACATAAACATAAAACAAAAAAAAGATACATGTACTCCATCCTCATAACACCATCCCAGCGTTTATTTCAACATGCATAATAAAAACGAAACGATAAATAAAAAAAACGCCACCACACTCCTCCGCCCATGCCCATGGGTTCCATAATTGGTGAAAAACGTTGTGAAAAAGTAGTCCGGGGGCAATTATATCACTGGAAATCTATCCGGGTATCACGAAAAAAACCGGGGTGTGTAAAGCGGGTCCACACCGACCAGCTATGTGAAAGAAAAGAAAAGAGGAATAGTGTAATCGGCAATGTGCGGGATTCAAAGTATTTCTTGGCCACAGCCTATTGGATTTTTCTTCTTCTTTAGACCTAGTCTATTAAATTGGCGAAAGAGTTTGGAACGCTGGTAGGTGATATCGTGGAACGGTTTTTCCAAGGCGGCGAGGCAGACGGGTCTTGGGACATAGGGCCATTGTTGCGGGCAGCAACGGGCGATATAGCAAGCATTGCTTTGGGTTGCTCAGTTTCGTTGCAAAGAGGGGACTTTTTGTTTGTGGTAGTAGTAGGGTTGTTCGATTTCCCGACGCGGAATTGTTGGTCGATTTTGCCTGTTTGAGGCTTTGTTGTCTTGGATTTCTTTGAAGCAGGGGGTTTTGCGGATTGTTTCCTGGGCCTCTTCGCACCTTTGGCAGCGGGTTTGCCAGTTAAAACATCGGAAATACTTTTGCTGGCAGGTTTATTAGGCAAATTGATGGGAATCGGTTCCTCTTTGGTGCTGAAGGATGCTTCGCTAGACGATGGGGTAAGAATGCCGGTGTTCTTGATGAGCTTCTTAGGCGTGGGAACAACCACAGTGATGCGGCCATTTTCTTCTTTAATGCGCTCGACTTCTGACGCTGTGCATTCCTCAAAGATGTCGTCGCTGTCATCATCCCATGGTTTCAAGTGCGCTTGCCGGGCAACCTCGTCGCAATCACCTTTGATGACTAGATCCCAGCAGCTATCGAAGTCTTTTCCGACCGGAGTTGGTTCGTGATTTATCCACATCGTAACGCCATCCTTTCTTCCTCTAACAACGTGACACATTTCTTTAACGATTCGCCGTACTCCAGGGATTTTCAGCGTCGTACCCACAACAATCAGAGCATCAGGGCGGGATCGTAAATCAGCGGTAACAACCGAACCAATAGCTTCTTCATCTGGATTATGTTCATTGTAGAGAACAATTCTCGGTCTTAGTTTGCCAACACCATGACTCCGCTGGCCAGTCGTCGTGCGGAGCTCATCCTTCTCACAGCATTCTTGACAGAGTGGTGGGTCAGGGCCCTGGAATAGTTCTGCCTGGAAATCAGATGTGTGTCTGCACTTTTGACAGACCATCTTTTCAAGCCCGCCATGTAATTGAATCGTACGAGGCCAAGGTGCCTTGACACCAAGCGGAACTTGAGTGGCGAGGGGAGGAAGCGAGGTATCAATGCCATCCACGTTCTGTGTATACAATCGCATCAAGCGACCGTCCTTTGCTAGCCTGGCGAGAAGGTGATGGAAGGCTGTGGGTTCGGCAGAGGCTGCCATGCCTGACAACGAACGGACCATGTCATGGAAAGACGAAGTCATGGAATCGTCCCGATACACCGACGCGTCAAACAGCTGCTTTCCTGAAGCTTTGAGTTTATGGTCCTTCCTTAACGTCTTGAAGAGGCCATGGGAGGAACGGAAGTCAGGAACTGCAAGAAACTGTGTTAGTATCGAGTGCATCAAACACAAA
The DNA here is from genome assembly GCA_032988465.1 of Onygenales sp. PD_10. Taxonomy (NCBI): domain Eukaryota; kingdom Fungi; phylum Ascomycota; class Eurotiomycetes; order Onygenales; species Onygenales sp. PD_10. The sequence continues at coordinate 26,176 of JANTQH010000004.1, read as the reverse complement.
GCGGTAAGGGGGTCCATACTTCCGGCAGAAACAGAAATACCAGCCCCAGCAATTACGACAATTTTTCGTTTTTTATGAAGGGCTTTTAGTAAAAGATCTAGCTCAGTCTTTTGATCCGCAAGGCCATCCCCAACTGCGGTCAGATCGAGATGTTTCGTTGTTCGTGGCTTCGGCTCGGCTTTCCGCCTCGTTTTTGTTGGAAGCGCGCTGTCTCGTGACGTTGAAGGGGCATCGGCCGGATTGGCAGGGAAATTATCTTGCGAGGGCGGAGGAGAGGGATAGAAGCATGGAGGGGGGGATGGCGAGGGTGGGAGAGAGCTGAGATCTGAGAAGTCACTCAAATCATCGGGTGTGCACGCCATTGAGGACGTGCGGTGGTGTCGTCGTGTCCTGCGAGCTGGCGGGCGCGAGAAAAACGTGAGGTAACAGTGAGGTCGCTAAGGCTGGGCACTAAATCATGAGGATAGAGCAGGCCATCAGACGGGCGCAGACTCGACAGGAGATGGACAGGATGGCTGAGGGCGACGGGAGCGCGTGGGGAGACGGCGACAATGAGGCTGCGGGAGGTTGACAACTTGATGGAGGTGCAGCGAGGGGATGACGGGAAGACTGAAGTATCTCGGGCGCGCTAGTCCCGATCCAGCCGGCGCCAGGGTTTATTTTGACCACAACAAAACAAAACAAAACAACAGACGATGCTGATATCGAGGACCACCGCTGCACCGAGGCCGGATGGGAGGGGGGATGGGTCATATACTACGGCAGATTGGGGTGGCAGCCGCCAAAAAATACGGCCCGGCTATTTCGAGGCCCCTTGAGTCAATACTATGCCAGCTGGGACTGACTTTGAATGTCTGGATCTATATATAGACGGACTTGTCGAGGAGCAGGACCACAGTCTTTATTAGTTTTATGGAAAACTACAAACGCCCCTTTGCTTTGAGCTCCTTGTTCTCTATATGCCTGTACCTTCCCAGTCACTCGACGCAGGAAGTAGATGGGTCGCATGAAAAGTATATTCCCAGCGCCTGGTCGGTAGTCCAGACACCCGACCTGGTATCACTGACTCTGACAATAACCTTTCGATGGCCGTCGCATTCTGGTGCCCATCACTCCGGCTATCACACGGCCAACAAGGAAATAGCAGTACCCAAATTGGTGACTTATCAAATGACGTCCGCACCACCTGTGGTCCCCGTCGATTCCTCGCCCCCAGTGGATACAAGGGAATTCTGGCATGCGTAGAGATTGTCCACGGGGAAAAACTTCATATTCTTTCCACTGCCCAGAGGGCTGGCTCCTGATGGGGAACTTTCGCTCCGAAGGGGCTCCGGGTTTAATAGTAGATGGCCACAAGCCGGTAGCTTCCTTTGTTTATTGTCTTGGAAATAGAGGAAATGTGGCCAAGGTTAACAGATTCCACTCCCCAAAACTGTGGGATTATGACAGGCAAACTGGACGAGACGTGTTTGGAGAAATGATGATCCCCCCGTAAAACGTCGTGTCTGTCACCAGGGAAAACCTGCAAACTGGGCAAATCCGTACACTGCCATCAGCAACAAAAAGAACGTGTATGGGACTTGGAAACTCCCGTATTAGACCTGCATCCCCGCTGAGGTGACCGTCGCAAAGGCAAAGAAAGTCTCCTGGACGCTGGATGAAGCAACGACAGAAGGAGGCTCTGATATTGGCGGCTCCGGCAGCCTAACCTAACAGAGTTTAGCGCGTGCATGGTTGTCTGGGATACGCAAACTCTAGGTCACATGATGCGGCTAATACGGTTACATCATCCCTTAGTCATGCGCCTATGTCGGCTTGGGTAGCCGCCAATCGGCCAAACGAGATATACTTCACGGCTGATTGACCAACTGAACATGCCTGGATACTCTGCTGGTTAGTATGTATAGTTTGGACGATGCTAGCAGATATGGTTATGCCATCCCTAGGAGTCATATATAGCTGAAGCATCACCCCCCCTTCCATCCATACACGCATCACTGCACCAATCCATCCCCCCGCCATTACAGACCCTGATGCAGCGGGCTGCAGGGCACGGGCTGGAATTTTTATCCCTTGACGGCTGTTGTGAAGGTATCTCTCTTAAGACACTGCTGGCATGCCTATAATTATGGAGGATACCCTCAATGTGGACGACCTGTTCGGCGACCCAACTTCCCTTGAGCTTGGGATTGAAGCCGCCCCCGCCATCAAAGGTCTGCATCAAAGGCTCGATGACCTACGGATCTCGGGATGTTGTCAGTATGTAAAAGTTTCTAGCCCATTTTTCTATCACGTTGCTGACATGCACTAGGAAAATTGCATGGTCAAGGTTAGGGGCAATTGCACATGTCTCTCAAGATGGCCAACGGCTCTTCATCCGCCACCTTTTCTGCAATCCAGAAGATGGAAAATGGGGTCTGAGCGGGGATACTCCTGTCGACCAGATTGTGGATGCTCACGCTGGCCATACCATAGTCCATATTCAGTGGAACGAAACTGGATCTGAACTTGCCGTCGTGTATTCCTCCGGGAGTATTTCTATCATTGTGTCCCTGATTGCGCTGAACGCCTTTACGCCCTCACGTCGAGCATCTACGGATGCCGACGACGACGACGGTGCTCAGCCTATTGGATTGATGTGGTTAAACATCAACCGGCCTGTAAGCAAAAACCCACCTCAATATGTGTTTGCGTTCACAGAAATTAACCATGATTTTTAGCTTCATGCCTTTCACACAGCGACACGAGTAAATGGCCGATGGAGCTATCCACCGTATCGACGACGCCCTCTGGGCCCACTACATCCTGCGAACAAGTCGACTCTAGTTGTCGTAACCAAATCTGGCAGCCTCAAGCTCCATTACCAGGTCCGCGAGTCAAAGTGGACGGAGATTTCCGCAGAATTGAAGAATCCTGGCTATTCTGATGGAGTACTGACGCATGCTGCTATTTCTCCTTGCATATCCCCTGAAGGTGAGCTTCCACAGATAAAAGATAAGATTGGTATATTCTAAACCGCGACATTTTTTTTTTTCAATAGGACCTGGAATTCTGATAGCCACTCACTCCGCATGTGGGAAACTGTGCATATACCGTGTCCATATTAAATGGGACCCGCCAGAATGCGATCCAAAGACAAAGCCGAACTCGGCTTTTCCAACGCCTAGTTTTCAGGTGACGAATATCAAAACCGAAACACTGAGCACGGTTTTCCATCCACCAGGGCATGAAGTGGAAAACCTTACAGGTTTTTCACAGGCCAATGGTGCAATTTATAACCTAACCCATCTAGAAATTATACCCGTATCGCCTGAGGGCTCGGGGACACAAACCCCTGGCCATTGCATTTTTGCTGTGTCGTCCCTACCAGTTCATAACCAGGTCGGACAACCAACCCCGTCTGGACCCTCGAGCGTTCTTCTGCGATGGCAATTGGATTCGACGGGTCAAACACTACCATTGCATTCTGCCTTCGATGAAGTGACATCGAAGAAAACCGATTCCAACCCCAAGGTGAGTGCCATACCAATTTTGCGTTTGTGATTATTAGTACCCCTTGGGGAGAGATTAACACTGTTATTTTAGCCCAAAATGGCCCTCCGGAGACGGGAAGATATATATTTCGACAGATTCGTCGTCTCGATTGACTACGCCGAAGCTGGAAGGGTGCTTGCTATTACGTACGACGATAGTTCCATATCATTTTTTGACTCGAGGTCGATGAGGCCATTCAGCGAGAATGAAGATGTCAATGTCGTGACGAGCATGCCAGACGCTGGGTTCAGCTTCCCGATCGACACATCAGGTAACATAGCCCTGGATCCTCGTCGGATAGATCTTATTCAATTAACTTCTCGCAAGGCCTTCATATCGCATTTTCGCCAAACGGCTGTCTAGCCGTGGTCATTGATGGCGATTGGCAGCTACATTTGAGACACATGGAGCATTCATTTGGTGCAGAGGATGGTTTATACAACGACGGTAAGCCGTTTGCAAAGTAAATCAATCAAATCCGATCACCCCGCTGACCTTTCGAAGGCAAATTTACAAGCGCAGTGGCCGCGTTGGCATTGGCATTTGGTCGGGCGTGTTGCCTCGAAAGCACGACAGACGATGTCCTCACGATCATAATGCGACAGCTAACTCCTGGTGAGCATTGGAAATCCTCCGGGGAATGAAGCCGGCAATATACTAACCAAGCTCTTAGACGCGCAAAAATCATTCATCCTCGAAGCCTACACAATTCTCCTAGGTCAGTTTGACTTTACCGTCGAGCACGATAAACTCATGGGCAACACCTATATCCAGAAATGCCTCAGCATGCAGGCCGTTCTCGGATTCAAATCCAAATACCACGAACGGAATATCAACTCCGCGGTGCCTTGGGTGATACTCAACCTCAGACAAATTTCGATGTTATTGGGATACTCTTTCCATTTCGGGGCCAAGAACGGCAGGGAATCGGAACCCTTTGAACCTGGTATGTTAAAATACACAGGAATGTCTAAATAGATAATCTAACTGAAAGGGCTTACTCAGATATCCTCCGCATGGTCCTCGGAAACGTCAAGTGGATTTTCGATTTCGTTCAGTACCTAATCGACGACATTTTTCAAATAGTAGAAAGCCTCCCGACTGATCGGAACTCCTTTTCCCACTCAGGTATGTCCACATAATCCCCCAGCACGAACCCACCCATCACCAATCCCAGTTAAATCAACCCCCCCTAACCATAACCCAGGCAAACTCTACGAATCCCTCCCCCTCCTAATCCTCCTCTCCAGCCCCTCCCGCTGCTTCCTCCGCTACATCCACATGTGCCTCCGGCGCCTCCCCTCATTCTTCAACGCCATCCCAAATCTATCCGGCGAATCCTACCATCTCTGCTCAATCATAACCAACACAATCGAAAACTCGCCAGCGCTAAAACTACCCGTCCTGGACAAACTGATCAAATCCATCGACGCCATCGTCGACCAATCGTACAAGGCCGCCGGCTTCAGCAATGGCGAGCGCTCGGGCCCCGAACGCGAGCTGCTAATCACGTGCACGGTCCCGCCCGTGCTGCAGCCGGCTGTCATGGCGATACTGACCGAGGCGATGCCGGCGATTAGTGGAGAGGTGGATCGGATGGCGCTGGCGATGGGCGATTATAGCTGGTTAGGGGTTGGTGGGGATAAGCGGACAGAGTTGTTTAAGAGGACGCATGAGGTGGATATTATTAAGCGGGCGGTAATTCAGGGGGACACTTTAGGGGGGGGGGATGGGGGAGGAGGAGGAGGAGAGAAGCAACCGAAGAGGAGGTGTGTGAGGTGCTGCGGGGTGTCTGAGGAGGTGAGTTTGCCCAAGACGCCGACGATTTTTCGAATAGTTTCGAGGATTGGGGTGCTTAGGTCGTGTGTTTGCGGAGGGCTGTGGGCGATGGAGAATGCGGAGAGGTTGGGGGGTGCGGGGGTGGTGATGGGGTATAGATAAGGGAGTTGCCGAGTGCTTGGTCTTGGGAGCTGTGTTTTTTGCATACGTTAGGGAAGGGGGATTGGGGAGTTATGGTTGTGGATGGATACGGAAGAGATAGGTCAGTTGTATGATGATGTGGTTATATCCCGAGATACTACGATTCTTGGTGATGAAGATTTCGGTTGATCTAACTATTTATTTGTCTTTCAAGCCACTTTGCGCCAAGTTAGCATGCCATATTTAGGATATTATTTTCCCAAGCTATTTATCTATCTAATTATATCGAAAACAGGAGAAGAAAAAAAAGTTCCAAGACAAGGGTTATTAATCTGCGCTATCCTCGTCCAGGTCAAACCTCATCCCAACATATGCCCAGACAACCACCAGCCCCTTGGTAAGAACCGCCTCATAGTGCCGGTCGGCCCTCTACATATATCCCAAAATCAAACCAAGTCCCAGCCAAAATCCAATGCAGCTAGCTAGCGCTATCCCCTCTCCCCGGCTGCCTGGAAACAGTGTCGTATATATCCATCCATCCATTCATCTATCTATCATCAGCCAGCGCGGTTTAGATGAGAGTAAAGGCGGGAGTCCCTGGGTAGGAGCGGGCGTTGGTAGGTAGGTCCTGTGGTTTCGACGTTAATGGATGCATGGTTGAAGATATTTCGAGGTCGTTTCCAGTGCGGATAGTGGATGTGCGGGGGGATTCGCATATGATGGATGGGTGGTGGGGTTGTTAGGGGATGGAGGGTATGCATGTCTGCATTTAGGGACGTGATCGATGCTGTGGAATTAGAGGTAGTAGTCGATGGTGGACGGATGGCGAGCGGTTCGAATTCGTGCGGTAGGATGGGAGGTTGATGTGATCGATCGATGGTGCGTGCGAGGGTTAAAGGCTGTCGAGTTTCATGGCCGTTCCTGCTAGTCAATTCGTGCTGAGCCGATAAGTAACTCCAATGGCGAAAAATCAAGTAAAAACATAACAAAAAAAAAAAAGAGGAACTGAACGGTTGAAAGAACATTCATAATTGCTGCCAACTGCATCGTCTAGGATACATTATAATTTTTTTTCCCTCTTTCTCAAACCGATCGAAAAAGAAAAAAAAAAGATTGGGAAATCGTCAAAGTTAACCAGCAACAAATTTCGCTCTCCAACTCCCCCCACAGCATCCCATAAACATATCTATGCCTGTAAACCGTCATACGTTAGCACTGATATCACCAACGAACGCACACGATATCCATCCATCCCAAATAAACCCCCTTGCCCTCCTCAAACCAGGGCGAGTGAACCAATCATACCTTCACAGCATACTTCCGCTGGGGGAAGTGCATCGCCTTCTTCTTCGCCTTCTCCGTCACCAGGGAAGCCTCGTGCTTCGTCAACCGTCTCCGGATGGCGCGGGTCTGCTTGGAGCGGAGGTCGAGGGGCAGGTACTTCTTGTTCTTGTAGAAGAGACGCAGTTGCGAGCGCTGGTTGGCGTTTATGACGGTCAGGACCTTGGCGATCGATTTGCGCAGATCGTGGCTGTAGAAAATGAAAAGAATCCTCCTGTCAGCGTCCAGTCCATTTTTTTTTCTCTCCCTGTTGTAACGGGCCTCCCATCTCCTTCGTTGTGGATATTGTGCGGGCCGTAGAAAGTTCCCCTCTGAAGTCCTCCAATTCCATCTCGATAAAGCCGGATCAAACGTACATTCTGGTAAGCTTAGAGGAAGCACCTCCAGCGATCTTCTGGACACGGAGCTGGCCGAGCTCGGTCTTCAGCTCATCCAGCTGCTTGGTGAGGTCGTCTTTGCTCTTGCCCCAGAGCTGGCCGGTCTTCACCTTGGCGGTCGACTAGGACACATCAGCAATCGTCCGGCGAGGGGCAGCGGTTCAACATACCATGATGGAGGATCGGGGAGAGGGGGTGTCGTGGGGGGGGATTGTTGTCGACGTGGGAGTTGAAGATTCACGGCGTCGTCTTCTCGCTCTTCGAATTGTTTGCTCGTTGTGGGACTAGGGTTTGGGCCGATTGGGGCTAGCGTGTGCGGAGCCGGAAATAGGCGAGCCCGACGTGCACGTGACGCCGACGCCGACGACCGCCAGGCCGCATCATCGACGACCAACCTGGAGCCGGCGACGGTGGACAGCAATGCGCGCGCGGTGAGCCGAGACGATAGACGGACTTTGCTTTTGTTGATACCCCTGTGCTGCTGGCGGTGGTTGCTTTCTCACTCCTTGTTTGTTACTTTGCGGGCGAGCATGGCTTCGTCGACAGGCACGGGATGGGCACAGCTGCGGCAGCAGGCCAGGTCTCTGGAGACGCAGGTACGTATATCTTGTTGATTCTTAAGCAGATACTGTTGCGATGGATATGCTGACATGGTGTCTTGCAGACAGAGTCGCTGTTCCACACCTATGCGCAATATGCCTCCATGTCACAGCTCCCCATGAAACCCTCGGAGGAGGAACAGAAAACCGAAGCGCAACTCCATGACATCCTCGAACGAGTACGTCCATACTCCTTCCGCCTGTTATCTATCTCTTAAGAAAAGCCCGCCCCCGCTAACCCATGTCCCTCTCCAGCGCGAAGCCCTAATCTCCCAACTCGCCCGCCTCCTCGACTCCGAAGCAACCCTAACCTCCTCCGCCCTAAAACAAAACAACCTATCCCGCCACCGCGAAATCCTCGCCGACCACCGCACTGAACTCAAACGGCTCAATACAGCCATCGCCGAGACCCGCGACCGTGTCAATCTCCTCTCCAATGTCCGCTCGGACATCAACGCCTACCGCACCGCCTCGAACCAAAACACCTCCGAAGCAGAGTACATGCTCGACGAGCGCGGGCATCTCGATAACAGTCACAATATGATGGATCGCGTGCTGAGTCAGGCATACGCAGTAAATGAAAATTTCGGCATGCAGAGGGAGACCATTGCGAGTATTAATAGGCGGATTGTGGGTGCGGCGAGTCAGGTCCCGGGGGTGAATTCGTTGATTCACAAGATTGGCGCGAAGAGGAGGAGGGATGGAATTATTTTGGGGGTGTTTATTGGGTTTTGTTTTTTGATGGTGGTTTATTTTCGGTGATGAGGGGGTTTCATTTTTCGTCTTTTTCCTTTCTTTTCATTTTATTTCATGGGATGGATGAATGGGTTGAGAGGAGTTTTGTATATGGGATTACTACTAATATTTCAGCAGGCCTGTATTTTTATTTTTTCCCGGAAAGTTTGGTGCAGCTATGTATTCCCAGAGCATTGCTCTTTGAGAAAGTGGAGTAAATTTAATGGACTCCGATGACAATTCTTCTATATATCATACATTTTATCTCCGAATAGAGGGGTATACATTTCAGTCATTCTTCTCCGTTCTCGAACCCTTCAATCCTCCTTCTGCCTAAACAGATCAATCCCAGCCTGCAGCCTCTGATCATCCAACAATCTCCTCAGTCCATTATTCAAAGACTCAACCTCCCCCTTCTCCGCAATACTACTCCCCGCCCAGCGAATCCTACACTCCTGATCCAGCAAATACACATAACCCACCTTACTATTCATCATCCCAATCTTCTCCCTCAGCCCCTCGTCCAACCCCTTCGTCACAAGAAAATACCTATCATGCTGCACCTCCGGAAACGTCCTGCGCATCCGCCACATAAACATACGAATCAGCCACGCCTTGAGCGCATTGTCTTCAAAATTGATCTCCACCCGCTGCGCCAGCCGCGGCTTCTCTTTGAGTATCTGATGTAGTACTGGGTTGCTCTGCGGCGAGACAAACGAGGCTACTTGGCGCTCCGCCCAGAGGCTGGAGAATATGCTCACGACGGAGACCTTGCCGCGCAGGATCGGGGTGGTGTCTTGCATGGGCTTGGAGGCGGAGAGGGTGCGGCCGTATAAGTTGGGGAAGTAGAGGGATTTGTCGTCTCTGAAGAGGCGGCTGTTGGCGATGAAGGTTTTGCCCTTGTGGTAGCGCATGTTTGTCCATTCGCGGAAGTAGGGTTTGGCGGCTTGGGCGGCTCTGTGGCGGTGAGGCGCGAGGGGAGTAAAGTTGTTAGCTCTGCTGTTGCACTCGCGGTAATGGGGTTAAAAAGAATGGCCATTTACAAATATTTCCGCCTCTCAAGATGCTTCTCATGGTCCACGAAATCGTCCCGCCGCTGTCGGAGGGTCCTCGTGTCGATTCCGGTATTCTGTCCCTCGCGTGGAAGGTATGGGAGACCCAGGGGCCGATTGAGAGGCTTCGGAACAAACTCATCCTTCTTCTCTACTTCTATCACCTCATGCTTTTTCTCTCGATTACTATTATTCGAAGGGGCGTCGCTGGGCTGCCGGGACCCCTTTGACTTTGCGGAGTTGGACGAGTTGGAGGACGCATTGCGGCTATAGAGCTGCAGCTGCAGGCCCCGGAATTGGCATGACAGGCAGCGGGCTCTGGGCGAAAGGAACGAGCTTAGAGAGAACAGAGACGACTGCGGTTTCGACATGGCGGGCAGGACAGCGGTTGCAGCTCTCCTTTCCTTCGGGGAGTGGGTTGGCGTCTTGTTTTCTGCCGGATCAAAGTTCGGAGCTCGAAGTTGGTTGGTGAGAACCAATTAAGATCACGTGGTCTGGTGCTGCCTTCGTGTTCCGCTTTTTTCGCGTAACGTGGCACAGAATCCTTTGCTTCTCAATTCCAGGGTTCCCAGGGGATGGATACGGTCTACTGGGACTGCAAACAGATGACTTCTCCAGGCTACAGCGTCCATTATCCTTATGAGCCAACATGGAGAAACAAGCCGGGCACGAGGCGGCGGAACCAACGGGTAAGGAAGCGTTCTGCAAAGCCCTCTATAAATACGACGATTCCAGCGACAACTCAGATGATGTCGATGAGCTAGCAGCGCGCCTGAGATCAGCGAGGAAGAAGACCTCTAAACCTCCTTCCAAACCCCCCATCCGCTCAACTCCTGCTCCTGGGAGGAGTAACACATTCCCGGACTATCCCGTGTCAGGCCGCCAGAAGGGTGCTGAGGATATGGCGACTTCGACGAGCCCAGAGCAGACGCCAGATCTAAAACAACCGGTCGCAAAGAGAAGGTCGACGGTAGACGGCGGCGCCAAATCTTCATCGGCGAAGAGAAGGCGTGAATCTGCCGTCCGAGTCCGACCAGAGCGACAGCAGATATTTAAGGGCATGGTGTTTTGTGAGCTCCTCGATATTTAGTCAGGGTGACCCGGCTGGGTGCTGACATTTTTGGGCTTACAGTTTTCATCCCAAACGATGATATTGCTCCTGCTCGTCGCATGCGAATAAACAAGGCTCTCGAGTTCGGAGCTACTCGAGCCTCTGTTTGGGATGCTGCTGGCATCACTCATGTGATAGTAGACAAAAATATTCCCTATAAAGACATTTTGGCATACTTGAAATTGGACTCATTTCCTGTGAGTTGGCTGTCTCATTATATATACCACAACGAAATGTTTTTACTTATATACCATTTTGTAGCCCTCTATGGCATTGGTAAATGAATCTTATCCGGCTGAGTGTATCAGATTTGGATCGCTCATGAATGCATGCCATACTCGATTTCACGTTATCGGTGCACCGGTACTATCAAAGCAAGGCCCTGAATCCGCCTCGACAGGAGTTTCAGGGGCTGATAGTCCAAAATTAAAACCTGGCCGAAAAGACGGCGGAAACCTGGAAACTCTCGCGACTTCGCAAAAGACGTCTGATGAGGTTCCTAATCTTCCACGCCCATCACTCGCTATTGACGAACATGAGGAAAACGAGGAAACACATGTGTCGCGGCAGGTATCTGAAAGGGAACCCGACGACCTAGATGCAGTGATTGAACAGGCGAGAGCAGAAAAGGATCTGGTAAGCCGAATAATGATTTCTATGGTCTATTCATATGAGACGTGCTAAACAACCGTAGCCTCTAGATCCATCAGATGAAGAGGAGGACATGGCTTCAGATTCAGCGTCGTCAAACTCAGACTCAGGAGCTAGGAAGCGAAAAGAAGCGAAGTCAAAGAAACGATCCCATCCAAATCCACAGTGGCAGCAGAACTTCAGTTGCATGCACAAGCATGATGGACATACTGATGACGACAACCCCAATGCTCGAACAATCGAGATATTGCAGCAGATGTCAGAATACTACAATAGAATATCCGATCAATGGCGCACACTTGCCTACCGAAAGGCCATCAGTGCTCTCCGGAAGCAGAAGCAAAAGATAGTGACAAAGGAACAGGCTCTGGCAATCCCTTTTATCGGCGAACGGCTGGCTGCCAAGATCGAAGAGATTGTCTGGACTAACAGGCTTCGGCGCCTAGAGGAGGCTAACATGGAACCACAAGACATGCTGTTATCCACATTCCTGAATATATACGGTGTAGGCTTCGCCCAGGCGTCGAAATGGATCCAACAGGGCTATCGATCCTTGGATGATCTGAGAACCAAGGCATCTTTGACCAAAAACCAGCGGATCGGCCTTGACCATTATGATGATTTTGTGAAGCGCATCCCACGGGCAGAAGTGGAAGCGCATGGGGCCATTGTCAAGAAGGTTATCTTTGATATTGACCCCGCCATTGAAGTTATCATTGGAGGCTCGTACCGACGCGGGGCTACTAGCAGCGGAGATATTGACCTAATAATCACCAAGGAGGGCGCATCGCAGAATGATATATGCTCATTAATGATGGACACAGTAGTTCCGCAACTATTCGCTCAAGGTTTCCTCCAAGCAAGTCTCGCGATATCCAGCCGATCCGATGGATCCAAGTGGCACGGAGCATCCGCCTTACCTGGAAACCCCGTCTGGCGCCGGATTGACCTGTTATTTGTTCCCGGGGACGAGATCGGTGCGGCTCTGATTTATTTCACTGGCAATGACGTTTTCAACCGTAGCCTGCGGCTACTTGCAAGCAAGAAGGGCATGTGCTTGAACCAACGGGGGTTGTTTGCAGATATTCTGCGCCGGGAAAACCGGGTCAAGTTGAACAGCGGACATTTGCTGGAGAGCCGGGACGAGAAGAGGATTTTTGAGATCCTGGGTGTGCCGTGGCGGCCACCGCATCATCGAATATGCTAGAGAACTCGATGACTAGATGAATAATGAATAATGCATCCATAGAACAATTTGATCGTTGATGCCAGCCAAAGAAATAAGCTTTTGCACCTGCTATTTTTAGCCGGGGCCAGCGTCGGCGCGCAGATTTTCCGGCGGCCCAAAGCGGCTAGCGCAGCCCAAGGCGGTCTGGATAGATGCAGCCGACTCCGCCCTCGACAAAAGTTTTGCCATCACCTCGACCAGCTTGTTGCGGGGACAGACTTCTCATCCCAGCTGTCGACGCCCCTTGTGCGGCCTTGTGGTGCTCGTTTCTACTATTGTCCGACTCTCTGCGTCCGTGTATGAGCCTATATGCCAGTTTCTGGCCACAATTTCTGCCAATCTTTGCTCTGCTTTGCTCCCAAAATCGCCTCCGACCCTAAGCTTCTACGCATATCTAACTCGACCGACAGCTCGCACAACAGCGACCCCTCTCGCCATACAATTCACCTAGACAAATATTCCCCTGCTATATACCCAGAAACCACGCCATAACCCTCCCCCAACAATGGGCCGCAAGCCAAACGCAATCGTCAGCGAATTCTTCCACCGCGGCGCCAAACTGCACGACTCCAGCAACCGCTACGAACACACCTGCAAGCTCTGCGGCCAAAACTTCCCAAAAGGCCGTGCCGACAGCCTGCTCGGCCACCTCGTTAAAACATGCCAGGCAATCTCGACCCCAGATAAACAGCGTGTGTTGCATCTATGGCGTGCTGTGCCGGAGCGCGGCAGTGTCGGTGCTGGGGCACAGGGAGCTGGTGGGAATAAAAAGGGCCTGGCAAGCGGGCGTATTGGGAGGGGGAAGTCGGCGAATTTACCTTACGCGGCGAGGCAGACGGTTTTCAATGGGATTGGGGGGCTGAATGGGTTGAATGTGCTTGCGGAGGCGTCGAGGCAGGTTGGGGCGTCGGATGAGCATCCGGGCGGTGAGGGTGGAGTGGGAGTTGGAGATGGTCAGGGGGAGAATAAGTCCGTGGTGGTGGATCCGGCGTTGGAGACACCAAGTAAGAGGCAGGATATTGGTACGGTTTCCCTTTCGAGATTTGCGTTTTTCGGGGATCCAGCTAACATTGTGGAATTTAGAGGCTGACCTCCGCGCTGCCCTCGGATCTCCTCCACCGACCACCCAATACGATCCCAATTCGGCAGAATCTGCGACATCAATGGCCTTCCTGAACAACAACAATTTCTCCCTCGCGCCAGACCCTACCCCAGACGCCGGACAGTCGTCCCAGCTCTCCCTGATTGCTGAAGCGGCGAACGAGATGGTCCCGCAAGATCTAGGCCTATCTCTGGAGCACGAAGTATGGTCCCCGGTATTCTTGATTCCGCCAATCCAGAAACCCTTCCTACTTGTGAGGCTAACTATCATGAATATGCTAACAATTTCCTAGGCTGGCTCAGATTTTGATGCTTCGACTCATCACGCTGCGCTCTATCCTCGTCCAATCGCCATACACCCCAGCCCTCAAGACTCCTCCAGTTTCATTAATAATTTTGGGGAAACCAATCAGCCGGCGAAACATCATAAAGTCAGAGCTCAGTTTTCGGAGGAGCGAAGGAAGGAGGTCCAGGCAGTCAGGAAAATGGGCGCATGTCTACGATGTCGGATGCTAAAGAAAACGGTGAGCAGAGCCATCGCGTTATTGCTGGAATCTTGTATTTGCGAGGTCCATTGCTAACGGCTACACTAGTGTTCGTCAGGGGACCCTTGCAGACAGTGTCAGGCAATCCAAAACCCACGAGTATGGATGGAATGCTGTATTAGAGACCGGTTACCTACGCAGTTAACCGTTTACTCTTCAGGTGCGTAATGTTCTACACACGGATCACCACGGAGGGTGCTAATAAATATCCCCTGCAGGTCTCCACACTACCCTCGCATACCACGACATAAACAATATAAAAGCCCAAATTCCATTCGATCTATCCATAGGAAGGATTGAAATATGTCATTTCGACTGTCAACCTCCAAAATTTATGACTTTTAGCGCCCTGCACGGACAGAAAGAAATCGCGCCAAATGTGGACCCCCAACTCCCAATTTCGACTTCTGATGGCGAAGTTAACCCCCAGGTGCAAGACATTCGTATCTTGGAAGGGGATGTTGACGAGCTGTCTGTGAAGCTTGAAACCTATATAAAGACAATGGCACCGCAATACATCGAATCGGAACCGTCCAACTTTGTTAAGCAAACGGTCTCTTTGGCTTGGGAACTTTACCAAAACACTGCAGTATGTTTACTTTATTATTCCTGCAGTCATAGATGATATTCTAACCCCCAATTTAGGACAAACTATTAGCAGGAGTACTAGACTTATGGATCGCAACCCGCATTATCGTAGACTCGGACTTGCGTTGGAGAATATACCTCAACCCCACCCTACCCCCTTCCTCAACACAACCCTTATCCTCCACTTCGACCGAATCATCCGTCTCCATTGACGAGACAACCTCACCCGAAACGTATTCTCTCATCTGCTCTCAAATGCGCGCGGCTGCGGAGCGCTTCGCGAGCCGAATTAGCAAGACTGTCCTCAGCAAGGTCGAGCAGCGACTTCTTCAGAAGCAGCGCAGCGGCCACTTCCAAACATTCCTTGGTGCCGTGATATTGATCAACTGTGTCGAGCGTATTACGTGGCTTTTCCAGATGTGGGATTCAGAACAGTATAGTCCAAGGGTACGTTAACTTGAATAAAAGCCCTTCTCGGGGACATCTGCTCGTCGCAGTGCCACCTGAACTCCCCTGTTAATATGTATGCTATTTAGTGGCCCCTCGAAAACCGCCCCCTATCCTTCGCCTCCCAAGGCGACCGATTCAGCGGGATCGTAGCAACCCATCTTCGCATGCGCTCTTTAGCTCCAGACTGCGTCGTCGACCCAGAAACAAACATTTTGAAATCTTGCTACTCGCGCGACCCGGATGTTACGAGATGGTTTGAAGCGATTAGAATCTCACGTAAGTACCATAAACATACCTCTGCTGTTCCTGGCGACTTTTGTGTGAGGGGACATAGGACAAATGCTAATATATATATTTAACTCTCTAGCAAATGACCTTGAAGAACGCCAAGCAGCAAAATTCGACATTTCGAATCCGCGCTCCCTGGATATGGTGTATTGCATGAGACTGTTTCGGCAGGGTGAGAGCAGTAATGTTAATGCCTAATATACTATATTTCCTGTTCTGTACCTCTTTCTTTTCTAGGCTTCCTATGGTTGTGAACTGTGGGGCTTTTATCATGTTACGTGTCTATGTTTGTTATGGGGTTATGAATATATGGTGGGACTGCACTGTTTGTTCTCTTCTACTTTTTTGCTCTCTCTCCCTCTTTCTCTTTTTTTTTTTTTTTTTGTTTAGACATGTCTTGCTATGCGGCGATGGGCGGCCTCTCTCTCTCTCTCATAAATTTCCTTTTATTCTTTTTTTACAAAAGCAGATCAATAGCCAATTTAAGCAAAAGAGATGGTGGTGGGACAATTTGCATATTCCACGGCGTCCTTGGTTTTTGGTAAATAACCAAACTTCTTTTCCGAGGCTGTGGATTGGATTTCGCTGATAACCGTTTTCATCTCTTTCCCCATATCTCTTCTCCTCTACCCACACCATCTTATATCGCATATGTAGCAAAAAGAATACCTCCCTATCGGCCGCGCAAATGACCCAGGATATATAACAAACAATGGTTGAGTGGTGGGCGGCGGCGAGTGATTTTTTTTCTTCCTTTTTTTTCTTTTTTGCTTATGATAGAGGTCTTTTTTTCTTTTCCTACTATTTATTAGTGGAGCTTCTTTTTGGCGTTCTATGTGTAGGAGTGAGTAATCGGTTTTTCTATTTCCTGTTTGATTCACCTTGATACTTAACTCTCTATCTATAACTTTTATTTCCCTATTGATTTAGCTAACTGAGGTGGGCTTGTTTTGTAGATTTATTTGGGTTTTTTTTTAAAAAAAAAATATTTATCTCATCAACTAAGTAGTTACCATAGTCATGCTATACCTTCCATAACCTCCTCCTATAACAAACCAGTGTAACCGTCCCGAAGAACTTGGCTGGATCCCCTTTGCTACCACAGGGTTACCTACACCTTACAAACCTCCAAAGCAACAAAAGGGAAGAGGAGGAACCAATTCTTCAACAATCGGCCAGGTGGCCGAGTGGTTATGGCGTCAGGTTTAGGTCCGCTTAAATTCCCTGATTTCGAGAGATTCCCGCGTTCGAATCGCGGCCTGGTCATTTGTTTCTTTTTTTTTCTTTTTTTTTATCTATCTGTCTGTCTGTCTCTCTGTCTGGCTAGAGGGGTTAGGTGGTTATCATCTTCCCGTAGTTTTTCTTTTTCTTTTCGTGTGTGTCCTTGGGTTCCCTTGGTACTGCATTTTGAAGTGGGAGAACGGGGGGATTCTGTGCCGTCTTTCTTTTTTTGGGTGGGTAAACTGTTCTTTCTATTATAATTTAGTTATCTATTTGTTCAGAGAATTCTATCTATTCAATTAGAAAATATCGCCCGCAGGGTGCGGAGGTGGATGAAATTGCCACCTCAATAAAATCAGATTGAACAGACTATGGTAGATCGGGGTATTATTGTATTGTAGAACGCAGATTGGAACCGAGCGAAAAGCGAGGGGATAAGGGATATGAATATGTATGGATAGGAGCATGCCGGGAGGGGGAGGAAAGCGGTTTAGCTAGATATTTTGCTCTATGCAAAATGCCGTTGGTTGGTGGTATGGCGTTTAAACTCGTAGGATTCATGAAGGGCATGATATCCGAGAAAAAAATGGAAAGGGTCAAGAAAAGAAAAGAGAGAAAGGAAAAGAAAGTGGGCAAGGAAATAAAAAGGAAATGAAGGGATGGAGTTAAAGGTAGAGAAATCCAAGGATGAACAAAAAGCAAGGGGAGTAAATACTAACTAGATGATAGAATAGCAGTTACTGCAAGGATATCTCAGGAACGTCAGAGCAAAGCAACCAAAAAGAAACAAGGAAATTAAAAATACACATTACAATAAATAAATAAACAAGGACAGGGAAATAAAAATAAAAAATAAACTTCAGGTTTGCAAAATCAAAGAATATTCTCCCCCCTGATAAATAACACCAACAACTCATCACCCCCAGCCAATCCAATCCAGCCCAACCTACATTAAACATCAAGCATCCAATTCACCTTCCAACACCCTCCTTGCTGCATCCAGCCTCCGCCGAAACAACAGACTGCTCCTCTCATCTGCACTCGCCCTCTTATCCCCTCTAGCCGTCGAAAGCTGCAACTGCAACGCCACCGTGCCTAGACTCTGCAACAGCCCCTCCATTAGCCTCATATCGTCCGCGCCAAGCAAGCTTGAATCCTGCTCGGCGGGCGCTGGGGCGGCCGATGGTGGTGTAAACTGGCTAGCGGCCGAGGCGATTAAGGAGGAGATTATGGTGGTTGGGGCGGGGAGCGGGGGTGGAGATTGGGTGCGGGTGGCGGAGGAGGAGGAGGAGGCATGGCGGCTGTGGCGGGAGTGTTTCGCGCGCGGTGTGGAGGCGGCAGATTGCGGGGAGGTTGCTAGTGTTGGGGAGGCGGGGGATGCGAGGACGGTGGTTTGGCGGGAGTGGCCGTGGGAATGACGGCTGTTATTGTTTTGATATTGGTAGATTCCACCACTCCCATTTCCATTCCAATACAACGCATTATCAATCTCGTCCCCGCTATACTCATCATCTTCCATCCCCTCCGTCGCCGTCGCAAACGTCGCGGCCGTAGATATCGAGTCAGCACTATTATTCCGAACATGCGCCCTGCCCCGGGGCGAGGTGTAGACGCTCCCCTGACTAGCTGGCCGTGTGGTCTCGACAGAGCCAGTCGAGTCATAGCTCTGCCGCCGCTGGCGGGCCTTGGATCGTGAGTAATTGCCTAGCGCACTGTGGAGGAAGAAATGCTCGTAGTCAAACGCGTCCTCGCGGTCCTCATGCCGTGTGCCTTCGGGTACGGGGGGCATGGGAGGGAAGTCTTGGAAGGGTTCGTCCTCGTCGCCGGAGATGGGGCTGTCGAGCGGTTCGTTTAGGATTTCGGCAAGGGCAACGCGGTCGATGTCATCGTAGTCGAATTCTTCGTCGGCGTCTTCGTAGTGGCTGTCAGCTATTGATTGCTGGTCTTCTGCGAGGACATTGCCTAAAACGCTTTCTGGCGACTGCTCCCTCTGACTCTCGTGGTGTTCCTCGTCTTCGTCATTATTTCCATCGTCAGGTTGGCTAGCCCAATGGTCATCGGCAACTTTGCCATTTGTATCATGGTGGTCATGAGCGCTTGTATACCACTGCTCCGCCGCCGTGAACGGGCTCGGTGTGCGTAGACTCTGTAAACTCCGTCTGCGCAGATTATCTTCCTGGGCCTGGACTTTGAGTGTTGAAATTTTGCTTCTGAGATCCTGCATCTGATCCTGAAGTCCCCGTACGTGGAGCTGCGATTGAGAACGAGAGGGAGCACTGGCTGGGTATGCGGCATTAAATTCCTCTACCGACGAAATTTTTGGAATATGGTTCGCACGGGCATGGCCAGAAGAGCCTGAAAGCTGTTCGTAAGCGTTTTGTCGTGGTGAATTGGTTTTTGACGACGGGGAAGCCGGTTGTGAAACGCTGTTGTGGCTGCTAATAACGGGCTCGGCCCGATCTTCAGGAATGTAGTTAAATGTCGACACGGACGGTTGGTAAGCAGCTCTGGATTCGAAACGGTCATGCTTAGGAGATCCGTCGTTTGCTCCATAACCGGAAGCATTAGTTGAGCCCAATGCGCTGAATGACCGAAACTGGGGCTTCCCGTCCCTGATATTGCCCATGTTGTTCTGGATTGAAACATCACTGAAGCCCCTGGAGTGTGTACCATTTGCGCTCAAGTCCTGGGAAACTCTCTGGCGCATTAGAGCTCCAGCAAGGCTGGTTTGTGCACGCCTCTCACCTATCATAGAATACGATCTACCCGTAATGCCAGCGGATTGGCGAGCGTTCAGAGCGATTGTGCCTGACAACAAAAGAGAAGGCGAGGGCGTCATGCGGAATGAAGTCCGCGCCCGGTTGAGGTTCCCTTCCATATGCTAAAAATGACACTGTTAATAACCTGAGATTGGATTAGAGAGGCCGGGGAAACAAACCGTCAGTCTCTTCTTCGCATTCTCCAGAATCCGCTCCGCCTCCTTGCTCAGCATGGCAGAGGGGATCTCATCGTCCGTCTCGCCATCTTCCTCTTTGATAGCAGCCATATTATTCCTCTCCATCTCAGCGTCCATAGTAGTCTGCTCCTGCATTCCATGCTCGATTTCACGGTGGCCGCCCTCACGCTCTGCCATATCCTCCGATCCGCCCTCTTTAGCATGCTCCCCACGATCAGCCGCAAACTCTTCCCATCTCTCCAAGATCTCAGTAGGCGCACTAATCGTCGAACTAGATGCGCTGCAACTCGCCGCATCATCATCACAGTCTTCATCCGCATACCCACGATCCCCATCCCCCTCATACCCCAAATCCCTATGATCACGCCATTGCTGCGGTTTCAAAACAGGCGAACTATCCAACACCATCCTCTCGATCCCACCATCGCGCACATTCCCACCTTCGCTACCACTCCACCTAGCCCTAGGCGGCGACTCTTCCTCGCCAATATCCGACAACGGCGGCCGAATCTCATGCCCCTCAAACACCCAATTGTTGCGCGGCGGGGGCGGGTTTTTCACCGGCTGATGATGCGCCGTGGGGCCGGACGCGGTTGCCAACGTGGGCGGCAGCGAGACGGCGACGCCAATTCCTGCCGAAGAGACGTGCATGCCATTCTGTGCCTGGACGGAGCTGCGGCGGTAGGACGGGTGGTCTGGCGAGGGTAGCTGGAGGGGGTGGAAGGGGGGTGACGGGGTGGAGCACTCGCGCTCGCTTTCGTAGGGGAGGATCATGTCCGGGTTTGTCAGGGTGGGAGAGGGGAAGGAGGCATTATTCGGTTGGGTTGTATGTGTGCTGTTTGTACTGTTGTTGATGCTGTTATTGTTAGGGTCGTAGAGGGGATTGTGTTTGATAAGGGTGGGCGTGGGTGGGCTCCGTTGGCTCTCGAAGGAAGTAAATGTCGCCAGGCCTGGGCGAGACATGGTTCATTCGGTATTTCTGCAAGGGGGTACGAAGGGACGGGATACACGGGTTGCGCGACGGGGACCTGCAGCCAAACCCGGTAGATTTGGGGGAGGGTTCCTTTGTTCTAGCGTGCAGATACAATCTCCGGATTCTGTAGATAAATTGGCCCTGCAGGCCAAACTTGCTGTTGGTCAGGATGGGGAGATCTCGCAACGCTGGCTGGTCTGGGAATTCATCTGCGGTAGTAGGGGCGGGTCCGGGTGCAGTGCCAGCGATGCGGCGGATGGACGGTGTAGCAGCAGCTAGGGGCCAGAGAGGAGGATACGGATCAATCGCTCGAGAGCAGCATGGCACTTAGGGAGACTGCCGGTGCAATTGAGGCAGAGGAGCGCAGGCCGGCGAAATCGCTGGAGGATGAGGCGGTGGTGGTGGCCGAAAAAGGAAAAAAGGGCTTGGGGCTAAGATGAGCCTCGGAGACGATCAGCAGCAGCCAATTAATTAGTTAATTATTTGTTGTTGAGCCCCGACACCAGACACAATGAACAGCCAGTTCAGAGACATGTTCTGTTTTGAAGAGAAAGAAGAGTCGGATTCATCGAATGTAGCTGGCTCCCAGTCATCTCTACCCGGTTCTTTGACATAAATAACAATGTTTGTTGGCTTGTTATATATTTACCCCTGACCAGCACATTCTATATATGTTCGAACTACCTCCCTACATTCTCCTCCGTCTCGATATGAATAGCAAACTAGATTCCATCGTCCAAGCTTGGAATATTGGGTCCTTGGAGCATATCTATGGATAGATATGGCGGAATATATAGTTATTCTACAGCGACGGCAACAATCAAAATAAACACCCAACTATGTACGTGACACGGAACACAGAAAACAAAGAACCTCCCGAACCGGAGAGAATACGAAACTCCCACTACTTCATGTCAGACTGGAGATCAAACTCGCCCCTCGTCTGGTTGGCAATCCGTGTGCAACCCGTCGTAGATTTTTGTATGGTGTCATGCCATTCGTCCATTAAAGATAGGGAAACAATTATTCTGCGCAATAAATAGATTACCCTCATCTGCGCATAGATCTATTGCCTGGTATATAGAGAAGAAAAAAAACTACAAAAACAAAAATCCAACGCGCCCTATCCAATTTTCTCCAACAACAACTTCGCCGCACTCTTCGCCGGCCCAGGCGTCTCTCCCTTCTCCACCTCCTTATTCGCCAACCCTGCCAACACCTTCTTGTTCTTCCTCAGTGTCTTTATCAGCTCATCCCTCTTCTCGAAATCCTCCGCCTCAACCAGCGCCACGACTACAAACGGATGGATCTTGGTAGCCCACTCCATCACGTTGCTGGAGATATGCTCGTATAGAAGCCCGTGGAAGTTCAATGGTGGCTCCACCTTCACTACGGACTTGGTCTTGCCGTTAAATCTGCCCCCTTGGACGAGAGATTTAAGCATTCGGCCCGTGGCGGAGGTCTCCAGGGTCTCGGGTTTCGACTCTGCGATGGACGCGACGGCAGCTAGCGCGGCGGATTTGTCGCCGTCGGCGCTGAAGAGGACTTCGGTGATGAATTGGCAGCCGAAGCTGGATTTGACGAGCAGCTCAGCGCTTGCGGTGATGAACTCAAGCAGCGTGGGGGAGGCGGCCTTGACGAGCTCCTGTCGGCGGACATTAGGGTCCTTTTTCGACGTCTCAGCTCGGATCGCGAAGACTTCTTCGAGGATCTTCTTGTGATGTACATCCGTGACTAGCCATCTCGTTACGTCCTCGCCAAACAGGTAGAGGATGGGAATGCGCGCGGTGAGGTCGATGACCTGGTGAAGGAGTTCTTCGTGGCGGGATTCTTCTGTGGATCCCTGGTTGAGGAGCTCGGGGAAGATGGATTTTTGGGAGAGTTTTGTGTCGTCGATAACTTCGTATGCGGTCAGGAGGACGATTTGCCCGTTCACGTCGCCCGCGAGCATTTTCATGGTATCTCTATACATTCTTAAAAGGAGTTTTCTGTCTTTTGCGCTGGAGTAGGCAAAGCACAGCGACATGAGGCGGGAGCCGGATTTGGTAAATGCCAGGTTCTTGGCGAGATCGCCCTCTTCGTCGCCCTTGATGAGCTCGATGAGCTCACTCGCCTCCTCGCTGCCGGGCTTGGTGTTGATAAAATACTGGAGCATGGCGTCGTGGAGCATTGTGAAGCCAGTAGATTTCTTCTGGACGAGGTGATTGATGAATTCCTGGAGGTACTTCATAATAGGTCCTCGCTTTTCTGGGTTCTTTTCGAGAATCTTGGCCAAATCTGCACCATCCGCAGTAGCCTCCGCATCCCTAAATACGGCAAACTCGGACCCATACCATTCGCGAAGTAGCATAGCCTTCTGCGCGGCGGATGCAACAGTCCTGTAGATATCGTCCACAATCCACGACGCCTCAGGGTGGCGCATGAGCCGCTTAACATGGCCGTAGAATTCAGGAACAATCATATCTCTAATGCCATCGGAGGCCCCATGAACAAGTAACTTTCCAATCAAGAATTTCGCATACTTGCTCTCCGCCAGGCTTCGATAGTCACCCTTCAATTCCGTCGCGATGGCTAAGCGCTGTGCGGGGGTAGCGTATTTGAGCGCGGTCTGGATGACCCGAACGGAGTCGTGCTTGAAGACAAACTCCTTCACCCGACCTGTAATGATTGTATACAGTTCCGCGACCAGTTCTTTGCGTTCTTTACGGGGCACATGCGATTTCCGGCGCAGGCGCTCCCACAGCTTCTTAGAGCGGGCGATGACATCGGCATTCGGTTTTGCGGCTTTTCGTTCCTGAGCGAGTGCTTTTTGCTTCGCGTGTGATTCCTTGGATGTGCCTAGAGCAAACACCGACTAGGTAAGTAAATGATAAAAGCGAAAAGAAGAGGCATACATACTTTTTGAGGGGTCAGTGGAATTTGCCTGTGTCGACTCTTTCTTCTGGCCAGACGATTTGGTATCCTGTGCACTGTCCTCCTCCTCGTTCTCAGAAACGCCCGACATATCAACATCCTCACCAGTCGAAGACTCGATCAAATCGGCGCCCCCGTCCTCCTCATCGCTGCTCTCAACCTTCTTGTGCTTCTTCGGCTTTGCTTCAACCCCCTTGCTCTTTTTCACGGCCCCATCCTTTACTTTTGTTCTCTTCCCGCCGCGATCATCCGCCGTATCGACCCGTCTTTTGATCCCAGCCATGATATATGTTGCAATTGGGTGCTGTGGACGAGCAAGAAAAGCGAGTGTGGTGCTGTTCCTGGCGTTGATCCCACAGCTCCAGAAAAATTATTTTGGGTTGCGTCGAGCAGGAAGTTTTTCGCGAGGCTGTTTGCGCTGTTTGCACGAATTCCCGTTTCGGATAGCGCGTCTTGGCGTGTCTGTTTCTTGGCACGCCAACCTAACTTCAACCTCTCCTTCTGTCAACGTCAATCCGTCCTCTCTGCTGCTCTGAACTGTCGAGACACACTAACCTTATTCCCTGCTCTGCGGCTGGTTCTTCTGATATCATCCATACTGACCAATGGCTCTCTGTGTCTCCCAATGCTCCGTCATAGGCTGCGAATAAGATTCCAATTGCAAGCTCTAGAACAAGGCTCCTCTGGGACTCTCGTCTCCGAAGCTGTTTACTACGCAGTATTTGTATTATGGGCCGTGAATACCCGCTGGATAGGGGGGGGGGAGTTACCAGCTTACTGAAATCCCAGTATCTCGGTGTTATTCCCCTGCTTGTATGGAGTATGTCTGTGCTAATCAAAGTCTGCAGGAGGTAACTCAACCACGCCCTGCTGATGGCTAGATTCCATTGCCATCTGGGGTAAATGCCTCGACTATGAATTGGCCGGGCCCGCTCATGCCATCTCCTGCTCTATATACATGCCCCAGAACCGAACTTGATGCCTCAATTGAGTTCATGACCGACATTTTGACTTCGGCATACACCCTGCGTCATCATCGTGTGCAAAAATCAATTCTAGTGGTCTTCCGCTGGGCAATACTTCCGCTCCTTTATTATTCCGCTGCTTCGAATGGAAATCCTCTACTTTTCATCAGACATCAACATATTTGCCACCTGAAGAACCTAGTTATGATTTCATTGATTCAATTATTTGACCGCTATGAGTTACCCAATTCCCCCAAGATGCTGCTACGGCTTCACATATTTTGGCTCCGGGAGAGTACGATGATTTAACTAATCAAACTCAATTCCTTATACGTCTCTCAGTCTGGAGCCCGCTCGTGAAGATTTTTATTTATTTTTCTCCCACAAACCCCATTCCATTGCAAATAAATCAATTTAGTGACTACTAGTGTTTCTCCTCAAGTCAATTGTTCTGTTTGGCATTGGAAAAAGTGGAAATCAGCAAAGATGAAGCTGACTGGAGCAAAGTCAGTGACATTGCATACATTTCTTCTTCTGTTGCTACTTGCAGTCATTTCTGGCGTGGTAGCAGAGCGGCCACGCTTTTCTCTTTCGTTTCCTGAATTTTTCAATCGAAATGGTTTATCTAAGCGTTGGGGCGGAGGGGAAGGCGGGGAAGGCGGAGGATGGGGAAAACCGAAACATCCGCCGAAATATCCCAAGCCGGGATACCCTAAGCCAGGATATCCTAAGCCGGAATACCCTAAGCCCAAGCCCCCCCCTTCTCCCAAGCCAACCACTACCACCACAATCACACCATCGACCTGTTTCAATATAACGACAACCTTCACAACCACAGCTACGGAAACCCAAACCGATTACCATGGACATCCCTCCAAGACAACGGTCACCACGACCGAAACCACCCACACAACGACTTGCCTCCCTCCCCGATCGACGTTTAGCACGAAGACCAGGACGATGATACCCACACCTACACCCACCACGGCCACAATTACCACCGTTACGCCAACTACAGTGCCGACCACCATGACCGTGCCAACCACTACAGCTCCAACCACGACAGCTCCAACCACGACAGCTCCAACCACGACAGCTCCAACCACTATGACGGCTCCAACAACTACAGCTCCGACCACTATGACCGCTCCAACCACCATGACCGCTCCGACCACCATGACCGCTCCAACCACCATGACCGCTCCGACCACCATGACCGCTCCGACCACCATGACCGCTCCAACCACCATGACTGCTCCAACCACCATGACTGCTCCGACCACCATGACCGCTCCGACCACCATGACCGCTCCGACCACCATGACCGCTCCGACCACTATGACCGCTCCAACAACTACAGCTCCGACCACCACAGTTCCGACCACTACGGCCCCAACCACCATGACAGCTCCAACCACTACGGTTCCAACAACTACAGTCCCTACCACCACGGCTCCAACCACCACAGCTCCGACCACCGCCGTTCCAACCACCACCGTTCCAACCACCACCGTTCCAACCACAGCTCCAACCACCACAGCTCCAACAACCACGGCTCCAACCACTACCATGTCTCCAACCACTACCATGTCTCCAACCACTACCATGTCTCCAACCACTACCATGTC